>OX638371.1:11192516-11399126 GCA_951812925.1 Calliopum simillimum | reverse complement strand
AAACACGAAAAGTCAGTCTTACGAAATTAATCTATCGTTTCAGAATTTTGAGATATCCTTACGCAAAATTTACGAAGTGCTTGATATTTTTTCCCTTTGGGTACGTCTTTGACACTAATGACACGCATACGTTAACTGGGATGTAAGATCGAACTTACAATATAATAGACATAGTTAATATAATTATATAATAAATTAGTATTTTTTATTAATTGTTTTTAATAATAATTATTTTCTAAAATTTGGAAAAGAAAGAACGACCATATCGTTATGGTTGTTAATAAATAGAAAATGAACTAAAAGAACTCCTAAAATGTTACGGCATGAATATTTCTCATTTATAAATCAGTCATCCATTGATTTGTGCCACATTTGTATACGTAATTATCGTATTTGTACACTGAGAAGTATCACAAAAAAAAGTCGGCTTACATTGCCAATTTTTAAAGTTTATCGGAAATGATTTTTAACGAAAAAACATTTGTTTTGTCAATCTAAATAAGTAGTTGCTTGATTTTTTTCCTATAGCTCTGCCATTTTATTTCCGATCATCAAGTATAGTACGTATGTACTTAGTTGTAAATGTCTCCATGAACATTTCAATCAAAGAGGTCATTTATCTTTGATGACTAGTTGTACACATTATTTCAATTTCTACCGCCCTAAGGAGTTTCGAGACTCGAATTCGAGAATCTAAAAATTTAGCGAACGAGTTATATATTACTCTCTCGCGATACTACATTTTCTCAATCAGCGGTTAATTCTCAGTTAATTAGAGAGCAAATCAAGACAAACGAGATGCATAAAAACTTTGTATTTTGTTTGTCAATTGGCGATCTATACACTACATGGGAACTAGAATAACGCTAGTCTCTTTTTGAACAGTTGCCGAAATAGTTACTCTTTGGGACTAGATCCAAATTTAACTGCAGGGTAGGGCTTAAAAAGATTTAGCGAAGTTCTGGATATTTTAAATTTGTTTGCCGTAATTTTAGTATGAAAAAGATTTTATTAGCCTTTTATAATTTTGTTTTTTTTTTTGGTATCTTCGTAAAATTTCCTTTAATTCAGTGACACATTTGTCATACCAATTGTTTTAGTTTGATGTCACAAAAAATACTTTTTCAAAAACGATCTGTTTGAAGGCTCCGATAGATAAAGAGCAGCGTGTGCAGCGAAATCCTTTTAAACCCTCTAAACCAAATACACTATTAGAAAGCTCATAAAATTAGCTTAAAAGTTTGTGGGTAAAACAAGTCAGAGAATCAGTTTTTTTCCTATAACTCTCCGGGGGTACATTTTACACTCCTCTCACGTAGTCTACGATTCCTCTATTACCTCCCAGCAGCTGTTTTTGCATTTAACTAACAGAAAAAATGAAGTTGCACAGAAAATACCGACATTCATAAAAAAAATGTAGGCTTAACCTTACAAAGCCTGCGAGGGTATTTTCTATAAAATAGGCGTATTGGTTTGATTTTTGGTGTCGCACAGTGTAATGTACATATAACTACTATTTGAAGTACTTCAAAATCGTCATATGCGCCAAAATTAGTTACAGCCTGCAAAAAAGATATATAAAATCACTGGCTGTTTGACTGCAAATAATCCATTAAAAAGTGATGTACCCATATATTTTTATTTTTTATTTTAATTTATATAACGATAACACAGGTTTACAAAAAAAAAAAATGTCATGGCGTTTTGATCAGACTATGTGTTTCCTAGGGACTTTGACGTCCTAAATCCGAATCCGGGGTCCGTTTTTTTCCAGAACGTCTGAGAAAAAAGATTTCAAGGTCATATGGAGGTCAACATGGGGTTCATGTGTCGTTTAGTGATAAGTTCGCTAAAATTCTGAAAATAATTTTTAATCATTGAGCTCTTAAGTCTTAAAAAGAATATGTGAGCAAAAAGAGTGTCTCGGACCTAGTTTCAGAGATATAGCCATCGGAAGATCAGAACATACATCTTCAATGAAAACCGCTATAAGTTGGGAACCACTGAATGGATTTGGAAAGTATTGGTGTCATATGAAAGGTATTTTGTTGTTGTTTTTATTTTTGTTGTTGTTTTTGTTGTTGTTGTTGCTGGTGTTGTTGATTTATTTGTTGTTGTAATTGAAAAATTTCATAAAATTTTAAAAAAGCTGATATCTCGAAAACTATGAATCCACTAGAAAATGTTTGTAAAACATTTTTATAGGTTGTCAAAATACCTTTCATATAACACCAATATTGTACAAATCCATCCAGGAGTTTCCAACTTATAGCGGTTTTCATAGAAGATATATCCGGATCTTCCGATGGTTATATCTCCAAAACTAGGTCCGAGGTACCATTTTTGCTCACATATTCTTTTTAAAGACTAAGATATCAATGATAAAAAATTGGTTTCAGAATTTTATCACTAAACGGCACATGACCTCCATATGGCCTTGAAAAAATTTTCTCAGACGTTCTGGAAGAAAACGGACCTGGGATTCGGATTCAGGACGTCAAAGTCCCTAGGAAACACATAGTCCGGTTAAAACGCCATGACATTTTTTTTTTTTTGTAAACCTGTGTAATTGGTGGTGATGCAGGTATTAACGTTCTGAATATTTTCTTTATAATGTGCAATACATAATAATTATATTAAATATAATAGCTATGTCATTAATAACATAGTGCAACAAATTGAGAGAAAAAATTTTGAATGAGATCACGACAACTTTTTTCCGAATCTGGCAACTGTTTTTCTCTATAAGGTCTGCAATCCGAATAATGCTTTCGTTAAGGTGCAGAAAACGCTATTTTCAGACATATCCTGGAATTGGTAGAGTAATTCACTTTTTTGGATGATACCTCAGAAAGTTATCCAACTGGAAAAGCTTGAAGCTAAGGTTTAATAAGGACGCTTAGGGCTATTTAATGCTATTGGCAAAAGTGACCTACTTAAGTACACCACCGCGTCAATGTGCGCCATATGTCTGAAGATAGCATTTTCTGCATAGTAGAACAAGGATAAGAAAATGGTTACCAAACTCGGATTTATCAACTGTAAATGAAGCCAAAAAAGCCATTGAAAATTTCGTGTTGCACAGTGTAATTTTTCTTTTTAGTCTAGAAAAATAAATTATATTCTTCTTTACAGACAAAATAAAAATCTGCTTGCATACATACATACATGTTTATAAAGCTTTTTGCTCGATCAAAACATGTCGAACAACATGTCAAACATTTTTCCAGATATGTCACATTATCTTAACATGAGTTTTGTCAATAATTCATTCGTTTGATAAAATTTTTGAAAATACATACATATGTATATCATAAACATGAATTAGTACCTACATCAGAAAGTAGATCTAGGTGGGAACAAATCTGAAAACGACAGTTTGGGAATAGGTGCATTTATGCATCAAATTCCAAATAACTTCTAACAACGAACTTAAGTAGCCGCATGCCAAGATATTTTAAATTAAATGAAAAAAAAAACAACAGAAACTTTCCATGATGACGTAGAAATTTCGCTCCATGCCACATGTTCCCAATACTTATGTATATCAGAACTTTTCGGCTAAAAAAAGTTGGTGGACCAAAGTTTTTTGTGGTAGAACATGTAATTTGGCATCAACAATGATTTAAACATATACGTGTATTGGGCTTATTATATCCACGTATAAAAAGCTTATCTTATTCGTCCAACTATTAAATTTATCACTGGCTGGCTCCTCGCCTATTACCACTGTGGTGAGAAAATGAATGTTGATAGGTCACCACTATTGTTGTCTTGTAACAGTGATATCGAAACTAATTCGATTTGCTGATGACTCGGTTCATTCCAATGATAAGACAAATTTTAGGTAAAATTTTTCAGAAATATGAGTTATCTATTCGAATCTAAAAGCTTGTATCTAAGTGTGAAGTTAAATTGTTGTTGGGAAATGTTTCAAGCCCATACACTGTCCCCAAGATGGTCGGTTGTCTTATTTGAAAAAGCTACGAGTTTAGAACTCTTTAAGGAAATATTTATTTAAACCATACATTATGAGGTATGAAACGGAATTAGTTTTGCCTCTCGTTTTCTGTTAGAAAAATACATTTGGAATGTGTACAAAATTTCGATTTTCAACAAACTGACTGGCCACTATTTATAACAAACATATCTCGGTGTGTGTTATTTCGGCTCCCAGAAATGATGCCAGAAATTTTTGGACATTCATTTTTGGAAAGAAAGCCAAAAACTAAATAGGAAGTAACTCCAGAAAAAAATGTTTTGCAAATAAAGCCAGAAAAAATTCCGTACAAAATTTTGGCGTTATTTTTAGAAATAAATTTTTGCATTTATATCCAAAAAATTTTCTGGCGTTATTTCTTTTATGTAATTCACATAATTTTTGAAAATGAAGCTATACATTTTTGGAAAGAACACTGCAAAAGTTGTTGGCTTTATTTCCAAAACAAAATGGAAATATCAAATAATTTTCTGGCGTTATTTCTGAGTTAATTTTTGACTTTATTTCCAAAAATTAATGGCATTATTTCCTATGGAATTATTTCCGGGAGCCCGTTATTTTACCTTGTCTTGTATGGTAAGGCTGTATAATTTGTCTCAATGCATTTTACGTAGAATCTACAAAATCTCATCTCTGTGCAAAATATAGTGTGAAAGTCATGATGAATTTTATTTGGAGGCGTGGTAACGTCCATCTTTCCAGTGAAAATTACGTGCAGCCCTGTTCTTCACACATAAACGAAGCTTTCTTAGTCGAGTGATTTCAAAAATATTATGAATTAATTTTTTAGAGGGGCTTGGCACCGCCCACTTTTTTATCCTGTTACTCAACATGTTCTTATACAACAAACTTGACGTCTTTATTCATTCAGTCTTATGCCGAATGCGGATTTCGCTAAAATTTGGTACATGAATGAGTTTGTAGAAAGTGCAAAAATCGGTAAACTATCATATAATTGTCCGTAACTTGGAGATTTCTTAACCGATTTTCACGTTTAGACCACTTTTGGAAAGGTATTGAATTGATAGCAATAAGTAAAAGGTACGGTTTTCGTACTTGGCAAAAAGTACTAAATTTAGTCCTTTAATCTGTATATTAATACGCAAGACAAAAATTTGTCCTACCTTTTTTACTATGTTAGAAATGGGGCACGATTGTGAATTATACACCATTAGAAAGATATTTGTGTGTAAATGTGCACAAAGTAAAAACTTTGTTAATATCTTCCCATTAAGCCAGGTTAAATTAAATGCAAATTTTTAAATATTATCAACGACAAAAAGCTAGCTGACACTAACTTCATGTTTTTTGTTTTCTTTTCGTTTCACATTTGTCATTGTACCAGGGATAATAAATGAGCTTTTCTATTTTGTACCAAATAGCAAAAAAATACTAAAACTGTCCGTAAAGTACCAAAATTATTTAATACATTTGCTGTCAAATTTTGACCACTGGGCGATTCTAAAAATAATACAAATACAAATAACGTTTGATCTTCTAAAACATTTTTGTGGAAAGAAGACAAAACTAACTTTTATACAAATCCAATACAAAGATGGTATCTTTACCGTTTTAGGAGTTATAATTCTTTTATATATTGGAATATTAAAAATAATAATAAAGTTTGGCTACTACAGCTACAAGCCTTTTAAAAATCCTATTCATATGAAAAAACATTCATCTTCTTTCCACAAAAAATATTTTAGATTATCTAAAAAGTAGGCCAAAGACCTTTTTTTATTTATCTTAGTACTATAAAAGTATTGTATTATGCTTGTAGCCTGATTCACTATCTTTCTAAATTAGGAAAGAATATGTATTTCGGTAGAGAAATGTTCTTGCAATAGACTATTTTGTGGAACAGTATCGGTCGATTGTATATTTTGAAATGTCCACAACTTCTTAATCGTAAAACAAACCATTTTGGAGGTAAATTTGATTTCTTTTCAAAAATTATATTTTGGTAGATCAGAAAAGTATGACGATGGAGCATTGTTTCTGTTTTAGTGCTAAACAAATATAAATACTAAATTTAATGATTTACCTTATAGCCTAATGCAAAACCGTTCCAAAAATGGTCTGAAAATTAAAATCCTCTAAGAAATGTTTGCGAATTCTTTCCACAAAACATATTTTGGAAAATCAAAAAAAGTATGGCCATGGTACATTGTTTGTACACAGCAAAAAGTTTAGGGATAAAGTATAAACTTATTTATACTATTTGTTTTTATAAACTTATGCATTCCAGTCTTTTTATATAATTTATACAATTTTTTTCTATAAAGTTATTCCAAACCAAAAACGTTTAATTCTAAACCAAAATTGTTATAAACTAAAAATTTGTTATGAACTATAAATTTTATACCAGAATTGTATAAAAACTTTTGACAAAACGTCCCGTCATCGAATACACACAAAATGTTGCGTTTGCGGAAAAATCATTTTGCGCAGCAGCTCGGAGTGAATATTGTTAAAAATAACAAACTTAAGAGTATAGAAATAATAATTTACTAATCATAAGTAAAATAAAAAGTATTGGAATGTATAAAGGGTTTTTCAATAAGAGCGCTACAAAAGTTTTTTTAAATAAAACAAAATCGGTTTTGGATATCAATGAAATTCTTTATTCCTGTGAAAGTACATTCGATGCCATTATGTATGGAACTCGATTTCTTTTGCATGGCCACCACGGGCACGCTGACGCTGAACCCAATTTTCGACGGTTTTCAAGCATAAATCGGCCGATACTGCTGCAATTGCACGATCGATATTAGTACGAAGTTCATCAATCGTCGCTGGCTTGTCTGCCGTAAAATTATAAAAAGACGCAACTCGTTTTTCATAGTTTTGAGAAAATGGAAATTTTACTTTTATTCAGAAAAGGCAGCAACTTTTCTTTCTTATAAAATCTATTTCATTTTCATCTTTTTTGTATAGAGTTACTCCCTTTTATGATTTTTATTATGAAAAATATGAAAACAGGGTGTAATATTTACATTTCTTTATTTGCAATTTGCAAGAAAATTGGAAAACGTAGAAAATTGGCGATTGAACTAAAATATAGATAAAAAATTGCTTAATCCAATGGGGAAATAAAGTTAAAAAGGCCGTAACTTAAGTTGCGACTTTATATATTTTTAAGGCAGTTGTTGGCATAGACCATAGACTTGACGTAGTCCCACAGGAAATAGTCTAACGGAGTCAAATCGCACGATACAGGTGGCCAATCGACTGGGCCATTTCGTGAGATAAATTGATTGTGACATTCGCTGTTTGGCTTGTGGCGTCGTCCTGTTGAAACCACATATTGTCCAAGTCCATAGCATCCAATTCGGGCCAAAAATATTCGGTTATCATTGAACGGTAGCGATTCCCATTCACAGTAACGTGCCGGTCTTGATCATCACGGAAGAAGTACGACCCAATGACGTCGCCGGCCCATAAACCGCACCAAACCGTAATTTTTTCGGGATACAATGGTGACTCATGGAGTACGTGTGAATTGCTGCCTGCAATTCCTCAAGATGAAAATATTCACATTGAACGTTCGGGCGTTAGTGCGTAAAAGACTTGCATTTTCGCAACAGCGCATAAACGCATTAATACTCATATTGTTTGTTGTTTTTGTTTTTGATGCAACTTAGTCGTTGTTGTTATTTTATGTTGGTTCAAGTTCGATTTTGTGTGTACGCAAAAAAAGCAACAAAAACGCGAAATTTTGACGACCGTGAAAATATTGATGTTGTTGGTCGCGCCAAAATTGGCTCACTTTTGTTCTACGCTGACACCTTTGATTATGACGACCATAAATTGGACGTAGCTCTCTTAAAGTTGAGGCCACTGAATCCGAATTTCGGTAGTAAATTTTAATAATTTCTACTCGTTGTTGGCTCGTATATCTTTCCATGATGAAATGGCAAACCTTACTGAAGAGAAATGTCAAGAGAGCGGGAAAAATATGGCGTCGTTTGCTGTCCCTATTGGTCTACTTTTGTAGCGTCCCTATTGAAAAACCCTTAATATCTTGTGTATTGGTAAAACACTCTCATTTGTCGTACGATCTTTTTGTGTTATGAGGGTTATTGTATTTTTCGTCATAATACTTAAAACGACTTCACTTGAATTCAATTGGTTGAAAGATTTAGACGTGTTTGATTTTGCTGTGTTGTGGAATTTGTTTAAATGAAAGTTATTTAAATTATAAAATGTGTGTTTTCATTTATTTTAAAAAATCAAAAAGACTTAAGTCCAGTTTTGTAAAATTAGTGTTCAACCAAGTGGTATAAAAAAATGTTTTAAGTTATAAAATAAATTTTTTTGTCTTCCATCGTCAATACGCTGCATGCACCGATCATCGCCATCACCACGCAAAAAAAAACGTAAGGATATTAACCCGTTAAAGCACACGGGCTCCTAGTGAACCGTTTTGAATGAAACTTCAAATTTCGACTAATATTAGCCTCCTGAATTCAAAAATGCCATTGGATTTTTTGTACGAGTCAAATGTGCTTCTACAGGTGCTAGTCCCATATGGCACTCATGACACAAACAGAAGGACAACAATTTCCATAAGTCCAAAGTTTTAAACCAAGAAGAATTTTTTTTGACAAAGCTTTGAAATCCATTCTGTGGGATGGGCAAAGGAACCCCCGTATTATATATTCAAAGCCCTTGATTTCGGTAAGGAACAGGTGCTTGGAATCCTTTCTTACTCTAAAAGTACCAGTAGTGTTATATTCATGATGTTGTTGATTGGCACGCCCATAAAAAATAAACAATATGTGGGAAATATGGTAAGATCTTAAAAGATTCAACATAAAACTCTTACCCCCGTTTGTGTCATGAGTGCCATAAGTCACTTTCATTCTCAAATAACATAGTCTAAGATCCGGTGAAGAAATTACTGCCCTCATCGGCTTTCCTGCTGAAATATTTTTTTTATTCAATAAAATATTGAGATAAACAAAACTTGACGTGATTGGCGCTCCATACCCTGGCAAGGATATTTTTAATTAAATATGATTTAATTACATTTTTGACCCATACTACCCTCATTCTCTTTCTCAATAAATTTGGTGGCAATACATAGAAAGCAAAAGTCATATAGAAAATGGCGCTGTACGATTGGCATCCATGGTGTTCAAGAAACAGATTTAAATAAAATTTCAAACTACCAATTTTTTTTTTATTTTATATTGTTAGTAGGTTAATTTTATGAAGAACAGTGCAAAATTTAAAATCATATATGGAGCACTTTTCAAAAAATTTAAAAAATTCGATATCCCATATAAAATACAAAAAATTAAGAAAAAAAAAAAAACAGAACAAATAAATATAAAAATAGTTACATTTAATGTATTTTGCAATGATGAATCCGAATAAGGCCTTACAATTGCTGTATCTTATACGGTTTTTGAGATATCTTAGCCTAAACAAGGAAAAAAGACCGTTTTTGCTATATTTTGAACTAGAATATAGAACATTCATACGCAGAATCCGATACAGTATCTCAAAGTTTTGATCTTTTTCTTTAAAACGTCATTTAAATTATGTCCATAGCTTGATGTTTCTTCGAAATATCGTAGACTAAAATAATGAAAACACATGTTTTTGTAAGTTAAGTTACCAACGCAATTTGTCATTTTTGTCCCGTGTATAAGTTAACAACTTAAGTTGCCAAGTTTCTGCATGGAGACTCCACAAAAATTGCTCCCAGCCCTTCAAATTTCAAGCTAGAGATACCAAAATGTGACACAAGATAGAGTATAATACGCAGATTTCGAAAATCATTGTCCCGTAAAAAGTTGGTGACTTGAGTTACAAACTTTTACGTTGGATGTATCGATATGAAGAAGAAGAATATATATGTGTTCCAAAAAACTATCCGTTAAGGCTTGTTAATAGTCCGCCATAGATGTTTTTACTCTAGTACATATATATATCCTTCGTTTTAACTGTGAAGCCGTCGGTTGACCTTCGGAAATCTGCGGGTGTCCCAGAAAACTATCCGTTAAGGCATGTAGATAGTCCGATATAGATGTATTTACTCTAGTATATATATAAGCTCTTCGTTTTGACTGTAGAGCCTTCGGGTGACCTTCGGCAACCTTCGTCTATAGCACAAAAACCTTCCCCTATCTGAAATACACTCACTGGCGAATTTTCAGCTCCATTGGCTGAACAGTTTCTCAGACACACAAACACAGTAATGTTTAGACCTGTTTGGCAGGTATCCTTGCCAGGAAAAAGGATGCCATTCACACAGCGCCATTTTCTATATTATTTTTGCTTTCGATTGCCATTAAATTTATTGAGAGAGAGAATGAGGGTAGTTTGGGTCAAAAATGTAATTAAATAATAGCCGTAGCAAATGCAAAATTATTTGAAATTACAAAAACGAATTCTATTGATTTTTCAAAAGACATTTTAATTAATTTTCCATTTGCTACGATGCAACAAGATCGTGAGTATGGCAAATATTTAATCAAAAATATCCCTGCCAGGATATGGAGTGCCTATCACGAAAGTGCTTCTGAACAGTGTAAACGAAAAACTTGATTCGGCCATTCGAAAGCAGCAAGCAGGATTCCGGCGAAACCGATCATGCGTGGATCAAATCAACACCCTCAGAATAATTGTCAAACTATCATGCGAGTGGCGTGCTGCACTTCGACAGTGTCTACCGAGAAAACATCTGGGTTTCACTGCAACGAAGAGGTATTGCCGCAAACGCCATAAACTTAGTACGGGCACAATATGAAGGCTTTAAATGCAGTATGTTACACAATGGGTTGTTGTCACCGACAGTTACCACTAATTCAGGCGTACCGCAGGGGTGTTTACTATCACCATCACTCTTCCTTATCGTTCTTGATGATATCCTAGATAAAGCTCTTAATAATACCAAAAGGGGTATCCAATGGAACTTTACCGAACATTTGGAAGATCTCGACTACGTTGACAACATCTGCCTCTTATCGTCCAAACATTCAGATATGCAAAGCAAAATTGAAGACCTTGTTATTAGAATGATCGAAAGCGAATTTTTTGCACATTAGCTAACATTAACTTACTGATCGCTTTTGCTGGCAATGTAATTGCCAAATGCTAATTTTCAGTACATGGTAGATAAGAATAAATCAATATTGAGTAAATATAAAAAAGAAAATTGCCAAAAATTCGAGCAGTGATGCATTTTGAATCAAAAGTAGAAAGCACTGTTTCGAGTGCCATATGGCACTCATGACACGTAATGGGTTAAAGGAAAACTGATTCACTTTGATAAATTTTCGTTCTTCTACTAACGCAATCAGGTAAAATTTTATTCTTATTTAAATTTTATTTATTTAAATTTCATAGTAAATAATTTTATTTGTTTATACTGATTTTACGTGATTTTAAGCGCTACTTTAATAGAGATCAAAATAAGTGTTGGCCAAAATTTCGACGAAATATTTTCTCTGCAGTTAAGTAGACAGGAAAGGCAATATTATGTACAGAAGCAGATAGAAGAAATTGTAAACCAAGTATAAATTGTGCATATGTATATCATTCTTACGGTACGGCACAATTTTAAAAGTTTACAATTGCTTAAGAGTATGAGTGCTTTTTATATTTTTTCTTCTAGGTTGTTTTAATGTTTTAAGTATTAAAGGGTGAATTAAAATTTCAAAAAAAAATACCTTCTCAATAACTAATAAAACCTTTAAAAAAAATGTTAAAATGTACCTGCATAAAGTAAAACGTTCACTTGAGTTTTCCGAAGTATGGAATCTATAAACTCCACTATTCGTTAGAAATTGTTTCCATTAACAAGATTCACATTTTATTAACTTAAACAATTTTCTCATAACATAATGATAATGTAATATGTAGAAAAACAACAAAATGTACACACACGTATGTTTCTCTTAAAATTAATATATGTAATTACATATTTTAAGTTGAATGATATTTTTTTAGTATGGATTTGATTGTGCGTAAGTAGAATGGTTTATATGAGCATTATATGAATTTTATATAAAATGGTTTAAAATACTTTCATATGAACTTCTGTATACATACATTTTATACAAAAAAAGTATAAAAGATTTTTATATAGTGATGCTATAAAATTTAAGTCAAAATAGTTTAATTTGTGTTAATACTTTATGTGTATACATTTTATACGAACAAGCATAAACGGTTCGTATACCAAATTGACGCATAAATTTTATACCAAGTTTGATATGGATCTGTATTCATTCCAATTTGGTTGGAATTTTACACCCAAACTTTTTGCTATGTAGTTTTAGTACCAAACAAATACTAAATTTAATAATTTACTTTAAAGCCTGATGCAATACCGTTCCAAAAATGGTCTGAAAATATGTGAATTTATCGATTTTGTCACTTTTTGCACCCTTCCAAAAATCAACAAAAAATCGCATTTTTTTTTTTCATTTTTATCGGTTTTGGTGTGAAACGAAGCCATATACCAAATTTCAGCGAAATCTGAGATAGTGGGGTCAATTCTTGTTACGCTAGGCATGAAATGGTTGTATGAAACTTTTTTTTTCTTTTATTGCATGTATACATCTATGTATTTCCGGTTAAAATAAAATATTTGTGTATACAATAATGCCACTTCACTATAATATACATACATATCTGAGGCATGATATGATAACCAATATGTTATATATGTATGTATGTATCTCAATATAGTAGATACATAATCTTAACTAAGAAAAATGTTTGAATTTCTTATCATCGTCGTCGATATTTGTGGGTGTGGTGACCACCAAAATTGTTCTTTTGTTAACGTTAACCTTTACGTCTTGTCTTAACAATACGTCCGTACCCACTATTTTTTGGCAAGGTTTCTCGGAAATGTCTATTAAATGTAAAATTTGTATTGCAATTAAAATATCATGTTTTAACATGTGTTTTTCAATTAGATAACATTTTAAATAAACCATTAAAGAAATACATAATAAAATTGGTAAAAAATTCCTTTTTAACATTTTTGCTATAAAAGTGCCAAAAATAATGTTAAATATGTGGAGTTCATTCTCAGCGCTGGTTGAGAACTGATTTTTTAACTAAAAATAAAATAAATAAAAAAATAATAATTAGTGAAAAGGATACCAGTTAAGAACACCATACTAAAGACTAAAAAAAGAATTTCCACACAGGATGAAAGGTAGTGTGTTTATTGTGTTGCAAGTGAAATTGAATTAAAATTGTGATATCTCCTTTCTTTTCGTTTGTTTCGTTTGGCATATATATAGTACTTCTTGCAACTGTAGTTGCTTTAACTACAGCTATCGTCCTCTGCTCCGCTGCTGATCCTGAATGTAAAGAACGCGAGCGTAAGGGTTTACCATTACATTGGCCAAATCCAACTGATTGTGGACGTTTTTATCGCTGCACAACAAAAAATGTTAAACGTGAGGTTATTTGTCCACCGGAAAGAGAATACAATCAAAAAACTGGAAAGTGCGCGTTACGTGGCAAAGGCGTGTGTACTCCAATGATTCAAATGCCAGTACCATTGGTTGATGTAAGTACAAAACTCCAGAAAACTTGACTTTTCGTATGATAAAGAGCATAAAACTGCTCGAGTGAATAAAAGTTACGTAAAGTACTTTTGATCAAATCAATCATTCTTTATATAAAATGAAATGCGCTGATTCTGCGTTCTATTGTCTTCAAAGTGCAAAAAATCTTAAACAAAAAAAAAAAATAATTCAGTAAAATCTGCTGATGATATCGAATTGCTGCAATCTTTTCCATTGAATCTTGTCTTTCGACTTTTTCAATTGGATCGTTTCATTGAATCCTTTCTTCCTAAGTTATCATTCACTAAAATAGTGCTTGCTTAACGCTCGACATATATGGGGTATTATTCGTCAAATTTACACTTAAAAAATAAATTTTAATTTTACAATTTTTTAATGATTCTCTGTTAAAAATGAACGAGCACGTATTTTTTTATTTTTCGTTTTGGTGAAAATTAACGATTTTTTAAATTTCAGGAAAACACTATTTTTTTGTAATGTATATATCTCAGAAACTATTAGATATAGGGAAAAAGTGATGTTAATGTAAAATGTAGATATCTAATTGGACTTTTGAAACATGGAAAAAAATATTTTTTTTGCTAAAATTATTGATAGTAAACTTGTAACAAAGTATACAATTCGAATTTTTTAATGTTGCTTAATTTTTTGACACAAATTGTCTATTCAATTCTGTTTAAATATACGTTAAGTTTAGAGTGAAACTCGTATTACTTCTTATGACATACCAATTTTCCAAACATCCGTCCGTTTTCATCTAAGAGACGGCGTGATGTGGTTCAAATTACTTGATGTTGAATCAAGTAAATCGAAACACATTAAGCCGTCCTTTAGATGAAATTGGACAACTAAATGTTCGAAAAATCGGTATGTCTCAAGAAGTAATACGAGTTCCACTCTAAATTTAACGGATGTTTAAGCAGAATTTAATATACAATTTATGTTAAAAAATAAAACAAAATAAAGACACCAATATTAAAAAAAACGAACATTATAATTTGTTACAAGTTTACTATCATTAATTTTATTTGGCTGAAAAATTTCACAGGCCCGCAAATTCGACTCTTTTTTTCCTCTCTTGATTTTTGAAGCCAATTATGGTGGTTTGAGACCTCCTTATCACGAATCTGGACTTGGTATCTTTCCATCACGTCAGGATTTTGTGATATTCCAATTTTCATTTTATAACCTCAAAAATAATGGAAAATCGTATGTTTTTCGTAGTTATTTTAAAATTTTTCGAAATTCTGACGTGATAGAGCAATTCTGTAAACGGATTTGGGATCAAAAAATTTATTGGAAACCACTCTTGTAATTTTAAGAGGGGTACCCTTGATCGTTTGAAAACTTATTAATTTAATCGTTTGTGCTTATGTACTCTTCAATATCACGCCTAAAATACTCAAAATATTTAAACCATTCTTGCATCATATATTTTTTTGTTACTCCCCGTACGATCAAGATAGTTTCTATGCATAATATTCATCTAGATATCAAGTTTCACAATGCAAGTAAAGTAAATAGATATGCGTTTTTTTTTTTTTTTTTTTGGTATGTTTTCTTTGTATACCGAGCGCACCGTACTTTCATTCAATTACCCCCATTATCAAGACAAGCCTGTCGAAATATCAGGCGGATAAATGGTGTTAATATGGTTTCAATAGACCTACTGGTATAGACGTAGAGACGACTCAAATAAAATTATTTTGAGTTTTTTTTTTTTTTGTTTTATTTGCGTGGTTCAATGCCCCCTCTTGTCCAATCGTCCCATATTTCTTATAAATGTGTTGGAGCACCAAAAAAACATCTAATAGGCGTGGTAGTATTATATATACAAAAAAGGCACTTAAGTAAAACTTAAATTACTGAAAATTGTGACGTGCTGGAATTTTTTCACTGCTTATTTTTCTCTTAATCAGCACACTTAAATCTATAGAAATCGCTTTTTGAAATTCAGAGAGGAAAATCCATTAGGGACTGTATTTTTTTTACATATTTCAAAAATTCAGTCTGTTATCTACATTTTACATTATGATCACTTTTTCCCTATATCTTATAGTTTCTGAGATATATACATTACAAAAAAAAGTATTTTCCCAAACCATGAAACTTTAAAAAATCATTACCTTGTTAATTTTCACCAAAACGATAATTTTTAACAGTGAATCATTATAAAATTACAAAATTAAAATCAATTTTTAAAGTGTATGTCTGACGAATAATACCTCATATACATACGGTGACCATGTCTGTGTGAGCAAAATCGGGGACAAATCGATATTTGTGTTAAAAAAAAAAAAAGGGGACAGTCGTGAGAAAGTTGGGGACGAATCGGGGACAAATACATTTTTGGGCGAATAATGACTGATAAGCAAAAACAAGAGATTTTTACTTCTAAATATAAGTTCCAAAAGTATACCTACGTATGAGGTCCCCAAAGATACGATTTTCTTCGTGATTTTAAAAATTTAACGTTTATTACTAAGAACAATAAAATAATAAATTTTTTGTGAACAAATTTTCTTAGTACGAGTATTAAATAACAAAAAATTAAAATACATACATATTCAAAAAGAAAAAAACAAAAATTCAAGTGAATCAAATCGTGAATTTGGAAAACAAGTTTCTTAGTGAAAAAAAAAAACACCAATCATTTCCCAGCGCGAAGGCGCAATTTTAAAAATTCATTGCAGCCACAATTCTTGACGATCTATTCTGAAATTTTGAGGGTATCTCCTTCATTCGAAAGCTGAGAAAAAAGCATACATTTCATCATGTTTTGATACATTGTTAATTAAATATTTCTTTTCCATATTAGCAAGTATAAAGAGAAACTTTCTTTGAACATGAAAAATTTAAAAATTCATAACTTGAGAAATGTGCATATCCTGACGAAAAGAAAAAATACGTGTTCTTTATTTTGAGTCAAAGAATGCGAAAAAAAATAATTCAGGTCAAAAAATTTTTTGAATGAAAACCCTCCGTGGAATGACCCATATGTATATGCGCCCTTTCCAAAAACTGGTCCATAAAAATAAAACAAAAAAGGTCAAAAAATTCTAAAAAAAACTCACACGTATTCTTTGGATAATTCTAAGCATTTTATTTATAATAGACTTTTTTTGAAAGATTCCTTACTTTTCTCTACTACTAAAAAAAAAACTTGCACGGCATCACTTAATATCTTTTCAACCAATATCGGTTGCCCCAATTTTTGCGCATACATTTTTTTTAATTTTCTCAGAGGCGGAAATGTTGCTTTAATTTTTATTTATTTAGATATTTGAAAGAGGGATTTTCAATAATAAATGAAAAATTTTGGTCCAACAAAAAAAAAACGTACAATTTTATTTCCTACTATAGTCCAGTGGTTCTCAACCGTTTTTGGTCGCGTCCCCCTTTTCAAGTTCTTATAAGCTTGCGCCCCCCCGCCCCCTTTAAAAATGCTAAAACAAATAAAATATATTACTATTTTTAACCAAAAAATTTACTTCTTATTCGAAAATGATTAATAGGTACTTAAGTAGGGTTTTTATAAAATCAAGTTTTCTAACCATGTTCTGAAATTGTAGATTCCAAAAACACGGAATTTTGAATTAGACGGTTTGCGGTTGCTGAATCCAAATCTGGCAACCATCTTTTTCTTTCATCCCTGGGATTCGAGTTACCCTTGCTCAAAAGTGCGGAACACGCTTTTTTCAGGCACATGGCGCTCATCCAGGCAGTAGTGTAGTGTGCCTGTTAACTTTTCCAATTGAATCATAACTTTTCGAAATATCGTTGAGTCAATTGTAAACTATCCAATCTTTTTTTTTAAATTTTTTTGGTGAGGTTAAAAAACAGCTCAGAACTCCATTTCTATTAAAGTTTGCAGAAACTTTTGACTTCTATTAAATAAATAGAATGACGATCTATCAAATAGTTTAAAAGCAATCAGTAGTGATGGAGTTCTAAGCTGTTTTTTAACTCTCCTAAAAATTATAAAAAAATATAGGATATTTTACAATTGACTCATCGATATATTCCATTGAAATAAATGTATCAAAACTCTATGATTATGACTAAATTAAATTTGAATGGAATTCAGATATCGTAAAAATCAATGGAAATTAATGATCCAATTTGAAAAATTAAAAGGTATGGTTTATTGAGGATATGCGCCAAACGCCTGAAAATAATGTATTTTAACTTTAAATTGAGGATTATTCGGATCACAGACCTGTTGGCAGTTTTGGGATCAGCTACCGCAACAAAAAAAAAAAAAAAAAAAAAGTTGTCGAGATTTCAATCAAATTTTTTTCTCTAAATATTTAATTGACATCAAATGGAAATTCCTTTTCAGTAAAACAGATTGTAGTTGATGGCCAATTTGGTTTATTGGAATACACATCCGATACACATCTTTTTTCACCTTAAATTTTAATTAGTTCCGATATCGAAGAGAGTTGGATTTCATAACCAGGCTGTATGTAAGGTTTTAAGAATAATTCAAAACTTTAAAATCATCAATATAATTAGATCGGCCCCTAGGGGGACGCGCCTCACCAGTTGAGAACCACTGTCCTAGTGTATGCTAAATATTTTTGAAAGAAATTATTTTTAAAAATCTTTATTAGTGCTACAAAAATCATTTTTCGAGAGCCTTTTTATACGTTTAAATTCCTAGTAGGATCACTTGAAAAATTTTAAGCCAGGTACTAGTTTAAAAAATAAAAAATGGTACATTTAGAGAAACTAAACTTTTTTGTCTCATAAAAATTTTGAAAAATCTTATATGAGAACTTTTAGAAATTAACGATTTAATTTGACAATATGCAATTCTAGTATGTGTCGTTCGTACGAAAATGATTTTTTTTTTGCCTATGGTCTATTTTTTTTTTTCAAAGTACGCAGATTACCGCTTAGTATCAATATTAGTTAACCTCAATCACTCTATATGAGAGTTTCTTCTTAACTTTCTCACAAGTAAAACATTTTTCACATATCCCCTTTTAATAATTTACTTCGCAAATACTATACTGGACAAATAGGGGACCCAAAATAAAAGACAGGACATTTGTATGTCCCGTATTTCTCAAATAAATGCCGGGGACAGGTAGCCGAAATACAGAACTGTCCCCGGAAATACAGGACGGTTGGTCACCGTACATATATAGCAGTGTTTCCAAACATTTAAATTCTTATTAAAAAATTGGACATGGCCACTTCAAAAAACGTGACTCATTGCATTGCACCAACATTTTTTAAAAAAAAAGAAAAGAAAAATCACGTATTTTTAGGAGCTTTTTTTTTTGGCTTTATGATTCTATGAAATATTGACAATTCATAGGAATCAGTAGCAAAGTTGATGCTCTTAAAATATTTGCTGTTAATCAATAAATTAAAAAGAAACAAATACACGGTAAAAAAAAAGTCCTAAAATTTTGCAACATTTTTTTCATTATTTGCAACTACTCCATGGGAGGAACCGACTAGTCCAAATTCTGATCCCATCACATATAAAGTTCTTTTTATGTTTTACATTGTTTGTCATTGGGCGTAACCAATTGTCTCCTGATGCATTACATTCGGACCAGAAAAAGATCAATTGGCTCCTTATGCATTACATTCGGACCAGAAAAAGGCCAATTTTTTTTATTTTATTTATAAATTTCAACAAATTTATTTTGAAATTCAAATGTCAAAAGGTTTCATAGCCGAATGAGCTAAGCAGTTTGTTATATATTTCTGAGCAGTTTGTTCCGGGTTCAAATCACAGTGTGGATACAAATTTTTTAATTAATTTTTTATTATTTTAAAGAGTGTGTCGAAAAAAACTTATATACGTTTAAAGTTAAATAAAACTTAAACTGTTAAATTTAAAAATTCTTAAAAATATATATGAATTTATTAATATATTATAGAAATTAATTAAACATTAAAATATTGGAATATTAATCGGAATTTATAAATCCATCCATCTTTTCCGGGAATCCTATCATTAACGATTTTATAGTTGTTTCCGTAACCTTTTTTGGAGGAGCCGGTCCATTAACGCTTAAAGTCGGACATGTCCTGGGATAACTTTCCTATGTTCTTCAATTCCTTTTCACGAGCGCCCAATATCTCTCCACAGGCCGGAGTTCTGGACAGTTGGGTGGGTTTGCCTCCCGTGGTACAAAATTTATATTATTATTTCGTACCACTCAAGGGCCTTTTTTCCATAGTGGCATGATGCTAAATCGGGTCAGAAATATGTAGGCACTCTGTGCTGTTTTAGGAAAGGCAAAAGCCGTTTTTGAAGACACTCCTTAATATCCATTTCTGTATTTATCATTCCTGATGTCACAAATGCTTGGCTTCTTTTGCCACAACTGGAAATGGCTTGCCACACAAGAAACTTCTGAGGGAATTTTGTTTGCTTTTTTGTCCGGTATTGTTCCTCTTCCATCAGCCACATAAAAATCTTGACCCGGAAATTGTGAAAATTCTGCTAGAACATAGGTTTCATCATCCATCACACAGCACGTACATTTTTTTATAAAACTAGACCTCAATTTTTAAGCTCGTTTTTTTTTTTTGCTTCTAAATTCTTTACTGCATTGCGATCTGGAACTTTCTGAACTTTATATGACTTCAGCCCAGCATTAGCTTTGGTTCTGCACACAAAAGAATCAGAGCATTTAACTACACGAGATGCTTTTCTGACAGAAGTGTTCGGAGCTCTTCGAAAGAGTTGGTCGACATTTTTTGCCTTACCAATATTTGTTGGACCTTTTTTTCTTTCTGATCCAGGTTTTCTTGCAATGTTTAAGTCTTCTTTATACTGTTTAATGGCTTTTGAAACAGTGTGACGATGAACCTTGAGATCTGTTACAATTTTTTTGAAAGTCCACAATGGATTTTTTTGAAGAGTTTTAATTATTTTTCACGTACTATTATTTCGCTGTTCATTTTGAAAGAAATAACATTTGAAAATGAATAATTTGAATAAATATAATATCTTATATATTTTTAAAAGCTAACGTGATTCAATTATTCTATGGAGACAGGATAGGTTATGGCTGAAAAAGTGTGTATACGTTTTTTTCGACACACTCTTTATTCAGACAAATTGAGTACAAATTAAAAGAAATTTAAAAATTGTAATTGAAAATCACCGAGTGGAGGATTTGAACCCGGGCCTCTCCACGCAGCACAAGTCACTAGACCGATACACTATCGTTTGCTCTTATTAAAAATCGACGAACTGCCAAACAGTACGAAGTCAATAATGTTATGAGTATAATCGGTACACAATCGGACCACTTTTGATACTAGTGACGGATTATTCATAACATGTGGACAATTTTTGAAACAATTGACCGACTTTGCATTACATATGGACCATTTTTGACGCAACTGATAATTTAAGTGAATTTATTCTAGTCATTATGGACTGCTTACAAAAAAACCAGACTAAAGATTGGACTATTGAGACAATTGACTCCGACGGTCCTACAGGGACATTCGTTTGAGTTTTTATATATAATACGTGAATTTTGGTGATTTTTCGAAAATTTGAGCTCAAAAAAGGTTTTTAGTAATTTTGTAATATAATACGGATATGCGACTTATTATGCTTAATCGAAATCCAAAGTTCCGTCAAAGAGTTTCGGAGATATGGTAAGTTAATTTTTTTTGAGGGCGTGGCACTTTTTTAACCCAAAACTTAGCCTTTTCCAAACAAACCCGGCCACTGTGCACCATGAGTATGGTAACCCTGATTATGTACATTAGGGTGGCAGTTAAGTAGGTTCATGCCGAATTTCAAAGATGGGTGGTCATCAATCGATTTCAAATGTTAAAAAAAAATTTATTGAGATTCTTATGTTTAGCCCTGAATTGTCCTTTTGCTCTTGGTAATTTTGAAAATTACAATTACCGCGGATTAAGCTAAATGCATGAAATTTGGTACAGATCATATTTTAAGTTGTGGTCGGTTTTTGATTTTATGAATATAAGATGCCTTTTCCGATGCACCGTCAAATTTATGCAACACGCAACCTTCTATTAGGAAATGTTAATGCTCAAACACTTAACCTCACATTAAATTGAAAACTCTTACTTATCTTTTCAGGATGCCGATGTTTGCATTGGTAAATCGGATGCTACAAATATACCAGTACCGGGTACATGCCGAGACTTCTATGTTTGCGCTAATGAAGTTGCAATTCAACAATCATGCTTGATAGGCAGCGTTTTTAACACAACCGAGGATGCATGCGTGCCAGATCCTACAGCAACTTGTTGGCAAAATGCATGTAATGGTTTGGCCGATGATACGATTCTAGCTGATTCCACATCTTGTTTAAACTATTACCAATGTGAAGCTAATGATGTTAATGTACAAACTTGTCTAGCAGGAGATTATTTTAATATAACAGATCGCAGTTGTATAGCTGATGTTGGTTATACAAATTGTTGGGAAAACTTTTGCATAAATGAAACAGATAGTACATATGTACCCAAGCCGGGTACATGCCGAGACTTTTATGTTTGCGCTAATAAACTTGCGAATCCACAATCTTGTTTAATTGGCAGCATATTCAATACAACAGCGAAGGCATGTGTGCCAGACCCTACAGCAACTTGTTGGCAAAATGCATGTAATGGTTTGGCCGATGATACGATTCTAGCTGATCCTACATCCTGCTTAAACTATTACCAATGTGAAGCTAACGATGTTAATGTACAAACTTGTCTAGCAGGCGATTATTTTAATGTAACATATGGCAGTTGTACAGCTGATGTTGGATATGCAAATTGTTGGGAAAACTTTTGCATAAATGAACCAGATAATACATGTTTGCCCAAGCCGGGTACATGCCGAGACTTTTATGTTTGCGCTAATAAACTTGCGAATCCACAATCTTGTCCAATTGGCAGCATATTCAATACCACAGTGAATTCATGTGAGCTAGACCCTACAGCAACTTGTTGGCAAAATGCATGTAATGGTTTGGCCGATGATACGATTCTAGCTGATCCTACATCTTGCTTAAACTATTACCAATGTGAAGCTAACGATGTTAATGTACAAACTTGTCTAGCAGGCGATTATTTTAATGTAACATATGGCAGTTGTACAGCTGATGTTGGTTATGCAAATTGTTGGGAAAACTTTTGCATAAATGAACCAGATAATACATATTTGCCCAAGCCGGGTACATGCCGAGACTTTTATGTTTGCGCTAATAAACTTGCGAATCCACAATCTTGTCCAATTGGCAGCATATTCAATACCACAGTGAATTCATGTGAGCTAGACCCTACAGCAACTTGTTGGCAAAATGCATGTAATGGTTTGGCCGATGATACGATTCTAGCTGATCCTACATCTTGCTTAAACTATTACCAATGTGAAGCTAACGATGTTAATGTACAAACTTGTCTAGCAGGCGATTATTTTAATGTAACATATGGCAGTTGTACAGCTGATGTTGGTTATGCAAATTGTTGGGAAAACTTTTGCATAAATGAACCAGATAATACATATTTGCCCAAGCCGGGTACATGCCGAGACTTTTATGTTTGCGCTAATAAACTTGCGAATCCACAATCTTGTCCAATTGGCAGCATATTCAATACCACAGTGAATTCATGTGAGCTAGACCCTACAGCAACTTGTTGGCAAAATGCATGTAATGGTTTGGCCGATGATACGATTCTAGCTGATCCTACATCTTGCTTAAACTATTACCAATGTGAAGCTAACGATGTTAATGTACAAACTTGTCTAGCAGGCGATTATTTTAATGTAACATATGGCAGTTGTACAGCTGATGTTGGTTATGCAAATTGTTGGGAAAACTTTTGCATAAATGAACCAGATAATACATATTTGCCCAAGCCGGGTACATGCCGAGACTTTTATGTTTGCGCTAATAAACTTGCGAATCCACAATCTTGTCCAATTGGCAGCATATTCAATACCACAGTGAATTCATGTGAGCTAGACCCTACAGCAACTTGTTGGCAAAATGCATGTAATGGTTTGGCCGATGATACGATTCTAGCTGATCCTACATCTTGCTTAAACTATTACCAATGTGAAGCTAACGATGTTAATGTACAAACTTGTCTAGCAGGCGATTATTTTAATGTAACATATGGCAGTTGTACAGCTGATGTTGGTTATGCAAATTGTTGGGAAAACTTTTGCATAAATGAACCAGATAATACATATTTGCCCAAGCCGGGTACATGCCGAGACTTTTATGTTTGCGCTAATAAACTTGCGAATCCACAATCTTGTCCAATTGGCAGCATATTCAATACCACAGTGAATTCATGTGAGCTGGACCCTACAGCAACTTGTTGGCAAAATGCATGTAATGGTTTGGCCGATGATACGATTCTAGCTGATCCTACATCTTGCTTAAACTATTACCAATGTGAAGCTAACGATGTTAATGTACAAACTTGTCTAGCAGGCGATTATTTTAATGTAACATATGGCAGTTGTACAGCTGATGTTGGTTATGCAAATTGTTGGGAAAACTTTTGCATAAATGAAACAGATAATACATATTTGCCCAAGCCGGGTTCATGCCGAGACTTTTATGTTTGCGCTAATAAACTTGCGAATCCACAATCTTGTTCAATTGGCAGCATATTCAATACCACAGCGAATTCATGTGAGCTAGACCCTACAGCAACTTGTTGGCAAAATGCATGTAATGGTTTGGCCGATGGTATAATTCTAGCTGATGCAAATTCTTGTACAAGCTATTATGAATGTAAAGCTGACGATGTTGTTGTAAAAACTTGTCCAGCGGGTAATTATTTTGATAATACTACATTAAGTTGCTTGGAAGGCGAATGTCCAGTAGAAACATGCAGCTGTCCTGGTGGCTATAATGAGGGAGATATGATACAACATCCAACTGATTGTAACAGTTTTTACATTTGCATTAATCGGGAATTGCTCGAGCAAAGTTGTCAACCTGGAAACTATTTCGATTGCGAAAAAAACGCGTGTATGCGAGGCGATTGTGCGGCAGTAAGCAATAATGTACACGCTAGAAAGAGTCGCAGCAGTTTTTTAGATATAACAAACTTGGAAGCAGATATTGAGGATAATGATGATGTTATAACAATAGATGAAGATACATTGGAACCATCATATGATCAACAAACATTTAAGGTATTGGACGAAGCAATTGAATCATCTGACCAACTAATATCTAAGGAATTAGACGAAGCAATTGAACCATCTAACCAACTAATATCTAAGGAATTAGACGAAGCAATTGATGATACTGATGCCGTCCAACCATTGGAGGAGAATCTTAAGTTATCAAATTCCAGCGTAGTGATTGTATCAGAAATTCATAATGTGCCAATTGAAATTGAAATACCGCCGCCAGTTGTAACCCCTGAACCCTTTAAATGGGAAGCTGCCATGGAATTAATGTGCTTGGATCGTTATTATGAAGGCGATATCATTGCAGATCCCGATAATTGCCAACAATATAAAGTCTGCTTGAATGCGCAATTTATTGTGGAATCTTGTGGCACAGGTGCTCGCTTTGATGAGGACTTACTTGTTTGTCAGCGCGACGAAGATGATGCTTGCAGTAAAACTTTGATTAAAAAAATAGTTGCAACTACAAATGGCCTATATGATTGCACATGTCCTGGTGGCTACACTGGTGGTCAACGTTTACCACATGCAGACTGTGATAAATATTACATTTGCAATGGTGAAAATGGTACATTGCAAGAGCAGAAATGCGGCGTTGGCAATTTTTATAACAAAGCAACCGAGCTTTGTGATGTGGATACAACTGGTGACTGCTGGCCGTTGGATGAATGCACTTGCCCGGGTGATATACAGCCTTGGGCTCAAGTTGCACATCCCAGCGTTTGCAGAATGTATTATATATGCGATGGTAGCAATGGTACGCTGCGGTTAAGCGATTGTGGTGCCGGAAATCGTTTTGATAACGACACTAAATTGTGCGTTGAAGATACTTGTGCACTTTGTAATCCACCTGCTGATATTTGCAAGGATCAAACAAATAATACTCTTGTTGCAAATCCAACTGAATGCTTCTCTTTTTATTTATGCATAAATAATGAGCCTACGCTGGGTGTTTGTAATGAAACAGAATGGTTTGATCCTTTCTATGGTAAATGCACTGTGGATACAAATGCCCAGTGTAGAAATCCTTGCGAAAGTATAAGCGGCATAATGTTTTTGCCACATCCAGATTGCACAAAATTCTATTTCTGTAATGATGGTGTAGCTACAGTTACAAGCTGTGATCCCGACCAGAGCTTCAATGCAACCCTCAATATGTGTCGACCTGGAACAAGCAACTGTGGTGGCGCTGCGGTATGTACAGGTCAACCAGATGGCACATATTTCCCAGTTACGGATGACGATACAAAATTCTATTATTGCCTAAATGGAACTGGTATAGTAACAGATTGCTTACCAGGCACAACATTTAATCCAAAATTGGAAATTTGTCTATTGCAACCAAGTGTAAGTATGAAAAAAATTACGAATATTGATTAAATTAATTTTTTTTATTTTGTATGCCTTAAAATATTCCAATTAAGAAATCTCCTTAAGGTGATAGAGGAGGCCTACTTAAAAAAAAATTTCACCTACTTAAAATGTACCCCTGAGCAGTTATAGGGAAAAACTGATCTACTGACATGTACAAAAAAAAAATTTTCGCGGATCACCCTAACGTTTTCGAGGGTTTCGTTTTGTATAGGAAACCAATGAGTTTTCTAAGAGTGTATTTAGTTTATCGAGTTTAAAAAAATTAAAAAAGTTCTGGACCTTTAAAATTGATATTTTCAATTTCTTTTTCTACTTTTTGTCTTTGTCGGCCATTTTAGTATAAAAAAAATCCTATTAACATAGCTTTTTATAATTTTTTCTAGAATCCTCGTTAAATTTTCTTTAATTCGGTAAATTTGTCATACCAATATTTGAATTTGAGGCTCCGGTAGATAAAGGGAAGCGCGCGCAACATTTGCAGCCTAACAATGCGGGTAACTTGTGCGTGTGTTGTCACATAAAAGCATTTTTTCTGATCTCAATTCAAAAAACTGGTGTGACAAATGTACTACCGAATTAAAGGAAATTTTACGAAAATTACTTAAAAACTATAAAAGGTTATGTTAATTAAATTTTTTTATACTAGAATGGCCGCCAAAGTCATAAAGTAGGAAAAAAAAAAAAGCTTAAAGGTCCAGAACTTTGCGAAATCCTTTTAAACCCTATAAACCAAATACACTATTCCCATAAAAAAGTTTTCTCTAAAACGTTAGGTTACCTAACCCAAAAAAAAAAAAATTTTTATGTCCAGGCCTCCTTTATCACCACCAAGAAGTTCCAAACCTTATCGTTGATACGCTATAAATGTATCATTCTTATTATTTCCTTTTAGGACAATTGTGATAAAACTATATGCGCTACTGAAAAGGATGGTTTTATTGCTCCAACAATAGATCATCAAAGCGCTTCTTTCTGCGAATGTAGAGATGGTGAAGGATTTCTTGTAAATTGCCTTGATGGATATACTTTTAATGAAACAGAGCTTATTTGTACCACGGTAAGTTGAAAATTGCAATATAAAAACATTTAATATTATTTATTTTTTAAATATTTGGCTTTGTTATTAAGAATGCATCATGTGATCCAGCTATTTGCCCTTATAGTCCAGATTATACATATTTTCCAAATAAAAATGATATGCATAGTTTTTGTTTGTGCATAACAAATGAAGCACTAATAATTGACTGTCCGAAAAATGGTACCTATAATCCAAGTATTATGGAATGTCAGTTGCCTGCTCCACAAGATGTAAGTATATGGCATTTAAAGGTTTAAAAAAATGATTTTTGAATGAGATCTTGATTTCTTTTTTTTGATTAATTTTGATTTTATCCTGAATCGGGCAAACATTTTTCCCTAATAGTTATTCGATTCGAGTAATCCTTGCCTTAAAGCGGAGAAAACGCTATTTTCGAGCATATGGTGTACATCCAGATAGTAGTAGTATAGTTCACTTTTGCCAACGGCATCCTCCTTATAACAAATCTTTGACTTTTCTAATTGGATCATTGGTTTCCCAGATATCATCCAATGCAGTAAAGGTATCACAAATATATGTAAAGTTCTACACTAAATGTGTAGGGAGTTATTTGTATAGATTATATCTCAGAAAGTAATAGTCCAATTGGAAAACTAAAAGTGTAGTTGAAAGTGGAAAATTAGGGTTATTCCGATGCCAAAACTGAATCATGCTTCTTCCTTAAAATTACGTTTTCTGCAATTTAAAACAAGAATAACTCGAATCAAAGACCTAATAGAGAAAAATCGCTGCCAGATTTGGAACCATCGACCGCAATTTAACCAAAAAAAAATTATTGTGACATATAAATTTTTTTAATTTATGCTATTTTTTGTTTTATTCTTTCATAGCCAAATTGCAACCCAACTGAATGTCTCATTGCTCCCCCATATTTCGCATTCCCCTCACTAACTGCTGATGATAATACAACATTTTGTATATGTGTTGATGGTGGTGCTACATTGCTGGATTGTCCCACAGGTTACACATTTAACGAAACTCTTGGAATTTGTTATTCAGATGTGGTAAAACAAACAAAAAAAAAATAATAAATAATTTAAATCCACTATGTATATTAAATTTCAGCCTCCATTTGATATCACCTTGTGTCAGGGAAATGAAACCTTCTTCCCTGTACCAAATAATATATATGCCTTCTATTACTGCAGTGATGCCAACACAGTACAATTAATAAATTGCCCAGTTAATACTGTCTATGATCAAAAATATAAAGCATGCTTAGAGGTAAGTGTGCTCTACACACACTTTAAATAAAACTGTGTGAAATTTCACTCATTCTTTGTTAAAAAGAGAACCACACAGTACTGTGTAAGAAATTTCACTCAGCATTGTGTCAAACTCTCTCACTTACTATATATACAAATGCTAAGGGAGTTTCACTCTGTTATGTGAAAAATTGCACTCATCAATTATAAATTGGTGAGAGAATTTGACACATTGCTGAATGCAATTTTTTATAGAACTATGTGACTGCCTTTTTACACAAAATGTGTGAAATTTTCACACAGTTTTATTTAGAGTGTGTTTTGTGTTTAATATAGACAAATGGTTTCTAATGAATTTTTTCATTTTTTTAGGATCCTTGCGATCAAACCGTATGCGAAGATCCAGCAATGCTTGACAGTCCATATGCTGCTTTAGGTAATCCGTACATTTTCTGTATGTGTGAGGAAGTTACAGCGGGTTCCACAAATCTTCATGCTAATTGGTATGCATGTGATCCAAATACGATGTTCAGTCCAAAATACAATGTGTGCTTATCAGAATCAATAAATGTAAGTACATTACCATTAAGGATATTTGTGAAAAGCCAAACCGTAGTGCGGATCATCCTTAGTAAAAATTTTGAACCTCCCCCAAAAAAATTGTTTGTCTCCAAAACGGACTAAATCTTAAAAATTTCCCCCAACTAGTATTTTTTTTTTTTAAATATAAGTTTTCTTAAATTTATCCCAAAAAAAAAAAAAAATATTAAATGATTTTACGTAATTAAAACAGTTCTTTAAATTTAAATGGCGAGCCTTATGCTGTTCGAAGGATATAAAGGAATCAGAACCGATAAATAATTAAAGAGTAAATACTGGATTTTCACTACAAGTTAAATTCTTTACACAATCGACTTGTTAAACGACATACGCCCCAGATGTTAGGATTATATAGTTTAACACAAGAATGCTTGAGAAGAGGAAATTGAATTGGAAAAAGGTTATTTTGATTTCTAAAAAGTTAATTTTGATTTGGAAAAATTTTAAATTGAATGGAAACTAGTTAGGGTGTTACCTTTGGCCTAGCCAAACATTAAATACCCTACACAGCAGTCTTGTGAAAATTTTGCTTATATGGGAGATGCCACGCCCTCTTGTCACCCAGTTTTTTCTCAGAGCTTGAATTTAAAGTTCTTGGTATATGAGTGAAATTTGGTTGGACTATCTCAAAAAATGTTTTCAGTATAGCATTTTGAACCTTTTACTTATATGGGAGGTGCCCCGCCTACTTGTCCGATTTTATCCAGTTTTTACTTAAAACTTGTATACTAAAATTTTGTTCGATTATCTCAAAAAACGCTTTCAGTATAGCGTTTTGAAGCTTTTGCTTATATGAGAGGTGCCACGTCCTCTTGTCCGAATTTTCCCAGTTTTTGCTCAGAGCCTGCACTTACAATTCGTAGCATCTATGTGTATTTTGGTTGCATTATCGTGAAAAGTATTCCTAAAGTTGCATTTTGAATATATTTTTTGTATGGGCGGCACGTTGACCGATTTCGCTCATTTTCAATCTCCCGAGCTAACTTTGACAACGGAGACTGTGCACCAAATTTCATTGAATTATCTTGCTTAGTTTTCCCAAAAAAATGTATTTCCACATACAGCCAGCCAGCCAGCCAGCCAGATAAACGGACATGGCTATATCGACTCAGGTGGTGACGCTGATCAAGAATATATATACTTTTCTATATCTGCCACGCCTCCTTCTCTGCGTTACAATCGGAAGGACAAAGTGAATATACCCTGGGTGTAAGGTATAAAAAGAGCGGTGTGGAAAAGTTTTGAATGGGAGTGGAAATCTTGTACTAAATTCCTGTTCATATCCGAAGTGATTTAACATTTTCAGATAGTTTACGGATGATTTTTTCCCCCTAAATTTCCCCAGTGTAAATTTCTCTACCCAAGTTTTTTCTCATAAATTTTGTTTCCCCAAAACTTCCCATAAATTTTATGATTACGAAAAAAAGACTACACTCTGAGAAAACTAGGATTCTGGAATTCTGAAATAACGTCAGAAAACTTATTGATAAAGCCAAAATTTTGAAAATAAACCAAAAAAAAAACAGCATGCAAAATTCTGATCTTAGTTCCATTTCGTTTTGAAAACAAAGCCAAAAACTTTTCTAACATTTTGTCCAAAAATTATGGCCTTATTTTTAAGCAGAGTCTACAGGAATCATTGGTAGACGATGATTCTTGTAGACTCTGCTTAGTGGACTTGGAAACAGAGGAGCATGTGGTATGTGCATGCCCTGCTGCGTTTAGACGCAGAATTAAGTACTTAGGTACCGAGATTTTAGATCCAGCCTAAATATGGAAATAACGCCAGAATTTTGTATGGATTTTTTTTTTTTTTTTTGGCTTTAATTCCAAATTTTTTTTTGCCTTATTTTCTTCTATGACATTTCCAGCAGCCCTTTGTGTATAATTTTAAAAATTCAAATTATGCTAAATCTCACTAGCAAATCAAAAAACCCGGTTATTTGACTTTTAATGCCCCATATACAATTTATTGTCTAATAATAATAATACGAATTTTCACCCCTCTTTAATTTCAGCCCGATTGTGATGTTGCGCTCTGTAATGTCGATGATTTTGTCGGACTCACCATACCCGCAATTAATGACCCATATGGTTTCTGTTATTGCACCAGCACTAACACAGCTGTAAAATACTCATGCAATGACGGTATGAAATATAATGCCATCAAGGGAGTTTGCGCTCACGATTTACTTTGCAACGGAAAGTATACACAATTTGAAGTTACCGCCAATCCAGAAGCATGCAATAAATACTATTTATGCTTTGATGGTGATCTACTGAATTTAACGTGCAATACTGGGCTGTACTTTAACACCACGGCACTTAACTGTTTACCCAATGATAAAAATCAATGCATACTATTAGATGATGATTGTACATGTCCTGGCGGCTATAAAGCAGGTGATTTCCTGCCACATCCCACTGATTGTTCATTATACTACATATGTTCGGCGGGCAAACTTGTGCAGACACCTTGTGGTCCCAATAACTATTTCGACATTGTATCAAAAACATGTCAGAAGGATGTGACAGGATGTTGTCCAGCTTCTGCTACGCGCACGTGTGTGGGTAACTATCGTGAAGGTGAATTTGTGCCACATCCGACAAGCTCACAATCATATTACATCTGTACGAATGCACGCCTAATGCCAGCAAGTTGTGGTTTGGGAAATGTATTTGATCGTAAATTGCAAACCTGCACAAAGGCACCCAAGACGCTGACGTCGAACTACAAGTGGAAACGTTCTTCAAGCTTTGATGAAATGCAAGATGTAAGAACATTGTTCAATATTAAGCCAATGATTAAGAAATTGACCGGTTCGTTTGGTAACTTGTTTGCTTGATTGATATAATTAACAAAAAAAGAAAATGAAAACAATTTTTGTTTACATATATAAATTTCCACCAAAAACCATTCTACCATTATTACAAATAATTAAGTACATAAATTAGTTTTACATACAATATCCTTTACATATTTGAAAAACTTCTAACTATTCCACTTCCGAAGTGTGCCCATGTTGGTGGCTACAATAATGACAACAACAAAAAAATATAACTTAATATAAATTTCTATAAAAATAAAATTCAGTTTTTCAACAAAATTCTAAATTTGGTTTTTTTATTTGGCATATTTTGGCAAATAGTTTTCCTTTTATAAATGTGGCGAATTCATCTGGAGTGGAGTGTTGGATAGTTTGTCATGTTCGGTGGTTGTTGGTAAAATTTCACAAAGTATATATTCACATTAGGAAAACCTTTCACATTAAAACTCCAGTAAAGTCAGCTTTGGGCAACCATATAAAAATTTTGTCCGCTTACCAAGGACTAAAGTCGAAACTTATGTTGATAAAAAGTTATACCGTTCCGTTACTCATAAAATCTTATATTTTTTTTTCGGAAATTTGCTTTTTAACCCTTTGGTTTTAACTTTTCCAATTTTATCACAACTTTCCAAGTTATCTTCCATTGAAACAAATATATCGCAACTCTACGTAAAGTACCAAAGTTAATTTGTATTTTAATGCTTGATATCTCGGAAAGTAATGATCCAATTTGAAGAGCAAAATGATAAAGTTTATTAAGCAACGTAATGGCTGTTGACAAAAAAATTAGCTAAATTACTCCATGGATATACGCCATATGTCTGAAAATTGCGATTTCTGCACTTTAAATCATGGACTACTTGGATCACAGACGTAATAGGGAAAAAGATAAACTTCTGGGAGGTGATAGAGGCGGCCTAGACTAACAAAAAATTGCAGCTAAGGGGGGTCTAAAATGTACCCCTTAGAAGAAATAGGCTTAAAACTGATTTTCTAAATTATTTTACAAACAAAAATTTTCTTTGATCACCCTAGCGTTTTAGAGAAAACTATTTTATAGGAAATTTTTAGCTAATTGTATCGGTTTTCTAAGAGTGTATTTGGTTAATAGAGTTCAAAAGAATTTCACAAATTTCGTAACCAGAATTACACTAGAAAATCTTCTGGCGTTACCTCAAAATTAATTTTCTTGAGTTTCTTGAGACTAAGCATGAAGATATCTGTAACGTCCTATTTTTCGACTTAAAACCTCGAAAAATCCTAATTTCAAACAAATTTCACGATTTTTGAATCCTTCATCCCACCACCATGTCACATTTTCATAGACCACCCTCCCTATATGTGAAATCACACTTTGACTTCTTATAACTTAAAATTGATTGAACGATTTTTTAATTTTAAATAAAGCAATTTAATATGTAAAGTAACGCCAATATTTTGTCTCAATCTTGTTTGTTTTTTGTGAACAAAATATGCTTGAAAATTTCGAAATTTTTACGATTTGAATTGTGTGACATCACATCTTCCAAGGCCCCCTCTGTCACAAATGACCCCCTTCGCCTATAAAAGTGTGACGTTATTTATAGATACAACCCCTTATGTATAATGAAACACCGTAGGGTGAAATGTCATACTTTTCCCGGCAAGAAATAACGACAATCTACTTTTCGCAAGAGGCATCGAAATATGCCCCAAAACAGCACTTCTAAGCAAGGATACATTGAGAACTAACGTCAATTCAAATGAATAAATCATACCTGAGGTACTTAAGAACTAGAGTGAATTAGAATTTACTCAAAAAACTAAATTCAATTCGGCGAATCTGGACTACCAAGTATATCACGCCACCAAATCATTATTGCACTGTGTTATGTGTCGAACAAAACAGTTTTAAACCAAATTTCTCATTCTAGCATGAAGATGGAACGGTATATGTTACTTTTAAGTAAAAGTCCTTTTTTTGTGCTCTAAAACGTGCGGGTATTCAAAATTTAAAATCATCTTCAAATTATAACGCGGCTATAAAATACCTAATTCTTTCTTCACCGATCGGAAAAAAAAAATTCAAAAAACTTTTCGAAGATAAACAAATAAAGATTTCAAATAGAATATTTTTAAAATATTAATATTAAAAATATGCAAAAAATTAGCAGACAAAATTTAAAAAAAAAAAAATGTTTTTTTTTTAAATTAGTGTAATTTTTTCAATTAGGTTAAAACGGTAATCAGATAAAGATAAAATAATAGACCAGTCAAACTAGATATGAATCTTGCACTAATTCCAAAGTTCATCAAAACCTATACCATTCAATAGATAATTTTGCCCTGAACAACATATCAAAATGGGTCTTCCCAATTTTTCCGGGAAACATGGAATTTTGATGTTTCCGATTTTAGTAATATTTGATTAGGCTTACCTCGACACATATATAAATTCTGGTTAACGAACTAGAGGACTTTAAAAATTTAACTTACCGGCAAGAATGTATTACTTTAAATCAAATTTTTAAAACCCTCTAACTCTTAAACCAGACTTTTAACTGTAAAAATATTTTGTATCTGGTATAACATAATCGATTTAAATCGGAAACATCAAATTTTTTTACCTGATATTTCACGGGGGAAAACCCCAATTTACATAATTTCCCGGAAAAATTGGGAGGATCCATTTTGATATGTTATTCAGGGCAAAATTCTCTATCGATTGGTATAGGTTTTAAGAAGTTTGGAATTAGTGCAAAACTCACATATATAGCCAAACTGACTGGTCTATAATGAAAATTTATTTTTAAAGAAGCCAAAAATTTCTCAAGTAAGGCAACTGAAAATCGAAGTCTTTAAAAAAAAAAATTGATTTTTACAACGGAAAAAATATTTAACATATAGAATGAATTGTTGTTTTTAATTTTTTATTTTTTTTGTGAACAAAACATTTAATTTATAACTTAAATCCTTAATTTCTAATATAGAAATTAAAATTCAAGCCACTTCTACGCTTCTTAGAAGATTATATAAAAGTAGTGATGAGCAAAATTAGTCTTGGTCTTGCGTCTTGTTCTTGGTCTTGCTAATTTTGCGAGACCAAGACCAAGCTGCGGATATTTTTGCAAGACCAAGACCAAGACTGCTATGGTCTTGGTCTTGGTCTTGCTTACGATAATTGTCAAGACCAAGACTGCTTTTCAGTCTTGCTAATTTATAGTTAAAAGTTGTTTCACGCCCGTTTTAAAGATAAAATCATCCCTCGATTTGAATTTTGCCATCTTAAAAACACAACTGCTTTTTTCATACATTTTTTGAATATTCAATAGCTCTGAAAATTTTTTCAAGACCAAGACCGAGACCAAGACTTAATGAGCAAGATCAAGACCAAGACCAAGACTCAATGTGCAAGAACATGACCAAGACAAAGACTGCTATGGATTTTTCAGTACTTTTTCTCAATTAAACGGCATGCAAAAAATTCTGCCGGACCTATTTCAAAATTTTTTTCAGATTTGAAATTATTATTTTTCCAAAAAAAAAAAAAAATTTCGGGAATTCTCTAGTGGTTACTCCAAAAACTAAGTTAATTTCAAAAAATTGCATCAATTTTCAATTGCATAGAACTAAAAAAAAAAAATTAAAAATTTCGTCAAATCATTTTTTCAGAGGATATATTTTTTTTATGCAGTTGTGACTACTGAAAAATTGATCAATCATCAAAATTGAAAACATTTTATATTACATTACTCATGCGAGAAATTTTTGGCCTCGTTTTTTCAGCTGATTATGGGAGCTCGTTGTGACCATCTCTTTACGAATCTGAATATAGTTTTTTTCTATCACGTCAGGACTCTGAGTTATCCTTGCTTTAAATTGCGGAAAACGTAATATTAAGGCATATGGCGCACTTCCAGGATGCGTCCAACGTAAAAGTTGGTAACTCGAAAATCGTAGTTTTTAGTTATGATCACTTTTGTATTGTTTTCGTTAAAACAAGAAAACCAAAAACAAAAATTGATTGAATACTTTGGAAATCTGTAGTCCAAATATTATTTAATTGTTGTCACTATCTGAATTGATTAACAGAGATATTAACAATTTCAACTTTTAATTTGGATAAAAATGAATACATATGAGTTGTAACTTTAGTTACAACTTGCAATATGTTCTGTTTCTGCAACCAAATGTTCCATGAGCAAAGTTGGTAACTTAAATTGCCAACTACCATTAAAAAATATTCTACGCACATTACGTTGGTATGCAGGACATACAACCACTGATTTTTAAAGAAAAATTAACTAATAACTTTGTAAGTCAAGTTACCAACGCGATTTGTTATTTTTGTCCCGTGTATATGTTATCAACTTAAGTTGCAAAGTTTTTGCATGGAGACCTAACTAAAATATACTTAGGTTGTAACTTCAAAAATTGCTCCCAGCCCTTCAAATTTCAAGCTAGAGGTACCAAAATTTGACACAAGATAGAGTCTAATGCGCAAATTTCGAAAATCATTGTCCCGTAATAAAATGGTAACTTGAGTTACAAACTTTTCGAGTTATAATCCATTGAATTACAGGTATGATAAAACTGGTTTACAAAATCCAGGTTTGGGAAAATACAAAGAATGAAATTAATGTGGTTTGATGGAATGGGATTTTCGAAGAACAAAAAATGTTTTTTTTTTTTTTGACTGTTGTAAATTTTACCTGGAGACCATTTTATGTTTTTCAGAGATAGTTTCACTGAAATCTTTATGAAATCCAAAGAAGAGTCTGTTTGAGGTAAAACGTATATCGTTGAAAAGGTTATTGAATAACCTTTCCAACGATATGTAGATTGATTATGATCGGATAACGAAAATCTGAGTTATGACTCCTTAAAGTTGAAAAATTTGATTTTTTTTCTGTTTTTTTTTTTTTGGAATTTTTTCATTTTTTTTTTTTTTTTTTTAAATTAAGATTCTAGTGCATTTTATTTTTTCATTGCATAGTGTATACAATTATAAAACTTTTAAGCCATAAATGAACAAAATCGGATCAAAACTTTTATTTTTAAATAATTTAAAAAAAAAAAAACAATTTCATAAAGTTCGGTCTGAATGAGTAATCCAAGACTAAGCAAAACGACCATTTTCTGAAATTGAAATTTCATGAACACTTTGAGTTAATCATAACTTAGCCATTTGTTGTCGTTGGAAAGGTTATTCAATTACCTTTTCAACGATATACGTTTTACCTCGATCAAACTCTTTGTTTAGATTTCAGTGAAACCATCTCTGATAAACATAAAATGGTCTAAAGGTAAAATTTACAACTGTGAAAAAAAAAATTGTTTTATTCTTAGAAAATCTCATTCCATCAAACCACATTAATTTCATTCTTGGTATTTTTTGGCTGTAAGCCAGTGTAATTCTATACAAATATAAAATAATCTTTTGTATACAGTTGAAAAACTACTCTGTAAATGGATAACTGAAAAATTATTGAGCGAATTGGAAAAAGGCTATCCGATGGCATTGGCAGTTATATATTACGCCATTTACTGTAAGTGTGATATAGTTTCAAAAACGCTTCGAAACAGCGATTTCTGCACCTTGAAACATAATATCTTAAAATCCTGACGTGATAGAAAAATCCAAGTTCAGATTCTTTGAAAGACTGTGTTTAGTAAAAGACGAAAAATTTCTCAAGTGAGCCACCTAAGAATTTAAACGTAAAAAAGGCTTTCAAAAAAATGATTTTTTGTAGCAACTAAAAAGATTTTGTAAAATTTTTTTTTTTTAAATATACATACATAATGCATTTATATTTTTTTTTGTACCAAAATTTTTCATTTATTATTGAAAATCCCTATTTCTAATAAATAAAAAAATTTAAGCAACATCTCCGCCTCTCAGAAAATTATAAAAAGCATGTTGGTACCCAACAGATGTCTAGAAACTGTATCACAGAAAAAAATGTGCTAATCGATATTGGTTCAAAAGTTATCAATAATATAGTGATGCCGTTCATGCCATTTTTCAGTTGTACAAAACAAAAACAAGGCATCTTACGAAAGAAGTGTCTATGTATGCATAGACATACCATATATATATGGTATAAGATGCTTAGAATCGTCCAAAGAATACGTGTGAATTTTTTCAGTATTTTCTGAGGCATTTTTAAAATTTTTTGAAAAATTGGTATTAAAAAAAAAACTTAATACATTCCAAAAAAATTCCTAAGACGATTCTAAGCATTTTATGCCATAGGCACTTTTTTCGTAAGATGTCTCGTTTTTCTCTACTACTGAAAAACGACTTGAACGGCATCACTATATTGTTAATTACTTTTGAACCATAAACGATTATGCAAATTTTTTCCTGCGATATAATTCCTGGACATGTGGAGTGTGCCCACATATTTTTATAATTCTCTCAGAGGTGTAGAAGTTCCTTAGATTTTTTATTTTTTTATTTTAAATATGGATTTTCAATAATAGATGAAAAATTTGGCTCCAAAAAAAAAAAAAAAAAAAAAAAAATTATTGTCTATGTGCTAAATATTTAAAAAAAATGTTTCCTCCAAAATTATTACTAGTAGCTTTTGAAAGCCTTTTGACGCTTTAATGCTTAGGTGGCTCACTTGAGAAACTTAAAAATTTTTTTTTTGTCATGTATTTTTTGAATATTTTTTTTTTTTAAATTCAATTTGAAAACTTTACTATTAAAAAGTTTGAATGCTTACCTTTAAATTTTTTTTTTCGATTTTTTCCGTTCGTTTAAGATACACACATATTAAAGCCGTGATTTGAAATATTTAAATGAAAAAAGGACTCTTACTTAAAATTTAAATAAAACCCTTTTTTTTAAACTGATTATATATTAATTTTTATGTGTTTTTGTTTTTAAGTATTTTTTTTATTTATATATAAATTTAATTTATTTTTTTCATTCATTATTTCTGTTGCACACCCATATTGGCCTTAGAGCATAATTTGTGATCTTTAGTTTTGGGAATGGGAATAATGCGGTATCGGTCATAGATTGCGCAATGAAAAGCTCGCACAAAACAAAAAATAAAAATTAAAGTCCGTACTGTTCGTAATCGGTCACTGATCCGTGTAATAGTCGGGTGAGAAATGAGACCAGGCCGGCAGCAGAGATCAGAGTTCACAAAAAGAATAACAGTTGAATCATTGCCAAAATGACAAAAAAAAAAAAAACAATTTCACAACATTTATCTTATCTTTATCTTCCACTTATATATCCTTTTTTTTTCTATAATATCAAAAACCTTAACTGAGCATTGTGAAATCGCAGCTTAAAGCGTTAAATGAACATTATCTTTATTTCACCAGTGTAAACTTATTTAAAATTAAAATTTTCATTGGACCATGTCACATTCGAACATACTGAGATAACCTTTAACCTTTAGAGCGCTTTAAAAGCTTGCTTATTGTTTTCAAAGTGTTTTAAAGTCGATCCGCACAAATATCCATTATGTATGTGGTTATATCTTATGTTGTATAACAGTTTTTTTTTTTTTTGCTTTGTTAGCACTATAAATTGTACTCGAGGACGTTTTTTTATATAAGTCCTACACACACGGTTCACAAACTTTCTTTTTTTTTAAATTTTTGATTTAATTATTTTTGCACAAGTGTAGAAAATCAATTACCTGATAGTTAAATTAAAAATATATTATTATTGTTATTATTAATATTATTATTAGTTAAAAAGTTTGGTAATATTTAATATAATAGGTTTATATATTTTTTTTCGTTGGTATTAAACTTTGATTTTTTTTTTGATAAAAACCGCGAATGAAATACGTTTTTAACCGATTCATATGAAATTTAGAACTGAAGTTTATAAATTTTCGTAGAGTTAATATTCATTTTTTGAACTTCTACTGCAGCTCTAAGATAGAAATCGCACAAATTGACGTTAAAAATTGAACTTAGCGTAATAAATCGCATAACGTGTTTTACATTTTGCACGTGTTAAGTCATACACTTTTGTAAAGCGGCATTTTCAGTTTGGTTTTTCTTTTCGTGTATCATTGGCCTATGTTTTAATATCTTTATTAAAAAGAATACTTCTGATATTTTAGCTACTTAACTCAAAACCGTGGACGTCACAAATAGTGTTGAGTTTTACAATATAATTTATCTGGGCAAAAATTAAGTTTTTGCTCAAACGTGCATAACTCGAGAAAATGTGTTTTGTTACGATTTCTCATAGCTGCATTTTGTAAAGCATTAAATTTCCTATAAAAAATATCATCAATAGTTAGTCGATAAATTTAGTATTTCCAAAGATATTTTCATTTAAATATTAAGACTATATATGAGCCTGTCAGAGCAACAGTGGCCTATCCCATAATTTGTTAAAAAAGCATATCAAATAACTTGTGCTTGTGTCCACACAGGTTATGTGCTTTTGCTTTATTGCCGAAGTAAGGTTTCGGCCACAGTAGCTCTGATAGCCTCATATGTATGTAACATGTAAAATGATGGGCACACAAGCCATTCAATATGACTAGAATCGCCCAATGGTTCAAATTTGACCACAAATGTATTAAATAATTTTGGTACTTTTCGGACAGTTTTAGTACTTTTTTTGCTTTTTGGTACAAAAAAGAAAAGCTCATTTGTTATCCCTGTTACAATGACAAATGTGAAACGAAAAGAAAACAAAAAACATGAAGTCAGTGTCAGTCAGCTTTTTGTCCTGCTCTTTGTGCTTCATCCTTTTTCAGCCCTTTGTGACAATGTATCTTGTTGTTGTTAATATAGAAAAATTTGCATTTAATTTTACTTTGTAATTTTAACTTTGTACACATTTACACACAAATACCCTCTTAATGGTGTATAATTCAAAGTCATGCTCCATTTCTAACATAGTAAAAAAGGTAGGACAAATTTTTGTTTTGCGTATTTATATATCGACATTGATAATACATTCAAAGGAACATATCTCTGAAACTAATAGATTTATTAACTAGCCATTAAGAATAATTTTTATAGGAAATTTAATGTTTTGCAATATTCTGCTCCAAGAATTCAAATGAAAACATTTTTTCTCGGGCTATACACGTTTTAAAAATAACTTCATTTTTTCACACATAAATTTTATTGAAAATGTTTGCGATGTCCACTGGATTATTTCACATAAGTAGCTGCAATTTCAGGAGTATTCTCTCCAGCCTCGATCCTACAACATAGGCCATTGTAACCGTAAATGAAAAAAAAAAAATCTAAAAAATTAAACACTCTTATCATCTATTTAATTCGATTTCGATTGGAACTAAATCGAATTGAGATTTTACTATCATATATTTTGATTTCCAGAAAAGAAGTATACAATTTTTCCAATCAATATCGAATTAGACGATAGCAAAATCTCGATTCGATTTAGTTCCAATTGAAATCGAGTTAAATAGATGATAAGGTTGAAAGACTTGTACATAATAAAAATTATCTTTAATTGAACTTTTAGTCATGTATTTGAGTGATTCTACTCACGAGGGAATATTCCGAGGCTCAGCTAATTTAACATATTCTTTGTAACAATATTTCATTGATCAAAACTAAAAATTAAATTGCTTTTAGTATGGCACTTTCTAGTTCGATCCCAAAAATATAGCATGACGTTTTATTGACTGAAAAGAGAAAAAACCTCAGCCTTCTGACTCAGTCCCCTAGAAACTTAAAGATTTAATTTTTGATGTTTAGTAGTAAAAATAATTTGGTTTTAATATACTGCGAGCGCTTAATTCGATTATTTCACTTAGGTTCTAAACAATTTTTTTTTTTAAACAGCTATAAAATTCGTGCACTTATTTTTTTGACTGTCCCGTTTTCGAAAAGTACAAAAAAAAGTTTCGTCTATACTCGATGCGAAAAAAAAAAATTTGTGGCGAAAATAATGTATTTTACTTCCTTTGTGAGGAAAATTAATTTTCATATAAAATTATGACATGTTGAGGATCGATTTAAAACACGGCATTGGTGACATATCTTTGGCATTTTGACAAAACAACCTAACTCGAAATTGGCCACTTTAAAGGAAAGGTGTAAAACTGTTTAACTGCATTCCAATAATGTGGCCGAATTTCGTTGATGCAGCGTTGAAACTCCACCTTCAAATTTTACTAACGCCAACAGTCAGCTGTCAAACTGTTTACTTTTCTTTTGTTGACAACACGTTAGCGCACAAATGGCGACAAATTAAAATCTTGCGTGAATTATGGGACACCCATATGGAATTAAAAACCATATACATATGACAATTACAATTAAAGTAGCATACTTAAATTTTATATTTATGACAAAAATCATTAAAAACTTTCTTATCTTAAGTTAGGTTGTTTTGTCCAAAACCCACAGATATGTTTCGTCTTCCGCTACAAAGACTCATCAGACCATTTTGTTTATGTAGCTAAAATCACAGTAATTTAACTATAATTTAACATACAGTGATATATTGCAATGATTTTCTGAACTAACTAGAGTTCGCCTTGTGGTCGAAATTTGACCATTTCAATTTGATTTTAACTTTCTCATTGGCGTGGCACTGTACACTTTAAAACAAATATCATATCCTTGCTAGGGGCTTAGCCATGATTGCATGGTTTCCATTTAGTTCTTATGATCATTCTTTGGTGTAAGTTTAACATTGGCCATCATCTGTTCAGTCTGCCTCAATATCGAATTTCATTAAAATCAATGACAGCGTTTTTTCTTACCTCTGAGGGCATGTCACCGCCCACTTAAAACTTAAGGTCATACTATCGTTTCTTGGTGTTAACTCTATTTCCATACCGAATTTAATAAAAATCGTTGCAGCGGTTTAGCTGCTCGGGGCGTGGCACCGCCCACTTTCAGAAATAGGAAAATTTTGTGCAAATCATACTTTTGAAACAAGAAATAAAACGAGCCTTTTGTTTTATGACGAAAATAGAGTTTTATGTTTGCACGCAAGATAACAGGCAACTAATTCATACGGCGCTAATTTATGTATAGCATGCCTCAAAAAAACACCAAAATGTGCACAAAAACGGATGAATATCCGTTTCGAACCCGTAACTTCCATCAAAAACGAATTTAAAACGTATTTGCTTTTAATAATGTTAATGCTGTTGATTTACAAAAAAACAAAAACATTTTAAAGCAATATTTAAAAAATAATAAGAAAAAAATTAAAAAAATAATATGATGATCTGCTATGGTAGGATTTGAACCCGGGTAAATCCGCATTGACGGACCCGTTTCAAATCCAAAAAGTATGTAATAACGAATTCAAAACGGATTCGTTTTTAAAAATGTTAATGCTGTTGATTTACGAAAAAAAAAAACGTTTGAATGCGCTTATTAACAATTAAAAAAAAAATAAAAAAAAAAAATAAAAAAAAAGGATAAAAATGTACCTGTGATAGGATTAGAACTAAGGGTGTGCAACGAGATGTTCGAACCTGTTCGAACCTGTTCGAGAATTCCGTCATTGCATTGAACATAAAACAAGCAGATCGAGCGTTCGAGCAGCTTTTTTGAAAATCCAACATATATTTTTAAGGTTGCCACCTAGTTATTTTCTGAAATTTTGTTAAAATCACGCTTTTTGGGACTAAATTGAATTCTTTGAATTTTGAATAAGAAACTAAAAATTTAGGGTTGCCATGTTAGGGTTGGCAGACTTTTTTCTCAAAATTGCGTTTCTTGTTAAGTTTCTTTATTGAAAAGTTATATTTTCGACCCAAAAACTCATAATAGTTTTTTAGGGCTGCCACCTAGTTTTTTAATAAAATCAATATTTTCTTTCAATAAATTGCTAAGATCATAATTTTTTCTCTATAAATTGACATCTTGGGTCCAAAAACAACGAAACACAAATTGAGGGTTGCCATAATAGGGTTGCCAGACGTTTTTTCGCAAAATTGCGTTTCTTGCCAAGTTTCTTTATTGAAAAATTGTATTTTCGACCAAAAAGCACATAGTATTTGTTTTAGGGTTGCCACCTGTTTTTTTTTTTTGATAAAATCAAAATTTTCTTTCAATAAATTGCTAAGATCATAATTTTCTCTCTATAAATTGACATCCTGGATCCAAAAACAACGAAACAAAAATTTGGGATTGCCATATTAGGGTTGCCAGACGTTTTTTCGTTATCTGTACAGTCTGTAGCTATCTGACCGTTCCTGAAACCAAGAATTTCAATTTAGTCACTAAAAGTATGATTTTAACAAAATTCAGAAAATAATCAGGTGGCAACCCTAAAAATATATGCTGGATTTTTAAAAAGTTTGTATAAAGCGAGAAACACATAAAAAGTATGCATGCATCAAGAATTGTCAAATTGAAGTCAAATACATGTCTGCTTATGAGAGCGCCCAGATAGAAAGTATGCTCGAAACATGCTCGAAGCATTCTCATAAGCAGACATGTATTGTATTTGACTTCAATTTGACAATTCTTGATGCATGCATACTTTTTATGTGTTTCTCGCTTAAGCGTTTTGAGACTTAAATTAAATTTTGTATTTTTGTAAATGTATGGTTTACGAAAAATTTACAAAAAAAAAAAAAAAAAACAGATGACAACCCTAAAATTTTTGTCCAATTCTTAAAAAGTTTATCTGGGCGTTTCCTAGACTAAAAATTTGAATTTAGTCAAAAAAGTATGATTTTAACAAAATTTCAGAAAATAATCAGGTGGCAACCCTTAAAATATATGTAAGGTTTTTTAAAAAAACGTTTCTCAAAGTATTTTTCGTTGTATTACTTAACAAAAAAAAAAAAAAATTTCTCATGGCGGCCTCTCTTCGTCAATCTGTTAATCCAGCCGTGGTTGTATGCAACAAACTTGAATTGAGCGCTCGAACGATACATACTGTTCGAACGCTCGATCTGATCGGTGTACTGATCGAACAGAAATATCTGTTGAAATCGCTCGAACTCCGAGTTGGTTCGAGAGAACTGCGTTCGTTGCACAGCCTTAATTAGAACCGTTTCGAACCAGTAAATACTTCAAATACGAACTCGAAACGTATTTGCTTTGATTAATGTTAATGATGATAAAAAAAAAACATTTTTTATTTGTTTCTATTTTCGATCTTTTTATTTTAATGCCTATGATTTTTTGTAAACTTTTCACACTCTGTTTGAAGAGACGTTTTTGATTTCAAATTTGAGTAATATTTTTTATCAAAAGAAGGGAAGGGAAAAAACACAGAATAGGGGAGATGTGTGTACCTTGGTCCGCTTTTCAGTTTTTTTAATGTGCTGGATTTTCCAAAAAAGTTTCTTTAGTTTTTTGATTAAGTTATATTTCTACAATGCTTGCAGCATCAAATGACGTGACAATGATATTTCTATGTCTTACCATTGAGTAGAAATTTTACTTTTTCCGTTGCAATCTCAAACGGTCCAAGGTACACTATGCAAGTGTACCTTGGACTATTAAAAATAAAAGAGAATACATTGTATTTTGGCAATAAATTATGAAAGAACCATTTATTATGTAATCAAAAGTAACATTTTTTTCAATAAAAAAAAAAAAAAAATTTGTCTTAAACAAAAATTATAACATTAAAAAGTGCATTTAGTAAAAAACAATTAATTAAACAAAAATGGTTGCAAATAAATACATTAATTGCGTAAATAATAATAATAATAATATTATATTGAGAGGCGATTATGGCTTCCTAATTGCCCGTCGAAAAAGGCTCGCTGGTCAATAAGCTAGGTCCAAGGTACACACAGACAGCATGTTTTAAAAACTGTCAACACCCATAACAAATGTTAATGAAAATACATCTAAAACACACTAAAAGCTTAAAACAATAACTAAACTTTCTTCCTGATGTTGTAAAACTGAAATATTTCAAGTAAGTTTCTCACAAAACGATTCGTAGATTACTCCAAAAACAAATTGTTACACACAAAAAACACTTTTTCCGTCGCTTTTCATATATGCATACAGCTTGACGGTCTAAAGTCTACTTATATGAGTAACCGGTATGAGTGGAAAATTCCATAGAAGAACATTATCGTAAACGTGCAACTGTTGAGTGGCAACCGGCACTCGGACCGAGGTACACTCGGACCAAGGTACACACATCTCCCTTACATACTTATAAAAAACAACAGAAGTTTGTTTAATATACAAACTTTATATCTCAATATCAGATAAGTCTACATGCATGATATAGGTCAATAGTTGACTACTGCGGGATCCCGGGTTCGCCTCCTGGCTAGCAGTGATTTTTTTGCTTTTTCTTTTTTTTAAATTAAAATAAGCGTTTTAACATTATTATTTTTTTTTTAAGCAGCATTAATATTATTAAAAGCGAATCCTTTTTGAACTCGAATTCAAAACGGATTCGCTTTTTTAGAGGAATTTCACCCATAACGTCAGTAACGGATTCCGTAAGGGATAAAAATACGAGTAAATGAACCCGATACAGATTCGAAACTAGTCAAAAAACGTGACTTATTACTATGCCAAAAATTTTCATCATAACAATGAGCATTAAAATCAATTGAGCTCAGTCAGCACGAGCTCTTCAAATGTAGAGTCTTAGTTATGTTTATATTCGATGTGATTCCAAGATCAAGGGTTTTTTTTTTTGTCGCTTTGTGTAATTTGCCAATTTTTTTTCAAAAGTTTGATGAAATAATTGATGATTGTTTTTACAAAAACATTACATTTGAAACTTATCAGTTCTTTCATAAGCGATTAAAATGTAAAGGTTAAACGGAAATGGAAAATGCCAGTTGGGTTGTTCTAATTGTGCTATGGAGGCATGATTTCATACTCATTTATTCAATTAGTTTCTTCTAATTAAAACTAAAAAATTATCTAATTAATTAACAACGGAGTCTACAGACTGCAGATAAAGAAATATTTTGCTATTAACTCGATTTTTAACATTAATTATAAATTATTGTACGTATATCGCGAATCTGTCAAATTTATTAATTTTTTATTTTTAACTGCATTGCAACAGAGAAGTGAGTCGAATCGCTTGAAATGATTTTTTTTTTTTTTTTAAATTAGTTTCTCCCCGAAAAGATGATACATTATTTAATTTAAAAACTTAAAAACAAAGAGATCTAAAACAAAATATACCGAGTGTTGAATATTAGTTCCATCAGCTTATCGTACTGAAAATCAGATTGATAATAATGCATCAGAGGACCCTGTAAGATAGTCTTCTTGATGTTAGACTTCAGCACAACCTGTACACATATGGGTATTTCTCCAGGCTACGGACGTGACAGTCGTACGAATGTTTTTCAAAAATATCCAAGTTGATTGGAAATCTATGCTCAGGCTATTGTTTAGCACTAAGGGGGGACTATATTTGGGTGGAATCGGTCGAGAATCCAAAACTAAAATACAAGCCCTCAAAAGTCTATGCGTACGTGACACAAAGTGGAAGTGTTGAAGTGCATATACAAAAATGCGAAATTCTGCGAAATATGTAAGAAATTTTTTGTTCTAAAAATGCAAAAATTATGCTGAAATATGCTTCTTCCTTAAAAAAATATCTTTCTTAGTTTCTGTTATATAAGTAGAAACGTAATAACGGACGTGACATTTCAAACACGAGAAAATTTTTTCTATACAATATACATATTATGTACAATAGTAAAATACATAATTTGAGTACTTTTAATTATATTTAACAAGTTATTGGTGAAAAGGGTTCAATCTCCTTTACAGGAATATAAAACAAATTAACCCCATGAGTGTTATTATTAACGCATACGAAAAAAAAAAAAAAACGTTTCGCAAAATACATTTTTGTCTTTTAATCCTACCTGTCAAACTTTTCTTTTTCTTACTAGTCCAATTTCATCGACTGCATCTTTGCGTGCTAATTTGCGAAAAAATAGGAATCTAAGTATTTACAGTCAAATTCGCTTACAAATTTAGCAAAATTTTTAAGAGATGTGAGGAATTTTGTTTTTATGGGCGTGGCCCGCCCAATTTTTCAGTGAATGTTATTTCTACCAATACCCTTTACATACTTATGAATGTACCAAATGCCATCCATCTACATCAAATAGTTTGAGATTTATGACGAATAATGTTATGTATGTAGAGGTCGTGACAACGCCTATTTTTTCAACCTTACCAAATCTCATCTATTTGCAGCTATGAGTTTCGAATACATGTACACTAGTTTCCCGGGAGCGACTTTGTTCGCCGGTACCCGATATCTTTTTAAAATGTATGTACGTAATCTCTTCTATATCTGTCACACAGTCTCAGATGGTTTTTTTTTTATTTCGCTTTATTGGACATTTTCCAGCGGATGTTATTCGTTATGGCGCCAGTATTGTTTAATATTACGGGCGATGCCGAGGGTATTTCAAATTAGGGTATGTCCTGGAATCTTACCTGATAGCATGTCTTCGAAAGCAAATAATCATGCGAATCGGATAACTGACATTTGAATTATTGGATTTTCCATGAAGGTTTTTCGAAATAAAATCTATCCTAAAACCTAACCGTGCAAAATATCTATAAGGGAAAGAAAAAATCATGCAAATCGCACAAATGGTTCTCGAGTTATATAGACACAGACAGACAGACAGACGTTGTATTTTATATGGTAGTATGATTTGATTAGTTAATTTTTTTGGGGCGTGGCACCGCTCATTTCATCCGCCTATGACTTAGCACTTTTTGATACAAACACAATGTGAAAATTGCTTTAAAATTGGTACGAGTCTTTAAGGAACAAATACACAAATGAAAAAAAGAACCTAATTTTTATAAAGTTTATTTATATGACCACGCTCTTACTTCGTATGGGAGGTAGGCGTGTCCATTGAAGGATTTTTTCATATTCACAAATTGTTATTGTTTTAATCAAAAAAACATCTTCCAGAGCCTAGCACTCTTATTACTGTTTATGAACAGATTTTCATATAAACCCAATGCTTTGCCATGCCTTCTTCTCTGCGTAACAAACAAAGCGAATACTCCGATGACGTAAGATTTAATCCAACGGTGTCAGCGTTTCAAAACCACTGAGCCAAGCGCCGTCGACGTAGAATTTTGGCTCATCTACAACAAACACAATATTTCTTGGAGTTACAACACCTATGAAAAAATTGTTTTTGTTTTTTGGTTCAAGAAAGTTGTCGCATATCAAAGAAGAAAGGATTTCTCATGATATCAAAAAAAAAAGATCATTTCAAATGAGGTCGGTCCACAGAAATCATTTTGTAATTTCTTATGGAATGAGCCTCAGGCAAGTGCGCATTTACAATTCGCTATGTAAGAAGCGCTTAATTTTAAATTTCCCATGCAATTTTGACCTTTAAAATTCAAATTATTTATATCTATTTTGGTTGTACGAAAAAATCTTTTAGGTCGTGGTCTAATAATTCGTAGTCTTTAAATAACAATAACACAATATTTCGTTTCTTTAGACGTTCAACGGATATCAATACGTTCAGATACGCAAAAAATTTTCAACTTCTCTAGGTGAGGTTGGTGAAAAAAAAAAAAATTAAATGTGCCGTATATTAATTACATTACTTGGATACGTCATCATCATTAAAATTCACATTCCTTTTACCGCAATTTTTAATGAATTAGTATTTTTTTTTTCTTTTATTGCAGTTTATTTGTCTTGATAGCCAGAAACGTTCCGTACCCGCTAATTGCTCTCAATATGAGTTATGCCGTAATGGCATTTGGAAACGTACATCATGCACTGAATTTACTTATTATAATCCCGAACAGCAATTATGTCTTGAGCCACGTGATGATATGGTTTGTGCTTATGCTAAGGTTTCCGGATTACCAGAGTGTACTCCCGAACGCGAAAATGCGTTACTACCCAGCAAAAGTGGTTATTGTGGCTCCTACTTACGTTGTGCGCATGGTAAATGGCGCAGCAAAAATTGTCCAAAGCAACAATATTTTGCGACAACACTACAAACTTGCATCAGCATCACCACCAACGGCAGCAATGACACGAACCTCTGTGCGCAAAGTGCAGAAGAAAATCGTGCGCTGAACGCGACATTTACCCGCCGTTGCATGCACACACAAGTACGCGCTTATGAGCGTAATTGTGCTATGTTTTTCATGTGTCTCGAGGGTGAATGGTGGTTCCAGTATTGTCCTCTCGGCATGTACTTCCATCCAACGCAAAACTATTGTGTACCCAATGAAGCTGGTCAATGTCCAACCGCACAATTGATGGTGTCAGCGAGTGAAAAGCTCGATCAGCAGCAATGCTTACGGGAAGGCGCTCTGCGTGCCTCTACCACTGGCTGTGCACAGTTCTACGTCTGTGTAGCTGGAAAATGGCATCAGCAGACGTGTGCTCCACGACAATACTACAATGTTGCACAGGAATCATGTATGCCAGAAGATGGTACTTGTGTATCAATCAACAATGGGGGAGTTGCCGCACAACACTGCAGCGAAAGTAGCCGGCGTTCGTTCCCACTTAACTGCACTGCCTATGAGCAGTGCGTACAGGGTGCATGGGTGCGCCGTGACTGCATGAACAATACAGTGTTTGATGATGTCATTGGCATATGTGTGTCAAATGATGGCAGTTGCTCAAGCAATGGCTTAAGACGCGCCTGCCACGTTGGTGAGCATAAAGCGCATCCGCATAGTGAAAATTGCGCTGAATTTTATCACTGTGCTGGCGGAAACTGGCAGGTTGCTGTATGTCTAAAGGGTTATAGGTACGAACAGTTTGGTGGTATTTGTGTAGTAGGCACATGCGGAAAACTGGAAAATACGTTAGGGTTTGGCGGTGCCGATTCAAATGCTGTAATAGAAGATGGGACATTGGGAAATCCATGTAGCAATAAGGGAGATGGTGTTGCCGTTCCGCATCCAAATAATTGTGGAAAGTTTTATCTTTGCTACAATGGTAACATAACAAATGAGCAAAGCTGCACTAGTGGCAGCTTTTTTGATGCCGATACGACTTACTGTCGTCCAAATGATGGTACATGTGAAATACCGCTAACAGGTCCATGCGAGGGTCAACAAAATGGTACAAAGGTCCAAAATCCAAACGATTGTAGCAGTTACTACTTGTGCTCAACAGTGTATGGCACGCAATTGTTTGTCTGTCCTGAAGGTAAGTCGCATTGTTTTTATGACATGGTATTTATATGTTGTATATAAAAAAAGGCATGGCGCTGAGTGACCCACAATGACAAAGGTTTTTGCATTCTGACCATAGACTGAGATTTGATAGTATTATTATCCTACGATGGAATATCAGTCCCTGGGTTATCTGTGAACACAACTGTAGTAATCTGGCTTGTCCAGCTACGGGGATCGAATGAAATCCTTATTTTCCATATCTTTTTATTGCCTAATATTTCTTAACATTTGGTACCACGGAGCATCGCGATAGCGTTGGGAGGGCTGTTGAAGCTTTTGTTCTGCTTCACATTTATTCAAATAGGACACTTTTCCGGTAGAACTTTGCTTTATTCAAGGCGTGTGGTATTGCAAAAAACCGGGTGTTGTGAGTTCCAGAAAACAACAGAAGCTTTAAATGGGCTTCGATCCTTAACAGATTTGAACACTTTCGTCTGACACCACAAAGATATTTGGGGAAGTCCGGGTGCTCTCTGTGGGGGCCTTGTTTGCAAAAATTATTTGGGTAGGAACTCTTTATTGAATGGGCCCGGGCAGGGAAGTGCTCATTTCAGCTTAATAAGTTCCTAAAAAGCAACGTGAATTAAGGCTTTTTGTTATGTATTTACGTAAACCGTTCGACTTTTTGTCTGTTCATTTGCCTATGCAGCTTTAATTCCTGGAAATCCATTGGGCATGACTAAACTGCACACAAATGCTGGAAATATTTTGAACAAATACTTTGCAATACAGGAACGGGCTATTACAAGTAAGCGTGGCATAGCAAAATCTTTATATCGATGTACTGAGAGCTACTTCAGGGTCTGAAACCGAATCCAAGCCCAACAGTTTTCTGAACCTAAGCTATTTACTTCGACTAACTTAAACCCAAACTTTTTTCATTTCAATCCAGAGAATGACCCTGAAGTCGAATCCAAACGGGTTCAGATTAACTGTTTTGACAAGAAGGCCCGGTAACCTTGCTATTTCAAACGGCTGAAACAGAATCCAAGCCCAAACAATTTCATGCTCACTGTTTTTATAGAACTCAAACCCTAACCCGAACTTTTTATTTCGACTATTTTGGACTGCAGTTCAAGAAATGAAATTGAAAACGAACCCAAACGGGCTTAAGTTCACTATTTTATAAACCTTTAAATTGATTAACATGAACCCAAACCTGATCCCGGACTTCTGTCCCTGGAAATTTTGTTGAATTCAATATGAGAGCATCGACTGAAGAAATCAGTTACTGGACAAAGGGATACATAAAAAAATCCATTTTTATTTCATCATTGGCAAAAACAAAGATTACGCCCTTACCATTATATTATAACCTCATCACTTTAGGTGAATACTATCACAATTTTACACGCCAATGTCGTACGGATCATGGCCAGTGCCGTAAAGAGCCAACACGTAGCGTATGCGCTGATCAAAAACATGGTGCGCGCTTACCGCACGAGCTTTACTGCAACATCTACTACGCATGCGTACGTGGTCTTGCCGTACCAGTCGAATGTCCAGATGATTATAAATTTAACGCTGTCCTACGCCGCTGTCTACCGGATATAGAACGGGAATGTCAAAATGGATTCCTGGTTGATGGCAGCAATTCAACGTATAGTTGTGGAAATCTAACCGATGGCTCATATTTAGCGGATAAAAGTGACTGCACAAAATATTACATATGCACTGGTGGAGTGGCGCAACATCAGGAATGCAACAGCGGGGGCTTCTTTGATCCTTATTACAAAATGTGCATGCCCGATGATGGTTCGTGTCCGCTTGTCGATAGCGATAAGCCAAATCAAAAACCTGTACCACCAGATCCAATTGTTTGTATTGGAAAACATGGTGATCTAATGCCAGATCCAGCGAATTGCAATAATTTCTATGCCTGCATCAATAGCAAGCTGCGTCATGAACGCTGCTATCTGAGTAATTTCTTTAATTGGACTAATTATCAATGTCAGGCGTACGATAATGATGCTATCGTTGAAGTTGAATCCAGCGAAGAGATTGAGCTCAGCGCTGCGGTTACTAAACAATGTTTAGATCAACCAACTAATGGCACCAATCTTTGTGTTGGACGCGATGATGGCACTCCTATGGCCAACCAGGGCGATTGTCGTCTATATATTTCTTGTCATGAGGAACAAGCGGTGCCAGACCGTTGTCGCAATGGTGAAAGTTTTGATAGTATTTTAGGATTTTGTCGTCAAAATGATGGCACATGTCAGTTGGATGATGGACAGCGCGTTGGGGTGTGTAATGGAAAACATGGACAATTGACACGCGATGTCGACGATTGTCGTGGCTACTTTGTTTGTATGAATGGACAGAAAATTGCTAGCAAATGTGCAGATGATGAGTATTTTGAAAGAACCGTGAATATGTGCCAAAAGGATGTGCTGCAGCGATGCAATCTTAGTGTGAAAACGGAAGATGGTTTAGCTACTGGAAGTGGATTGGTAAGTACTTTTGCAAATAATTATTTCGACTAACTTTGTAATAGGGAGCGCTTACTCATTTTTTGTCATGACTATCAGAGAGATATTGTGCTATTTCTGGTTCAGTCAGAATTTTCTTCTTTTTTTTCAATCAGGGTCACATACGCCTATTTTGGTCACTGTGTTCTAATAAGAATTCTTTCACAGTCCCAGATACTGGTTGGTTCTAGGATTCTTATTTGATTCCATTGGTAGACCAATATAGACTCTGCTACATGTGGCAGCTAGCAATTTTTGCTGAGCTGACATTATATTTGCTGAGGAAAATATTGTAGGCTACGCCACTTTTCTAGTTCAAATTGAATTTCAATTGAATGCGATATATTTGATCCCCCTTTCTTAGCGAGTCTTCCAATTTCCCTCCAGAGTTTGGTGAGAAACTTCTTTTGATGGTTTTTGCACAGTATGTTCCATCCTCATTGATTTCACCCCACGACTTTTCTGATTCTAAAATTTGCTCCATCAACAATATTTTCCAGTTGAGTCAGATCTGAAAGTGCTTTGGAATACTTAGATCCTATAAACTTCAATATTCTCCAGTACTTTCTCGATTCTTCAATTTTCTTTTCAAATAACATTGTTCAGAAGAGTTCAGATCTAAAAGGATTTAACTCTTAAGTGTCTACATTGATTTCCATTTCTTCACACGACTTTCACAATTCCTGGATTTCTTTCTCTAACAACCTTTTCTGAATATATTTTGACCTAAATATTGTTTAGTAGAATTACTTTCTAGAGTTTGTTAGGAAATAGCTTTGGCTGGTTTTCGTGGTGAGCTTTGGTCTACCACATATTCTACTGTATTTTGGATTATACTCAAGGAAATTTGAATGGTTTCCGGAAAGTGTGCTCCCTATTCTCCACATTTTATTTGAAATTGTGTATAACCACTAGACTTTTACTATGCACATAGACAATAAAACTGATATTACATTTCAGTTAACGGAAAAACCATCACCAGTTGCACAACATCGTTATCCAGATGAGAAGGTAACGTCGAAAAAATTTAATGTATTCATATATGAAAAATAATTTGAAAATCTCTACTTTCAAGGTTTGTGCAAATGCAACAATAGGTCAACGTTACGTAAATCAGGATGATGATTGCCGCTCGTACTATATCTGTAAATCCAGTGGTTCTATAAGCTATGAAAACTGCCCCATCGGTATGCTGTTCAATGTGGAAAGTGATAGCTGTGAAGAAGCAGAAAATGTCATATGTGTAGCATGAGTTAATATGCCTTAATTTAGTGCATTAAGTTCTGATTCTCCAGACTTTTTAAAGTCAAAAAAATTATATATTTATGGTGTTGGGTGTTTTAAGTAAAAATATATTAAATAATATACGGTGGTGGGTTAATTATAGTGCAAGTTCAAGCCAATTAATTTTTAAGACTAAAATGAGTACTTACTTCTATGATTAAGATGTAAAAAAGAAGAAAAAATCAAATATAAACGATTCATATCACTTATTCGAAATATATTGATAATTTTAAGGTATCCGAAATTACACAACCCTAGGTACCATCTGATATATTCATCTCAAAGTTAAACATTTTTGAAGGTAAAGTGATTTCAAAATTTTAGCACAAACTTCTGAAAACTTTCGATCGACGTAGTTAATCGTGGATTACCTCAACAACAGTGTATTGATCAAGAATGAAGTCTGATCATTAAAGTAGACCGTCCAAAAACGACTCTGTCTCCAGAACACATCATATTGATCATTTGAGATCTTCACGAGATACGCCGTAAAATTAAGGATTCCCTTGGCATTAGTTTGGAAGCATAAATAAGATGTTGCATGAACGTTAAGTTTTCGCAGTGTTCAAACATAGTTTATCATTGGCACCCTTATCACTGAGCAGTGTAAGGTTTGCATATCGAACGATTTAGATTCTAGATGATAAACAGGTAATATAAGTATGTACCATGTGCTTCAAATAATCCCAAAATTAAATCGAATCTTATGAAATGCAGTTAAAGTGGTTAGGAGACATCAATGAAGCTTTCTTGACTACTGTACTTGGTTGAAATTGAGTTGAGATATTGCTATTTCATTTGAAATTCCCATAGTGTACCTATATGATGTTACTCACGGAGTGTGATTATGTTCATTTATGATCTGAACATTAGCAGTTTTTATAGAAGCCAGCTTGCAGTCTATGTCGAGTGATATATCGAGTTTACTATAGTTGCGTAAAGATCATATAAATCTGTAGCATTTGGACAAAACAATCTAACACGATGTTGACAACTTTTCAGGAGAGCTGAAAAACTGCTAAATAAAGAGGCTGAATTTCGTTCACGCAGCGTTTAATTATATTCACAAAATGGTTGGAAAATTAGTCTTTAGGTAAGGATTTCTCAAAAATCATATCCGATAAAGCAACTCTGAGGTCAGATTCGGATTCACCATCAAAATTTACATTGAAAATGATTTGTTTTGTTTTCGTCTGTTGCTGGTTTTCTAAAAAAACGCTAAAGTTCATTTATTTTAACAAAAAAATGATTTAAAATACAATATCTCATTAACGCGATCAGTTAAAATTTTCAAAAATACCATTTTAGAATTTAGAAATAAACAGAAAACTAACTGAATACCCAGTTTTAAGTAAATTTTTGTCAAACTTTTTTGCTTGATACAGAAGCAATGTGAAGACATTTTTTTTTGGTAACTGAAATTCGACCCGGAAAATCGATTAGCTCGTTGACCGATTTTTACCAAAAAAATACCTTTAAGAAAATCTGAAGTGGGACGACATCGAAGTAAAACCGAGCACAAAGTGTGTGATACTTTATAAGTTTTTAATACTAAATAGTACTGTAAATTCACGATATTACAGTCAGTCTGACCGTTTTTGTGGGTTGGTACAATTGTATTAAATAAATGAAATAAATGTATTCTTCAAAGATAAAACAATGTAATTTCAAATAAAGTATGCGCCACATTTTAATTTCAATCGTTGCCAAGGTGAGTGCGAAAATATCGTGTGCACCATAAATGGGTGAAATAGGCACAAAATCAATTTAAAAACGCGTCTATTATTTATATGAGATCGAATATAGACTGCATTTAATGTTTAAAAAAAATTCGCGTTCCATGTTTAAAAAAAAGGAAAAAAACTCTCCTGTAAAATTGGCTTTTTGGCGCATACGTTATGTTGCGGTTAGGGCTCGATATGTTTTATACTCTAGCTGTTATAACGAATCGTATAACAGTGTAATTGTACGTGTAATTGCGGATAGTACACGATATGCAGCGCGTACATTGTGTACATTTATACATATTTAATGAACAGACAATAAATCAATAGAAATTAAATCGAATTAATTTCAAGAAGAACTTTGACGAACTATCATCATTCCTTGTAACATTACGTTTCAACTACGTCAGAGCAATGCAGCGCCAGACCTTAAGAGAAACATTTTCATAGCCACTAATTATACGATTAAAGGTAAGGAGACATATATGTACATTAAAGTGAGTTGACCACCATAAAAAAAAAATAATTGTTTTCAGTTAAACATTGAAAACTATTCCCAGACTTATTGTTAGACTTTTCACAAAATATTTGAACTCTGGTGAAAAATTTAATAACGCCACATTTTTTTTCTTTTTTTGGCCAAAAAAATTCTCGAGAATATTTATTCATGATAAGGTCCAATGCGAGACAGGGAGTTACTTTCCAAACACTTTTGATGCAGAACTTAAACATTTTTGATGTAAGGTATCTATGAAGCAAAACACGCCATGCGTAACAGCTGAACATTTTTTTGTCTCCGATTTCGCTCTAATTTGGCAATATGGTAGATCCGGTGTGCAAAAACGGGAGATTTTTAGATTTTTTTAAAAGTACCTTTAATTAAAGCATAATTCATAAGCTTTAAAATAATGTATAACTCAAGATGGGATTCGGTTGCTAGATGAGAGTTTTTGGCTTTTGAATGCCCGCGGCAGGCAAATCTCTTTGTTTACTCAAGAGGAAGGCATCTTACGAAAAAAGTGTACTAGGCATAAAATGCTTAGAATCGTTCAAGAAATACGTGTGAATTTTTTTGAAATTTTTGTAAACTTTTGTTTTGAATAATTTTTGTAAAATTTTTTTTTTTTTTTGTAAAATTTTTTCAAAAATTATTCAAAGAAAAACAAAAAATTTTTTTTCAACTTTCCAAAAAATTTCACACGTAGTTTTTGGACGATTCTAAGCATTTTATGCCTAGTACACTTTTTTCGTAAGATGCCTTCCTCTTGAGTAAACAAAGAGATTTGCCTGCCGCGGGCATTCAAAAGCCAAAAACTCGCATCTAGCTACCGAATCCCATCTTGAGCCACACATCATTTTAAAGCTTATGAATTATGCTTTAATTAAAGGTACTTTTAAAAAAATTTAAGGCGGGTTTTTTTAAAAAAGAAATTCAAAAGTATTTTTAAGTTTAAAAAACTTTAGTGAAAAAAAATTGTTTTCACCAAGAAACATTTTTTTATAAAAAGAACGCTTAAAAGTGAATTAGCCCAGTTACTTAGATATATCGATACATCCAACGTAAAAGTTTATAACTCAAGTTACCAACTTTTTACGGGACAATGATTTTTGAAATCTGCGCATTAGACTCCATCTTGTGTCAAATTTTGGTACCTCTAGCTTGAAATTTGAAGGGCTGGGAGCAATTTTTGAAGTTACAACCTAAGTATATTTTACTGAGCAAAAACTTGGCAACTTAAGTTGATAACTTATGCACGGGACAAAAATGAAAAATTGCGTTGGTAACTTAACTTACAAAGTTATAAGTTTATTTTTCTTCAAAAATCAGTGGTTGTAAGTCCTACATACCAACGTTATGTTCGTAAAATATTTTTAATGTTAGTTCCTTAGTTAAGTTACCAACTTTTCTCATGAAACTGAAAGAGAACATTGTAACTAGAGTTACAACTCATTTTTATTTATTTTATCCAAATTATAAGTTGAAATTGTTAATATCTCTGTAAATCAATTTGGAATAGTGACAACGATTGAATGGTCAAAAAACCTTTATTTGGACTACAGATTTCCAAAGTATTCATTCAATTTTTGTTTTTGGTTTTCTTGTTTTAACGAAAACAATACAAAAGTGATCATAACTAAAAACTACGATTTTCGAGTTACCAACTTTTACGTTGGACGTATCGATATCAATTTACAAACTTTGGTGTAACCTATAAATTTTTGAAAATGCAAATCCTCCGAATTGCCCTGAGCTTCGGCCGATTGGAAAATATTTGGTTATAATAAAGAGAAAATTGCTAAAAATGAAAAAAGTTGTCAAAAATTAAAATATTTTTTAAAAAGTCCAATAACAAGCCAAGGAACATATTTCATATTTTTTTTTGTATGGTGGTCGACCCACCTTAATGTATGTTACTTATATGACACCAAGTTTTCATGCTATAATAATAATAATAATCCTGTATTTATCGTGCCAAGGTTTTGTGTTATTACATGATATAATCGCGTAGCTACTACACTTCAATGCTAAAGAGTGAAGCTCACTTTATTGGACGATATGGCTATCTTCGTAATGACACAAACCTTATTTGATTTAAGGGACAATGTTTCAGCATAAAAATACAAGATTTTGACCTTGGTCATCGGACAAATTATTAATTTCTGCATCAAAATATCCTTTTTGACGTTTAAGTCATGAAAAGCACTAAAAACTTCGTCAATCACATCACCTTCTTATGAAATCTATGTGGATCGAAACAAAGCTACTTAATCAAATCAAGAAAGTCTGTCTTTGGAAAAACCCTGGACTGGCGCCGATGCAAGGAAGTCAATAGAAGAACGGAGAACTGCAAGCGCGAATAGAAAGCCAGGCCTTTGGAATTACACGTGAGATAAACTGCAAAAAAAAAATCAGATACAAACAACTAAGCAGATTTTTCTTCTCAACTCGGAAGATGTCATTCGAATAAATTTTTTGTTAGTATTCGGTATTTCCAGCAATTAAACTTTATATAAGAGCTGTAGGGCATACAAATATCAGATACGATTGATTGAAAACTGTTTCATCCACTTTTACTACAATAGTTTGTAAGTATGTACATTAACAACATGACAATGAAAGTTGTAAAAAAGGACAAAACCACACTAAGAAAATTTTTGATTACCTTTCAATTATAGATACACGAATGTTCCGAGAATATGTACACATGAACGACGTATAAAAGTTTGGGTCATGCTTTCGTACGAGTATATAAAAATAGTCAGGTTTTTCTATTTTTATTTTGATTTGAATTTATTTTTAGAACATATTGACGCTGATTGTTTAAAGGTTAACGTAGATAATAATTTCCCACTTTATACTGGACGTTTCCGTTCGATTTTAATTGTAATTAATTGATTGTAAATTATTTCAGTTAAAATTCAATGGGGGGTTCTTTTGATGTTAGCAGCTGTTTGAAAATGAGCAGCAACTTTGAGTATTTTATCCAGTATATGTTAATACGCAAGACATAAATTTGTCCTACCTTTTTTACGATGTTAGAAATGGAACAGGACTTTGAATTATACACCATTAGAAAGATATTTGTGTTCAAATGTGCACAAAGTTAAAATTATTTTAATATTTCGCCTCTAAGCCAGGTAAAATTAAATGCAAATTTTTCAATATTAACAACGACAAAATAAGCGGTCACACAAAGAGAAAGAGAAACAGCTGATTGGCATTGACTTCATGTTTTTTGTTTTCTTTTCGTTTCATATTTGTCAGTGTACCAGGGATGATAAATGAGCTTTTCTATTTTGTACCAAATAGCAAAAAAAGTACAAAAACTGTCAAAAAGTACCAAAATTATTTAACACATTTGTGCCCAAATTTTGACCATTGGGCGATTCTAGTAATAATAAAGATAAGATTCTTGTCCCGTTTTAAACGGGACGTCGTAAGAGATAGTGTAAACCCATTCACTTTTAATGAACTCTATTAGGTGTCTATTGATGCAATGAATGTAAGAGTGATCGTACATCTGTTTTCGTTGGAAAAAAATTGAGGCCACATCCACATCGTAGTATTAGCAGATCTGCAATTGAAGATCAGTCATACCAGACAGACCGGGAAGAGAGAAAAAATAATTTAGACAGAGCAAAAATTAGACAAACAAGACAGACAGGACATAAAGAACAAAAAACATAACAAAAGGCAAAAATATAACAAACAAGACAGAGAAGAAGCAGGGCAGAAAAGACAAACAGCAAACAAAACAGGCAAAACAGACAGAACAAGTAGACGGAAAGAACAACTTGGAAAAACGGGGCAAACAAGACAGACAGGATAGAAAGAACAAATAGCAAAATCAGGGCAGACAAAACAGACAGGCAGGACAGATTGAACAAATAGCAAAAACAAGGTAAACAAGATAGACAGGGCAAGTAGGACGGAAAGAGCAAATAGCAAAAATGAGCAAACAAGAAAAGCAGGACAGTTACAACAAACTGCAAAAAACAGGACAAACAAGACAGACAGTACAGGTAGAACAGAAAGAATAAAAAGCAAAAATAGGGTAAACAAGAAGGAAAGAACCAAAAACTAAAAACAGAGCAAACAAGAAAGGCAGGACTGATTGAACAAATAGCAAAAACAGGACAAACAACACAGACAAGACCAATAAGACAGATAATGGAAGACAAGAAAATCAGGGCAGAGAGGATAAGCAGAGTATAAAGAAGAAACATAGCAGACGCGACAGGCAGCACAGACAGAATGAGCAGGACAGACAGTACATGCAGGTCAGACCGAAAGGAACAGTACAGGAAGTTTACACACATGTAAACTTTGGATACCTAATAATGTTTTGTGCTGTGGGCCCTATTTCAAAAAGTTCAACTTGATTGTGGGAAGAAAACACTGAATTTACACTACCATTTAAAATTATGTTTTTGGGGCTTTAAGACAATTTTTTTTTTATTACCGTGAGACATGGCAGAATAGATAAATTCAAGTAATATTTAAAATAAAATAAAAGAATCAATCCATTATACTCGTACATACTTTCATACATACTTAGATGTATAAAACTATGTAATTTCAAATGCCACTTTATTGTCATATTGTAATGGTACTTAGTATTTGACATCAATATTACATTTTCCGTGTTTTTGTTGTTGTTGTTGTTGTTGTTGCTAGTCTAGTTGTTATTAGCATTTGCTAACATGGACAATACCTAGCACTCGCTCGTATTTGTCTAAAACGAATAGACAACGACGACGAATAGCAAAGTGTATGCATCGAAAACTGGACAGGAAGTTCGGATGAGGACTAATATGCGATTGTCCTCACGCACGCTTTGAACATTTGTCAGAGAATTGTCGTACCTAAAGGTTGTAAATAACGGATTGTGCTTTTCAAAAGATATTCTCAGTGAAATATGAAGTGACACTAAAGAAAATAAATATTTTTTATAAAAAAAAAAAAAATTATACATATAATATTAAATTAAAGAAATAAATAATATATACTAAATTGATTGCTGGAAAATGGTTAAAATGTGAAAAATCTTTTGAATTATGGACAATAACTTTTGAAAACCTTAAAGTCTTGCAAGTTTTACTCTCTAAATTGTGAAAATATCCCTATTCGTGTATTACACAAAGCTAAATATATGCATATACCAATGAATAATATATTATTGTTTAATAAAAATATACATATATGCATGTGTATCATTATTAAATAAAAAAAAAAGTTTTGTGAGATTTAAAAAGATATATTTTTTCGAAATTTTTCATACTAAAAATTTTTAAATACAAATTTAATTATACTAAAACAATAACAAAAAATATATATATAAACAAATTAAATTAACCAAATTAGAAAAAACTATTTCAAAATTAAAACACAAAAGTGAACGTATGTTATTAAATCAATAGAATTTATTTTATAATTCTCATAAAAAAATCATATTAAAAAAAAATATATTTATAAAGAAAGTGCCCATCTACCGTGTGATTCTTTGCAACTGCTACAGTGTGATAAAGACCTCTCAACCCAATAATATAACTACACGTCAATCAAGGTAATACTTAATAAGGACAAATGGCAACAACAACTAGATACAATAAAAGAAATAATGGAAAAAAATTCATAATTGGTTAGGTAAAATTAAAAAAAAAAAAAAAAAAAACAGTGGACAAAAAAATTGTTATCGATTATGTATCATTAAAAATGTTCAAGGGTCAGTTTCAATAACAAGGATCTTATTGTACTTCAATTATGCATAAAAATATGACATTTTTTTTAAAGAAATTGCCAATCAACGAGGGGGGCGTATAGATCCAAGTAACACCAAGTTAATACGAGCGTTATTTGGTTTTTCCCATCACTTCAGGATCTTAAGATATTTAAGGTTTAGTACACGAAAAATGACTATTTTTAATGTTACTCGTAGATACTGACTGGGAATTTTTTTTTTAAATTTTTTACCTAATTTATCACATAGTACTTCTCTTTCCCTCCAAAACTATCTCTTGAAAGTTGCCGTACAGTTTTTTTTTTTTTCGAGCTATAGAGCAATCCATCTTGGCCCTTTACTTCTTATACGAGCTAAAATTGTTTGTTTTTTTGTACTCAATATTTCTTCTCGAAAACGGCTGCACCGATTTCAATCAAACTTGGAATAGTGTTAGATATTAGCATTCAATAAAGAATGAGCTAGGTTTTAACTTTGTAAATGCCTACCAGGGGGCGTGGCACTGCCCTAGATTTTAAATTTGATTCAGTCATAACTCGCAAACCATACAAGATATTTGAATGAAATTTGGTGAGCAGGTACGGATTAATAATACCTTGTAACGGACTAAAAGTGGGCGGAATCGAAGAAGTGCCACGCTCACTTTTTAGCCCTTGGAAATTTTGATTCAATATTACTCGAAAACGACTCGGAAAAACGATTTTTTACTCAGAAGCAAGGCATCTAACGAAAAAAGTATACATGGGAAAAAAATAATTAGAATTATGCAAAAAGTACGTGTGAATTTTTTCAGAATTTTTGAAATTTTTTTTTTATTTTTTTGACAGTTTTGAAAAATTATCTCAAAAATTTCCAAAAAAATTCTTAAAAAATTCACACGTATTCTTTGGACAATTCTAAACATTTTTTGCCATATACACTTTTTACGTTAGAATCCTTGCTTCTGAGTACAAAATTGTTTTTCCGACCTGGTTATTGAAAAACGTAAAAAAATCGATATTTGGAACCGAATATTATCTATACCCTCATTTTTGCAAGAACCTAATCTTAATTTCTAAGCACTCTTGGGTATCCATTTTTTAATGGAATAAGAATTTATGAACAAAAAAAAAATGTTTTTTAGCCAAAATAGGGCTTAAGTAGAATTAAAAGTGCTCTATTGGTTTTTCTCAGAATGAAAACAAAAAAAAAAATGATGCAGATATCGTTTTTAACCCGTTTATCATTGATCATTTTCAATAATTTTTTAAACTATGAAAGCAAACGAAATCAGAAAGGTTTTTAGTGCCTTATAATACTTTGATCTTTTGGCTGTTTGAAAATACTATTTTCTACTTCCCCTTGTTGATAGACCTTTTTTTAAGAAATTATTAAAAATGAGGAGTTTTTTTTTCAAAAGGGCTCATAACCAAAACGAGGCAAAAGTAATATCATACACATTATTTCCATAATAATTGGTTATTGGATAAGTATGATTTTTATAACTAAATGCCATTAATTTCACGCCATCTGGTAAACTTCTCATGAAAACAGAATCCAATTTTTTTAATTTATAACAAAGAATAAGGCAGTTAATATTATGACATTAATTTTGCCTCGTTTTGGTTATAAGCCCTTTTGAAAAATCACTCCTCCAATATAAAATAATCTCAATAAAAAAATTAATGATGAGGTTTTATAGCCAGAAGTTCAAACTATCATTAGAAATCCAAAAATCAACACCTGTCAATACCTGATAGGTGCCGGTATGCGTCAAAATTAGTGTTCGATTAATCGAACGTTTTTAGTCCATAAGCCTTGTGACGCTAAAATTCGCAATAATTTTTCCCATTCCCACCTCTGTCTACTATGTGATCATGCCATGGGGTAAAAAAAAAATTCCGTTACATAGGGGGCGGGGGAGAGGGGAAAACGGAAAAAAAATTTCCAAAAAAAAAAATGCATAAAAACTTTTTGATGACGGATTTGGAATCAGGGGGTGCTAATTACACTTAAAATATACTTGATATCAAAAAATAAATTAATTTTTAAATCCTGGCCGAAATTGGTTTAAGAGTCCCTCTAACTTTTGAGTCGATGTCGAGATAAATCTAAATTTCGACCCGGTCTAATGTTTATGTAGATAGCTTGTAGGAAGTATTTTAAGGGAGATTTCGTTGATTGATACTGCTTACCTTGATAAATTTATTGTCAATCAGGCATGTTCTGAAATCCGATTTACTTTGGAATCGGAATGAAAGCAATCTTCAAGAGCTCTGCATTGCGACAAATAAGATGGAATCGGGTTTGTCTGTCAACAAATAAAATTTGCTAATGGTTTCTATTCGATTAACCAAAACATAAATCTGATTTGGTTTAATAATCGAAATGCGGAGTTTTTGAAAATTGCTTTCATTCCGATTCCGAAGTGAATCGGATTTCAGAACTTGCCGGAATAAATTAAATTTTTTCTAACATAAATTCCTTGACTCTCTTGGATTTTGCTGAAATTTTTTCAGCTTGGTTTCGTTTGAGCCCAAAATCAATAAAAATAGCAATGTAATTTTTTTTTTTTTGATTTTTTTTTTTGGATTTTATAGCCCAGGAAAATAAGACGAAAAAAGATCTTCTGTGCGAAAAAATTCCCAGTTGAAATTTTTCACCGGAATTGTCTTTATTCATGCATGATACACAAACTGTGAAAAGTCCATTGCAAAGTCGTGTGCGCATAAAAAGTTATTCGGGCTCAATGGTCGCTAAAATCAGTTTTTTGCAAATATCTCGCTAATGCTAACTTTTACATAAAAATGTTGGTCTCCAATTTTGTAGCACAGGAAATTTGGTACAAAAATACGTTAAAAGTATTTGCGTACGACTTCTAGTTTAGGAGATCACCCAATTTAAAAAGTTGTTAACAGTTATGATATGAAATACTACCTATGAGTTCATATTAAAATATCTTACTTTATAAATTGCAATGACTCTTCAATGAGAAGTTGTACAAACAAAATTAAAATGCCGTTTGAAAGATAATTTAATGTTCTATATACTGTACAAAATTTTTTTTTCGAACGGCTCATGACCTTAAAAATATTCTTGAATAACCGTTAAGGCTTCGAAATTACTGGTTTTTTAAGGATATCTGCCAATTGGTAAGTACTACGATAAAAAGTAATGGGACCAAATTTGTAGAAAATTACAAGATCTAAAAAAATAAGCGATATGTGAACACATAGAAGTAACCGGATAGAAGAAATTCAATAGAAACCGGTTTTTTGGCATTTTAAGGGTTTTTTTGGAATATCTTCTAAACGGTTGCTTCTATGTGTACACATATCGCTTATTTTTTTTAGATCTTGTAATTCTCTACAAATTTGGTCCCATAACTTTTTATCGTAGTACTTACCAATTCGAAGATATCCTTAAAAAAACAGTAATTTCGAAGCCTTAACGGTTATTCAAGAATATTTTTAAGGTCATGAGCCGTTCGAAAAAAAAATTTTGTACGGTATATAGAACATTAAATTATCTTTCAAACGGCATTTTAATTTTGTTTGTAAAACTTCTCATTGAAGAGTTATTGCAATTTATAAAGTAAGATATTTTAATATGAACTCATAGGTAGTATTTCATATCATAACTGTTAACAACTTTTTAAATTGGGTGATCTCCTTAACTACAATAGAAGTCATACGCAAATACTTTTAACGTAATTTTGTAGGAAATTTCTTGTGCTACAAAATTGGGGACCAACATTTTTATGTAAAAGTTAGCACTAGCGACCTTTGAGTCCGAATAACTTTTTATGCGCACACGACTTTGCAATGGACTTTTCACAGTTTGTGTATCATGCATGAATAAAGACAATCCCGATCAAAAAAACTTGTCAAGTTCTTGTCATTGTATCAGAAATGTATATCAAAATGATATCAAAAATGTATCAGCCGCTGATATCCATTTTTTGTATATCATTTTGATATATTTTTGATATCATTGAATGACATGTCAATTTTGTATCAGAAATGTATATCAAAATGATATCACAAATTTGTCAGCGGCTGATATCCATTTTTTGTATATCATTTTGATATATTTTTGATATCATTGAATGACATGTCAATTTTGTATCAGAAATGTATATCAAAATGATATCACAAATTTGTCAGCGGCTGATATCCATTTTTTGTATATCATTTTGATATATTTTTGATATCATTGAATGACATGTCAATTATATATCAGAAATGTATATCAAAATGATATCAAAAATTTATCAGCCGCTGATATCAATTTTGTATCAGAAATGTATATCAAAATGATATCAAAAATTTATCAGCTGCTGATATGTCAATTTTTACGTTTTCGTTTGTGAATTTTATTTAAAGATAATTATAGAAGACGAACGCGCAGCCAATTTTAGTGAATAAGTTAATTTTCTAATGAAATTAGTGAAAAGCACAAAAATATAATTGAGTGCAAAAGAACCGACACTCCATTCAGTTGCTGCATGCGGCCTGTGGTTGGGAAAACTAAAAGTATGGAAAACGGACGAGCAGCCAATTTTAGTAAGAAGTGAGTTTTGCCATGAAATTAGTGAAAAAGCATATGAAAAATATAATTGAGTACAAAAAAAACTAGTTGACGACGATTAACCACAATATTGTAAAATTTGGCCATAATCTGCGTCACTTTAGTTATCGGATCCAAAATTGGTTGTCATTTTTGTATCAGAAATGTACAAAAATTGTATATCATTTTGATATCTTTTTTTGATATCATTTTGATATCTTTTTTTGATATCATTTTGATATCTTTTTTTGATATCATGGTGATATACAAAAAGCGTTACGTTCCGTATATCATTGTGATATCCTTTTTTTATCAAAATCTTGTATGTCACTGACAAATTTTGGATATCATTTTGATATATTTTTGATATACTTTTTTTGATCGGGATTCCGGTGAAAAATTTCCACTGGGAATTTTTTCGCAGAAAATGTCTTATTTTCCTAGGCTATTAGGGGAGTTGTAAAAATATTTAAATCGACCAATATTTTTTCACAAAATTGTCCAAAACTTAAACATTTCTTAACTAATTTTCATGATCTAACCTAACCTGACAAAAAGCGCTCATGACCTACTTTTTAGCTCTTCCAAGATGGTATCTCTAATGGCAAAGAAATTATAAATTTTCGAACATTTTCAAATGGGAGTATGTACATTAGTGTGGGTCAAATTGTTCGGGTGGAAAAAATATGACAACTCACCTAGCGGAAACTTAATCTACGGAAAATTCTGAGAACATTTGACGAATGAACTATGGGTCTAAAATCAAAATCGAACGAATTCGTAACGAAATTTCTAAACGAATTCATAACGAAATTTCGGAACAAATTCGTAACTTCGTTTCTTGTTTTTTTTTTTTTTTTTCATTTAATTTATTGTATATTTATATACATATGTATGTTTTTAGTATATAAGTGTGAATATGCATTTTCTAAAGACTTGCATATATTATTGTGCATTACATTGAAGGTATTCAATAATAACAAAATGTTGTTATTTTTCCTTCTAGACATAAGTACCATATGCAATTATAATGTGTACTGAATATTGACGTAGAGTCTTGTTTATAAAATGGAAACAAGAAATGAAAGTTTAAAAAATTGTTTAGAAAAATCTTTACGAAATCGTTACGAATTCGTTACGAAAACTCTAAAGTTCGAGTTTTTTTCCGAAAATTCGAAAGAAAAAGTTTAAAAAATTATTCAGAGACATTTTTACGAAATCGTTACGAATTCGTTACGAAAACTCTAAAGTTCGAGTTTTTTTTTCGAAAATTCGAAAGAAAAAGTTTACGAATTTCTTCAGTGAATCCTTTAGGAAATCGATACGAATTAGTTACGAAAATTCTAAACAGTTTCGAGTTTGTACTGAAAACTCGAAAGAAAAAGTTTAAGAATTTCTTCAGAGAAACCTTTAGGAAATCGATACGAAATCGTTACGAAAACTAAACAGTTTCGAGTTTTTTCCGAAAATTCAAAAGAAAAAGTTTAAAAAATTATTCAGAGACATTTTAAGAATTTTTTAAGTGTGTTACTTAATGACATTTTATATTGAAAATTGATTTTTTTATTTAATTGAACTTTTAGTCAATAATTTGCAAAGATCGATTTGCATATAAATCTATCAATGCATTTTTCTAACACATAATTATGACAAATCAAGGAACGGATTAAAAACACGGCTATAGTGACATATGTTTCGTCTTTCGCCACAAAGACTCATCAGACTATTTTTGTTGTAATTATAATTATATTTATTTTACTAAATTAATTATAATTGAAAAATTGCAAGTTTGAAAACTTTTTGTGTTTTTGGTCTGGGCGGGAGACGAACCAAGGATCTCCAGGTTGGTAGCAGAAGTCGTTACCACTGCACCAGCCTTGCCCGGCTGCGAAGCCGACTTTTTGCCAGTTTTATTTGTGTGTTAATACGTATTGATATATCATAATTGTTGTTTTGTGTTATTTATTGATATTTGGTATAGTTGTTCCTTTGGAACAAAATTCAATACCGATTGCAGGTGTTTCCACCTTATCAGGATTAAAAACATCGGTACTTCCCCTTGTTGATAGACCTTTTTTTAAGAAATTATGAGGAGTTTTTTTTCAAAAGGGCTCATAACCAAAACGAGGCAAAAGTAATATCATACACATTATTTCCATAATAATTGGTTATTGGATAAGTATGATTTTTATAACTCAATGCCATTAATTTCACGCCATCTCACAGTGCGAAATTTGAGAAGTTTAGCGGAACTTTATTCAATTTTTGGAATACATAAAATGCGTAAGATTATTCATTATTTCAGTAGCTTAATATCCCACCTCAAAAACCTCATACTCAGTTTGGTGAAAAACCCTGCCAAACAACTGCAAAATGCACCTAAAACTTGCATTACTAATTCAATCATACTTTTTGCTTATTAAAAGCTTTTCGATTTGTTAAAGTTAATAATGTGGTACATTCAAACGGTAAGTCAGTAGGCCGCGAAATTTTTATCATTTTTTTTTTAATAAAATTTTCACTTGTTGGCATTCAAATAATTGCAAAATCTTTTCTTACTCGTATGTGATTTGTTTGTGAAAATTGTGCTTTTTAAGAAGTGGATAAGATTTACATTTTCAACTTCATTGGATACTTTAAAAGGTGTTACCACAAATTGCCATTTTGAAACGTACAAAATTTGAAAGGTAGGTTTATCCTCTACTGGAAACACAAAACATGTTTTGCGATATTTTGCGATCTTCTTTTTAACTAAACCTTTTCCAGAATGTCTTTGGAAATTTCATATAACACCGAAATTTCATGAAAAACCGACATCGGACGCCATCGTTGGTTTTGTTTTGGAAAAAATAGGCTCACTAACACTAAAATCTGACACTCTCCATAGTTTAAAGGTAACTATTCGTGCGCTAGTTCATAATATACTAAAAAGTAGGGGGAATCCTTTCGAAATTCAGAAGCATTTCTGAATGAAAATGCAAGAAATAGCAAATACTCCTTGTCTTACCCCCTTCATTTTTTATGGTGTTTTGATAAGAAAATATTTATATCTATCAAGTTTCATAGCGATATCTGGTATGGGAGCAGAAATACAACGTTTTAAGCATTTTCATGTATGGGGGGTATAATAACCCCTTGTCTGATCCCCCTTAATTTTTGCATAGTGTTTTACCAATTAAATATATATCTAAGTATTAAGTTTCATAACTATAACTGCTATATGTGCTGAGATATGAATTAAGTTCCGCTAGACTCTGAAAATTTCGCACTGTGCATCTGGTAAACTTCTCATGAAAACAGAATCCAATTTTTTTAATTTATAACAAAGAATAAGGCAGTTAATATTATGACATTAATTTTGCCTCGTTTTGGTTATAAGCCCTTTTGAAAAATCACTCCTCCAATATAAAATAATCTCAATAAAAAAATTAATGATGAGGTTTTATAGCCAGAAGTTCAAACTATCATTAGAAATCCAAAAATCAACACCTGTCAATACCTGATAGGTGCCGGTATGCGTCAAAATTAGTGTTCGATTAATCGAACGTTTTTAGTGAAAAGGGGCTGTCCATAAGCCTTGTGACGCTAAAATTCGCAATAATTTTTCCCATTCCCACCTCTGTCTACTATGTGATCATGCCATGGGGTAAAAAAAAATTCCGTTACATAGGGGGCGGGGGAGAGGGGAAAACGGAAAAAAAATTTCCAAAAAAAAAAATGCATAAAAACTTTTTGATGACGGATTTGGAATCAGGGGGTGCTAATTACACTTAAAATATACTTGATATCAAAAAATAAATTAATTTTTAAATCCTGGCCGAAATTGGTTTAAGAGTCCCTCTAACTTTTGAGTCGATGTCGAGATAAATCTAAATTTCGACCCGGTCTAATGTTTATGTAGATAGCTTGTAGGAAGTATTTTAAGGGAGATTTCGTTGATTGATACTGCTTACCTTGATAAATTTATTGTCAATCAGGCATGTTCTGAAATCCGATTTACTTTGGAATCGGAATGAAAGCAATCTTCAAGAGCTCTGCATTGCGACAAATAAGATGGAATCGGGTTTGTCTGTCAACAAATAAAATTTGCTAATGGTTTCTATTCGATTAACCAAAACATAAATCTGATTTGGTTTAATAATCGAAATGCGGAGTTTTTGAAAATTGCTTTCATTCCGATTCCGAAGTGAATCGGATTTCAGAACTTGCCGGAATAAATTAAATTTTTTCTAACATAAATTCCTTGACTCTCTTGGATTTTGCTGAAATTTTTTCAGCTTGGTTTCGTTTGAGCCCAAAATCAATAAAAATAGCAATGTAATTTTTTTTTTTTGGATTTTTTTTTTTGGATTTTTTTTTTTGGATTTTAGGGGAGTTGTAAAAATATTTAAATCGACCAATATTTTTTCACAAAATTGTCCAAAGCTTAAACATTTCTTAACTAATTTTCATGATCTAACCTAACCTGACAAAAAGCGCTCATGACCTACTTTTAGCTCTTCCAAGATGGTATCTCTAATGGCAAAGAAATTATAAATTTTCGAACATTTTCAAATGGAAGTATGTACATTAGTGTGGGTCAAATTGTTCGGGTGGAAAAAATATGACAACTCATCTAGCGGAAACTTAATCTACGGAAAATTCTGAGAACATTTGACGAATGAAGAACTATGGGTCTAAAATCAAAATCGAACGAATTCGTAACGAAATTTCTAAACGAATTCATAACGAAATTTTGGAACAAATTCGTAACTTCGTTTCTTGTTTTTTTTTTTTTTTTTTCATTTATTTATTGTATATTTATATACATATGTATGTTTTTAGTATATAAGTGTGAATATGCATTTTCTAAAGACTTGCATATATTATTGTGCATTACATTGAAGGTATTCAATAATAACAAAATGTTGTTATTTTTCCTTCTAGACATAAGTACCATATGTAATTATAATGTGTACTGAATATTGACGTAGAGTCTTGTTTATAAAATGGAAACAAGAAATGAAAGTTTAAAAAATTGTTTAGAAAAATCTTTACGAATTCGTTACGAAAACTCTAAAGTTCGAGTTTGTTCCGAAAATTCGAAAGAAAAAGTTTACGAATTTCTTCAGAGAAACCTTTAGGAACTCGATACGAAATCGTTACGAAAACTAAACAGTTTCGAGTTTTTTCCGAAAATTCAAAAGAAAAAGTTAAAAAATTCTTCAAGAAACCTTTACGAAATCGTTACAAATTCGTTACGAAAACTCTAAATAGTTTCGAGTTTGTTCCGAAAATTCGAAAGATAAAGTTTAAAAAATTATTCAGAGACATTTTTACGAAATCGTTACGAATTTGTTACGAAAACTCTAAACAGTTTCGAATTTGTTCCGAAAAACTCTGAATTTAGAAAAAAACGGAACATTTGGTTTGTTGGGTATTTAGTTAAAAACAATTTTTTTTTGTTTTACATGGAAAACTAGAAAAGGGGCTTTTTCGAAGGGGGCATCTGATGAGATTTTCTGGACAATGGTGAAATGACCACTAAAGCCTATAGAATCACCCCCATTTTCAGTTTTTGTCGTAATTTTTGTGTGATAATCCTACCCTTTAAGAACACTGTGCTTTGTCATATAAGTAGAGTAGAATGGGGCAATGTCGTGCACTCAACTTTGACATGCTCGTAAAGCCGTACATCTCAAGAGAATGCGACGAGTAAGCATCCGATTGAAAGATAATTTCGTTGGTTACATCCATGTGTAACAACATTTGTGTAGCGAGAAATTGTGTTTGTGTAAGTGAAGAAAAAAAATGTGCACGACATTACCCCAATGGTCGTTTTAAAGGTCAACTTCGATAACTCGGTGAAGCCCAACATTTTTTTCCAAAACCAAATACTTCTTTTCTTTGGCAGGATATTTCGTTTCAGAAAACACTTACCTGGTATATTTTCCAGCGAGGAAAATTATTTTTCTGACCAGATGAAAAAACACTTTTATCGTCCCGAAAGCGTGCGTTTTGAAAAAAAGGTTACTCTGTAGAGACGAACTGGTGAAAATTGCTAGTATTATATGCATAAGTTCAGTAGGTCAGCAGGTCCCTACCTTACAAACAGTTGGTAAATCATTCAATTCTTTGGGCTAAAACAGCCAGTGCACGACATTACCCCCTGCACGACATTACCCCGTTCTACTCTACCTTTTTATCAAAACTTAATTTTTTATGTACATATACGCGTAGGAGGGCATATAAAGCGCATCAAGGAAATAGTATAATTGCTTTGACCAAGGAGCCCAAATTACCCTAAAAAAGTTATCTTGATTTCAATCAAAATTTTATCCTTTCAATAGGACACACTTTAATGCAGAATTTGTGAGTGTCTTTCTGAAAGTGATTTTTAATCAATTAACCACTATAGACACTTTAATACAACTCGTTTGTGAGCGTGTATGTATAAATACATCAAAAAACAAAAAAAAAAAAAACAGTGTATATCCTTTTTGATTATTGCAAGAACCAACCCCAACCAATCAATCTATAGCAACAAGTTTATTTATTATGTGCATATATAATGCATACGAATGCAAATAACTGTTCTATATACTTTATGTATGAGGTCTATATTGTAAATGTTCATATATTATGGCAATGAAGAGTCCCAAAGTAATGTCATGTGTTATTATTGTCATTTTGTTGGTAATAAAGCGGCAGCAACACAAATTAAGTTAACCCCTATGCAAATATTGAAACATTCAGCGTCATTTTGCCTAATTGCGCTCATACTTTGGTATTAGTGGGTGTTCAAACATGGATACTACATACATACATATAAATGCATGAATGTTTCCATGTATTTCTATATGTGCGTGTTGAGGGAAAATTTAAAATATGAACAATAAAAATTTTAATATGCACCCAACAGTAAAGATATAGAGAAGTGCAAAAAAAGATGGGTCGGATTATTGAGAAAAAAATTTATGATCAGATCAGTTACTGATGTGAGTACTGTGTTCCTTAATACCACCGTCTAATTAGTTTCTAATGACAGTACACTGTCGAATCCGTTGATCCAGTCATCTGATCATTTCCTCATAAAAAAAAATACATTATAAGCTTTTAAGTATTTTAACTTTAATTTTTTTCTAACAATTGATTTCATTATCTGTACATTTTTAAATAATCCTATATTTTCTGATCAGCGCTGGTATGTAAAACTGGCATAAATCCAATTTTTAAAATTGAGATATGAGACAAGCTACCGGTACTAAAGACTAGACTATCTAGTGCATCTAAGTGCATTTTTATAAAATACAATTACAAGCTTATTAAAGCGCTATAGCTGCTGAAACTTGCTTATTTCGTTTCAGATAAAAGCGTAGAAAATGGAATTTCGATTTCGTTGCAATTTTGTTCCGATTTGAATATTTCGTAATAGTGGCATCAATACTATGAAGTTGGAAGAATATTATGTGATATAGTTTATTCAAATAAACATTGTTACACTTGAAGAAAATTCATACTTTTTCAACTAAAACCATAAACAATGGATATTATGTTTGGGAGTTGACCATATATTTTTACTGTGAAACCACCCTTACGGTATTGATATTTAGAAACATAAAAAATATTTTGCCCGCTTTTGGCCCTTTCGGTGAACACAGCAATGTTTTTAAAACATTTCTTGCTTGGATATTTACTGGATAAAATTTTAAAGTAACAATTTTTTCATACCAAATTTCACTCAGACATAAAGGATAGTAAATGCAAGCTCTATGCATAAACTAAGTGAAATCGGACAGGAGGGCGTGGCACTTTCCATATAAGCAAAAGTTTTAAAACACTAGACTGAAAACGTTTTTTGAGATAATCCAACCAAATTTCATTTAGACACTTAAGATGGCACAAGATCTGAGCAAAAACTAAGTGAATTTGGACAAGATGGCATTGAACCCCCGTGCAAGTTCAATTTTCAAAATACTGCAGTGTAGGGTATTTAATTTTTGGTCAGGCCAAAGGTAGCACCCTTACTAGTTTTTATACCCTACACCCATATATTCGCTTTGTCCTTCCGTTTGTAACGCAGAGAAGAAGGCGTGGCAGATATAGAAAAGTAAATATATATTCTTGATTTGCGTCACTGAGTCGATAAGATACTTAATTCAATGAAATTTAGTAAACTGCCTTTGTCACACTATGGATTTTTTTTTTTTGACAAAAATAATTCTTTAAAAAAATCACATGCGAAATTAAAGGTTATACATTCACCTTTCTGAAAAAATGCCCGCTTTTTCCAGCATCTGATCCACAAAATAGTGACACGGGTCGAAATCTCTTGAATTTAAAAAAAATAGATTTTCTGTTTAAAAATGTTAGTCGCATTCAATCAAATAAAGTCAGATGAAATCAACTCAAAGTGAAAGTGGGCGGTGGCACACCCCAAAAACAAATTCGTCATATCTCCGAAACTATTAGACGCAGATAGATAAGATTCGGTATGTTTGTAATACGCACAAAGAGAAATAACATCCACTAGAAAAATGGGCGGTGCCACGCCCCATAAATATAAAACACATAATATCTCCGAAACTATTTGACCCATTTGGATAAAATTCGGTTTATATACAAAAATCATCAAGACAAATAACATCTGTTGAAAAAATATATGGTGCCACGCCCACAGGCAGAGCTACATGAATGAACTTGTTCCCTATAAAACAGAGTGGCAATTAAAAACGATATGTTCATTGTTGGGTGTGGTACCGCCCATTTTTTTTCAGCAAAAGTTATTTGACTCACTACTCTTTATATATATACTGAAACTCATCCCTATGGCTGAAATAGTTTAGGAGATATGATAAGTTTTATATTTGTAGGGCGTGGCACCGCCCACTTTTTCAGTGGATATTGTTTTTCTCGGTGCCTGTTACAAACATATCGAATCTTATCTATGTGCGTCTAATTGTTTCGGAGATATAAGGATATAAGGTAATTTTTTCAGAAAGGTGAATGTATAACTTTTGATTTCGCGTTTAATTTTTTTAAAGGAAATATGTCCTTGTAGTGAATTATTTTTGTGTACACTTGTTTGTCAAAAAAAAAAAACCATAGTGCGTCGTCAAAGTTAGCTGGGAGCGAAATCGGTCAACGGATACGGCTACCGCCCATACAAAAAATATATTCAAAATGCAACTTTCGGGGTACTTTTCACGACAATGCAACCAAAATACACATAAATACTACGAATTGTAAGCGCAAGCTCTAAGAAAAAACTGGGCGAATTCGGACAAGAGGGCGTGGCACCTCTTATATAAGCAAAAGCTTCAAAACGCGATTTTTGACTAATTCGAAATAAATTTTACTCAGACACTAAGAACTACAAATGCAAGCTCTGAGCAAAAACTGGGTAAAATCGGGCAAGAGACCGTGGCACCTCCCACTAAATTTCACTAAAACACTTAGGACTATAAATGCACGCTCTGAGCTAAAACTAGACAAATTTCACTCAGACACTAAAAACTTTAAATGCATGCTATGAGCAAAAACTGGGTGAAATCGGACAAGAGGGCTTGTCAACTCTCATATAAGCAAAATTTTCAAAACACTGCAGTGTAGAGTATTTAATTTTTGGCCAGGCTAAAGTAACACCATTATTAGTTTTTTTTTTGGAGTTTCTTCTTAAATTTTCAGCCTTGAATTTTTTAACTGTTTCGGATTTTCTCAACAATTTTAAGTTTTTTCAACTCAGTTCGTTTTTTTGAAAATTTTTAAAATTTTTCAACATCATTCACCATTATTCGTTTTTAATACTTTTAAACTTTTCCGATGAATTTGGCTTGTTGAAGCTATTTTTACTTTCTTAGGATTGTTGATAAGGTTGATTTCAACAATTTTGAATTCTATCGACTATATTTGGTGTTTTTCAACTCTGCTGACTTTAACAAACTTGGAGATCTTATAAGCACCTTTGAGATGTCCCAATCAAAACGCTTTTTTTTAATCCAAACAATACAATTTCAAGTGTATGATTAATATATCTTATTTCAAAAGTTATACACCTATTGTCTGGGCAATTTAATATACATTTTCTTCATCATTTGGATAAATTGATGTCGAATTTTATAGATATCTTAAAAAAAAGTATCACGAACAAAAACGTTTAATTTTGCGTATTACTTTGGAAGTTTTGAAACTTCTTTAAGAACTTTGTTAGCTTTCGTGATAAGATTTAGAATCTATTGGGTACTCTTTGACTTCATCGATACTTTGGAATACTCTTTCAAACTTATTAATATAATATATAGGGGAATGTAGTCAGGGTTGGGCCGCTGTCAGGGTTGGGCCACCAACCAAAAAATTTTGTAATAGCAGTGAATAACGACTCAAATCTTGGAAAAAAACAATACTACTGCAAAAGTAAGTAGGGTAAGGGAGGGAAATATGGACCACCCATCTTTCTTTTTAAATAAAACCCAAAATACATAAAACAAAACAATTAATTTTATGTCATTCAGTAAAGGAAACAATTTATCTTTAATCTGCTTCACTTTTAGATAAATATCTCATCAGGATAAAGAAAAAAAATTAAAAAACTGAAAATACTCAGAATGAAGATAAAAAAAAAGTGTAGTGTAATATGAACCATATAGTCCATTTGGTACAGAAGTTGCATAAAAATGTCACTTCCACATTCGGTACAATTTTCATGACTCCAAGATTGTCAGATTACACATTCAACCCAAAATTCGCCACGTCGATCTTCTGACTAAAGGGTATTACATTATATGCATTTTTTATCATTTTTTTCCTTTGTAGTTAACGAATTACATATAAGGACCATCAGACTCATCATGAAAACTGCAACTAGATTCCCCATCTGAAAAATACGCTTTTTTCTCTGGTGGTCCATATTACCCACAGCACGTGTTGGTGAAATAAATGGTTTTTTATCAAAAACTCTTTTGGTTAATGAACTTATTTGTGCTAAAAAAATTAGAAATGGTATTCACTGACTTTATATAATTAACAATTTATTTAAAAACGCGATGTCTTTAAAGTGAAATAATGAAATATGCTCACTAGAAAAAAATTATCACTGATCTTTTTTTTAGAAAAATCAACTTTACAGAAACATGCGACTTCACCGAACGCTAAAATCGCCCTATTATAAGCTTAAGGTATTAGCGCTAAGTTTGAACATGAATAACGGTAAATCCTATGTATGCAGTGGGAAATAACCGTGTGGTCCATATTACCCACGTAGTCCATATTTCCCTCCCTTACCCTATATATATCCATAAGGGGGTGAACCATTAATTAGTTCCCAAAGGGAAAGTTCTATTCCCTAACCTGTTCGCTTGTAGTATTGAGCGATCGAAAAACACGCTTGTCGTCAGGGTTGGGCCACTCGTGTAGTCAGGGTTGGGCCACTTCAATTTTTATTTCGAATCAGTGAAATAACATTACTCAATCGGTTTTTCGGAACACAGAATATGAGTCCAGCCTTTCTACGATGTTGTCATGGATCGGGCCGCGCCAACAGTGAAATATAATCGGGGGCGCCGCCCGATGAATAGCACAGTCTTATCCTCCTCAGAGAACCGCGAAGAGTTACGTAAAAAGCAACAGATGTGCGATGCTTCGCCTAATAAGCGTCCGAAATCGGACGCAAAGAAATCGAACGCAAAAAAGACACCTGCTAAACGTGGTCGCCCTCTGAAAAAGCACAAAAAATTCTCTTCCGACGAAGATGTGGATCAAGACTTCTTTATTATATGCTTGGAAAGGATACCCGCGAAACTGAATCGAAACAATTCAATCACATGCGTTGAATGCAAGCGAGACGTGCACTTGGAGTGCGTCAATCTCACAAAAAGTTACTACTTACTTATGTATGCCTAAATTCGATTCAGATTAATGTTCTTATGGAGATTTCTCTTCGAAATTTTGTATAATCGAATGAAAAACAATTAAAAGTTTCATTCATATTCATTACACACTATTTTAGTACATATTTCATTGATATTTGGATTTTGGCCCAACCCTGACTACAATGGCCCAACCCTGATTACAATGGCCCAACCCTGACTACTTTTTTTTTTTTAGTTTCGTCAATAACTTTTTTTTCCGAAATCGCAGCGAGTTGGCCTAAGGGTATATCACAGATAAGGGTCCAAACTTTCAAGTTAGATAAATATTTTGGTAATACTAAAATATATAAAAAAGATACAGAGGAAAGTTAAAAAGTGGCCCAACCCTGACGACATTCCCCTAAAGATAATAAAACATCATAAGTATACATATTAGAGCGCCCACAAGATATATGAAATGTGCAAAGTTGTGAATTTGTTTGCTCCCCGTCCATTTCCTGAAATTAGAAGTCACAAAAATAAGATCTCAAAAAAAAATTTGGAATCGGTAGTGGAAAAAACCCAGCCGGTTTTCGATCAAAGGTCGAAAAATTGACTAAAAAAAGGGAAGTCGCTTTGACTGCCCGTTACTTCAAAACTGTTCATTTTTTCATAATATTTTCAAGACAACTTTTGTAGAGCAGAACTAGGTCAACATTATCTTCTTAAAAAATTTTGTTCCAAAAATTAAATTTGTTGTTGTTTCGGTACAAAAACTTATATTTTTTAAGAAAATTTTCATGACTTTTTTTCTATAAATTGTTTTTTTGTAATTTTCGAAGGGCGGAATATTTGTTCTGGAATTCTTATATTGCATGAGATTAAATTTTAATTAATTCAACAAAAAAAAAATTATCTAAAAATATTAAGTTTTAGGGTATGGAGCCGGTCTCAATTTTTAAAAAAAAATTAGTATTCTAATCTTTTTTCTTATAATCGCTACTTTCTTGGATGCAACAAAATGCATTTTTAGTTGGTATTGAATGCATCATTTAGAACAGTTTTTTTTTCAAAAAGTTATGATCATTTTAAAATGACATCATGAAAGTTAAAAATCATGTATGGATTTTCTATAGCAATTGCCATATTGCTATATCTTTTATAATGTTATTTTAAAATGGTCATAACTTTTTAAAGAAAAATCATACAAGACCATTCTGTAACTCATTTTGAAAAAGAAGAACAGTACTAAATGACGCATTTAATAGAAAAGACCAAAACGATTTTGTGCGTGTTCTACACAACCTCAAAAATCGTGTTTTTTGAACATTAGGGGTGAGATATCTCACAAACCATAAGTGATACAGCAATTTCGCGTCCAATTTCGAATTCAGCATTAATAAACACATCTAAAATTACTATTTTGGTTTTGATTTGCAGTCATTTTTTTTTAAATACCGTTTTTCGACCTCATTTTAAAAACCATGCCATGAACCGGTTTTGAAAACTTTTTTTTCTTATTCAGTAAATGCTCAGGTGCAATTTCACAGCTTTGTGCAGTTCTCGACAACTTGATTGAAATTTTTTTCTGAACTGCGTGTACGAATTTGGAAATTTTCGATTATCTCTGCTGGAACAGCCCAAAAACGCACTAAAACCAAAATAAATGTTATTTTCGTGTTCAGCAATCCCAAATTAGCTTAAGAAATATGACTACTAAATTGGTTTCTTTCAAAATTAAAAATTAAGAAGAAAAAATAAAAAAATCAATTTTTTTCTTAACTTTGAAACGGGCTCCATTTCTTAAAAACTAAAATTTTTTAGTAATTTTTCTTTTAAATTAATCAACATTTAATTCCCTACAATATAGGAATTCCAGAACAAATATTCCACCCTTTGAAAATTACAATAAACCAATTTATAGAAAAAAAGTCATGAAAATTTTCTTAAAAAATTTAAGTTTTTGTACCGAAACAACAACAAATTTTATTTTTGGACCAACATTTTTTAAGAAGATAATGTTGACCTGGTCATGCTCTACAAAAGTTGTCTTGAAAATATTATGAAAAAATGAACAGTTTTGAAGTAACGGGCGGTCAAAGCGACTTCCCTTTTTTTAGTCAATTTTTCGACCTTTGATCGAAAACCGGCTGGGTTTTTTGCACTACCGATTCCAAATTTTTTTTTGAGATCTTATTTTTTTGACTTCTAATTTCAGGAAATGGACGGGGAGCAAGCAAAATCAGAATTTTGCACATATGGGCGCTCTAATACATATGTACACATAACTCTCTGATGCTTGGACAGTTGATGTGGCCTTAAATTTTTAATTAACTTATTTTTAAGAAAATGAAAAGCATTTAATTTAAAAATAACTCAAACAATTATTTCGAGCATTTTTTTTAACTTTCATATATTTTAAATTGTGCGTAGAAATTTTCTTTTTTATAAATACCATACATATTTCTCTGATACTTTTGTTAGTACGTGGGGAATGTTGAAATTCTATTCTATTTTGGTTATTTAAGGTTAATTTGTTTTTAATTTGGGTCAAATACATACGTTCACAAATCAAATTGGTTTATTTTATACGTTTGAATTTTTTTTATTTATTTTTTTTCTCCATTTATTTTCCAATATATCATTTTTAATATCTACACAATAAATCAATATGATAAAGGATAAAGTTCAATTAAATTTCAATTATTAGTGCTGTCATATGTCATATTTAATATACGTTTTTTATGTTTATTAATATTTCAGTTTAGATTGAATAGCATTTAAATTTTTAATTATCTTGTATTCATACTTATCACATATGTATGTATGATAGTTAAGAGTTTATGATATACAGGGTATACGCGATAAAGTTACGAAACTTCAGGAAAGTGATAGAATAAGCCGAATTCGCTAATTTTCCTATCAGAGCTGACCTATAGTATTCGTATCAATTGTACGAATTTTGGTTTTTAGAGTTTTTAAGATTTTGCTTGTATGGGAGTTACCACGCCCTCTTGTTCAAATTCGACCAGATTTTGTTGAAAGCTTAAGTAATTCATCCTAAGTATATATGAGTAATTTGCACCGGGCGGAGTTTTAACTGTACCCCTGATGAGTTATAGAGAAAAAACTGATTTTCTAGCATGTTTTCCAAAAAAAAATTTCTTGGGTCACCCTAACGTTTCAGAGAAAACTTTTTTATTGGAAACTTTTAGCTAATTATAAGAGCTTTCTAAGAGTATGCTTGGTTTCTAGGGTTTAAAAGGATTTTGCAAAGTTCTGGAACTTTGAAGTTGATATTTTCAATATAGTAGGAGATACGAATAAGGAGAGATTTTCACTCATCTGTTTAATGGATGAAACCTATTTTTTATGAAAGTAAATACGTTTAGAAACATATTGTGAGTGGGTTGCCTAAAAAAATCCTGGCAAGGCTATGGTTCATTCCATATTGAAAAGTGCATTTTTTTCAAAAAATCCACTCATCTGTTTAATGGAAAAATCATATACCATTCGAAAGTTTAGAGCCTCTACAAAATGTAAAAGTAGGGTTGCCTATTTTTTTCCTGGCAAGGCATAGGGTTGCCAGGCTTTAAAACGTCGGCCAAAACCACAAATTTCCACTCATCTGTTTAATGAAAAAATTATAAACCATTCGAAAGCTTAGAGCCTCTACAATATGTTAAAGTAGGGTTGCCTATTTTTTTCCTGGCAAGGCATAGGGTTGCCAGGCTTTAAAAGGTCACTCAATACCAAAAATTCGCACTATGCTTTTAAAAAAAAATGTGTTTAATGGAAAAATTATATACCAATAGAAAGTTTAAAGCCTCTACAATATGTTAACGTAGAGTTTCCTATTTTTTCTGGCAAGGCATAGGGTTGCCAGGCTTTAATAGGTCGGCCAACACCACAAATTTACACTCATCTGTTTAATGAAAAAATTAGATGCCATTCGAAAGCTTAGAGCCTCTACAAAATGTAAAAGTAGGGTTGCCTATTTTTTTCCTGGCAAAGCATAGGGTTGCCAGGCTTTAAAGGTAGGCCAATACCACAAATTTGCACTATGTGTTTTTAAAAAAATTTGTTTAATGAAAAAATTATATACCAATCGAAAGTTTAAAGCCTCTACAATGTGTTCACGTAGAGTTGCCTACTTTTTTCCTGGCAAGGCATAGGGATGCCAGGCTTTAAAAGGTCAGTCAATACCACAAATTTGCACTCATCTGTTTAATAAATAAATATTGTGTTAAAATAAAGATAATTTCATTGCGAACACGGTGATACAGGGTTGCTTGTGAAAAACCTGTTTTAAGCCAGGGTTGCCGAGCTTTAAGAAATCGAATATTGGTACAAATGAAAATTTGCCACAAAGAGATCCGAGCGAACTATTCGGTTAGGATGTATACTAGACCTATCGTTAAAATTGAAAATGAAAAAAACCGTGCTCCCAGGGGCTAAAAAGTTTCCTATTGGTGTAAATATCAAGCATAAAAATGTTGGTTCCGTTCGGAAAATATTTTACAGTGCCTCAAGGCCGTTGAAGGTCGGAAAAACGCTATTTATATGGAAAAATGGTGCAAGAATCAGTCCTATCTCTGAAACTATTTGAGATAAGTGAATGAAATTTAGTATGTGTACGAACAATGCTTAAGTTATTTGCATCGGGAAAAATAATGTTTGGTAAAAAATGGGCGGGGTCACGCCCCCTCCTTCTAGAAAAATCAAATTTGTCATATCTCTGACACTATTTGACACATATGAATAAGATTTGATTTCAGGTAATGGAAAGTGAACAGGATATGGCACTGTAAAAATGTTAAAGCAATTTAAGGTTGTCTAAGAACAAACTAAGTAGTTGCGTTGAGTTTAACGTTTCATAACAGACTAATTTATTTTTGTCAAATTTCTTATGACTAGCTTAAAATGTTACATTGCTATGCGCCACTGAGAGTATTAGAATCGTATGATTTAACAGTTAGGTGAAAAGCAAAATAGAAAGAAGAATTACTCGAATGATTTTACGGTTCTTTAAATAGTAGAAAAAACAACCAGTGGCGGTGTAAACTAAATTATTAAATAGCAAAATTTTCAAAATTAAAGAATTCAAATTCTAGTCAAATAAACTTAGGATAAAACTTAATATTTTTCATAAACATAACCGCCAGCCTTGAACGGCGTTCAACATTCCTTTGGCAATTGATGAAGTTTAGCAACTGGCCTCTTGAAAGTTGAATTCTCAGTTTTGATAGTGACAACTCTGACGAGCCCATCGGATCCAGCATGGGTTTCGATTACACGGCCAAGTTTCCAGCAAGCGGGAGGTAGATTATCTTCACGTATCAGGACGACGTCACCAATAATTAGATTAGATTTTTCTTTCAACCATTTAGATTTTGGTTGAAGTGACAGCAAATAATCAGTTGACCAGCGAGACCAAAAATATTGAGTTAATTGTTGAACCAATCTCCATTTAGATAATAACCCAGTTTTGAGATGAGTTATGTCTGCTTCTGGCAACGAGTTCAGGGGCCTTCCAACTAAGAAATGTCCAGGCGTTATATAGGGGACGTCATCAGAATCAGCTTGGACTAAAGGCCTCGAATTTAATATAGCCTCAATTCTAGCTAGGAGAGTTGATAATTCCTCAAAGTTTAGTGTAGCTTGACCCATAGTTCTTCTTAGATGAAACTTCATAGACTTGACTGTAGACTCCCATAACCCACCGAAATGTGGCGTATTTGGTGGTATGAAGTGCCACTGAATACCCTTTGAAGATAAAAAATTCGAAATATCATTATTAGATTCAAAAGAAGTTACCATTTTGTGAATTTCATTCAGCTTTCTGGCAGCTCCTTGAAAATTAGTTCCATTATCGCTGTGTATATGACCACACAGACCACGTCTAGCAACAAATCGATCGAGAGCGGCTAAGAAGGCATCGGTACTCAAATCGGAGACAAGTTCTAGGTGAACAGCTTTGGTCACTAAGCAGATAAAGACTGCAACATATGCTTTGACTTTCGGGGCCTTTCTGCCACTGTGCTGCTTATACAATATAGGCCCAGCATAGTCGCATCCAACTTCGTAAAATGGAAAGGCAGCGTTGACACGAAATTTGGGCAAGTCGCCCATAAGTTGCTCTTGAGCTCGTGCACTAAAGCGAGTGCAAGCTCCACACTGGCGAATTACAGTTTTAACAATTTCACGAGCACCAATTATCCAATATTTTTGCCGCAGTGTAGCGAACAACAAAGTAATTCCGCTATGAAGATTTTTCACGTGCAAATCGTGAACAATTTTCCGAACGATTGGGCTGTCTTTATGAAGAATTATTTGATGCTGACTGTCATAAGGTAGGTCCGCTTTAGTTAATCTTCCGCCAACACGCAGCAGCCCATCAGCATCCACGAATGGTGAAAGTTTCCGTAGTTTTTTGTTAGTTAGGGTAGCTTGACCTTGCTGAATAGACGACATAATCTCAAAAAAGTCAACCGCTTGATAGTATTTATACAATTTTAGTTCAGCAAACTTAAGTTCTTTGACTTTGAGAGGTGAGGTGTCTCTGCACTTATTTTTGAGAATGTTGACATATCGTATGCAGTAAGCTAGTACTCGCACCATTTTAGCCCAACTGGAAATTCTGTTGTTTATTCTGCTAACGGAGTCCGGATCGTAAGTAGCTGAAGCTAGAGCCACATGATTTACTGGACGAAGTTCTTCACTTGTAATATTATCCTGAGATTCGGATAGTGGCCACCAATTTTCCTCCATAAGCAACCACGATGGACCATTAAACCATAATTTATCATTAATTAAGAAGCTGGATCTTACACCTCTACTAGCAGCATCGGCTGGATTCTGTTTGCTGGGAACATATCGCCATTGCGCACTGGGAACAGTTTCTAAGATGTAGGATGTTCGATGACTAATAAAAGTTTTCCACTTCGATGGATGTGAAGACAACCAGGCTAAAACGGTTTTGCTATCAGACCAGCAAACCACTTCATTTAATTTCAAGTTAATGACAGATGCTAAATATTCAAACAGTTGAGTTAACAAATACGCTGCACAAAGTTCCAGCCTGGGAATTGAAAGTGAGGCCATTGGAGCCACCTTGGTTTTAGATATGACGATGTTAGTTGACACTTGTCCATCTGCTGACGTTTTTCGACAATAAATGACTGCAGCATAGGCTAAGCTGGAGGCATCACAGAATCCATGAAAGGTTACAACTGGCTCTGTGGAAAAAATAAGTCGTTTTATATTAATGTTAAGTAAATAAAACTCTGAAAATAGTAGTTTGACTTCGTCTAAAATGTCAGCAGGCAACAGCTCATCCCATTCCAGTTTGGATAGCCATAGTCGCTGTATAATTATTTTCACAGCTATAATTGCAGGTGATATCCAGCCAAGTGGGTCAAAAATTTTCGAAATCTCGGAAAGCAGGTTCCTTTTGGTGTTAAGGCAATATTGATTTTCTTTTACCTTATACGAAAAACAATCAGTCATAGGATTCCAAATAACGCCAAGGAGGCATACTGTCATATCCGATGGCACATCGACCATGCTATAAATTTTCTCACTATCTGGAATCTTTTGAAGAATACTACTCTGATTTGTGGCCCACTTCCTTAAGTGGAAACCGCCAGCCGTAAGCAAATTATTTAATTGTTCTGCTAGCTCTTGAGCTTCTTTTAGGGTATTGGAGCCTGCCATACAATCGTCAACATAAAATGAATTTTTAACAGCTTCACTAGCCATAGGGTACCGATTATGCTCGTCATCACTCAGCTGTAGGAGAGTGCGAATAGAAAGATAGGGTGCGGGACGCGTGCCATAAGTTACAGTAGTTAATCGATAATGTTGAACTTCCTCATTAGGTGAATTTCGCCATAAAATGCGCTGATAGTCCTGATCACATTCTTGTACATTTATCATTCGAAACATTTGTTGAATGTCTGCCGAAAAGCAGTACTTCTTACAACGATATCTCAAAAGAACAGCTATTAAGTCTTGTTGCAAAATTGGTCCTTTTAGTAAATTGTCATTTAGCGATTTTCCATTAGATGATTTAGCAGAACCATCAAATACCACTCTTAGTTTTGTGGTTAAAGAATTTTCTCTAAGAACAGCATGGTGAGGCAAGTAATAAACGTTTTCGGACGGACGATTTATTTCCTCCTGGGGAACAAGTTTCATATGACCCAGTGACAAGTATTCACTCATAAATTCTGTATAGGATAGTTTTAAATCAGGATTAGATTTAAATTTCCTTTCCATAGACAGTTGTCGTCTTAAGGCCCCCGCATAGGATTTCCCAGTTTCAGGATTTTTCACAAATGGAAGTCTGACTGAATATCTATCAGCACGGATAGTAGTAGATTTATAAAAGCCTTCAGCTTGCTGATCTTCAGCAGTCAAAGTAGTAGTCATCTGAGGGACGCTTTCAAGTTTCCAAAATAGTTGCAAAGTTTGGTTCAAATCAACTTCAGGTATATTTTGAGTCATTATGTGGCAAGTACTAAAGGTGTTTTCAGACGTACAACCTCCACAAACAACATAGCCAAAGATTGTATTTTGAGCTAGCAAATTACCATTTTTAACAATACGCCCTTCTTTTAATAGAGTAAAGAAATAGTCATATCCTACAAGGATGTCAATATCCTTTGGAGTATCAAATTTGGGATCAGCAAGAGACAGATTTTTTATATCTTCCCAATAGTTTATTGTAAGCGAAGAACATGGCAATTGAGATGTAAGACTCTTAAAAACATGGGCTAGCATGACAACACTTTCAGAATTATAAATAGATTTTACCTGAAGCTCGACTATACCCCGTGTTGCACCAGCCTTGTTATTTCCCAATCCGTGGATAAATATTTTAGAGGCAGATCGTTGTAATCCAAGTCTATTTGCACACCGCTCGGAAATCAACGTGTTCTGGCATCCAGAGTCCAATAGAATATTACAGCCTTGGAAGCAACCCATGTTGTCCTTAACAAAAACCCTAGCAGTGGGCAAAAGCATATTTAGATTTCTTACCTCAGATGTGGCAGCAAGATTGATTGATGTAGTTACAGCATCTATTGTAGCTTCGACTTTTTTAGGCAGTTCACTCGATTTTTTCTCATCCTTAGTGGGGAGAGAATCCACTTTTTTCACCATGGCAGCTGCGACCGTATTGTAGTTAGAATTTCGCTCTAGATGAATATAAGAATGATGATGACCTTTGCAAAATTCACAAAGGTGTTTAGATGGACAATTTTGTACTGAATGTCCCTGCTTCAAACAATTAAAACACAATCTTTTCTCTTTTACAAAATTTATGCGATTGGGCGTAGACATCTTGATAAACGTAGGGCAATAGGCAAGATGGTGGTCTTGAGAGCACGCAAAACAGGATCGTTTCATGTAGCCAGAATAAGTTCTGACGGATTTAATTTTAGATTGTGTTCCGCCAGCGCGTTGCTTTTCAATTGGAGTTGGAACACGTTCTAATGCATCACAACGTTCATTGATGAAAATGATAAAATTCTCCAGCGTAGGAAATGTAGTTTTACTACAATGCTCAGCCCAAGAATGATGAGTTTCTCTATCGACTTTTTTAAGTAAAAGATGTATCAGCCACGGATCACGTTTCTCTGCTTCCTCGCCTTGCGCTCTAAGCCCACGTATAACTTCATCAGCAATATTCGATACGTTTCGAAGACCTTGAGAGTCATCTGCTTTAGATATAGATAAAAATGTTTCGATTAAAGAATCAATAACCAGTGAAGGCTTATCATAACGATCTTGAATCTTTTTTATGGCTTCCTCGTAGTTTTGATCTGACACAGCAATATGTCGTATAAGCATGGCATGCTCACCCTTTAATAACCCTTTCAGATATTGAAACTTCTGTGATGCAGTCAATGTGTGGTTGTTATGCACTGAGCTGTTGAATAAATCAAAGAATGATCTAAATTCAGAGTAGTTACCTTCAAATATTGGAATATTCAGCTTAGGAAGTCGTATACCAGCAGCTGGGGCAGCGGTGTTCGCGGTAGGTGACGAAGTCGTAGCACCAACATTTGCTAATGGCGGTTGTAGCGCTGTCAATTTTTCCAAAAAAGATGTTTGGGACTCCAACAGTTTCTGCATAGCATCTTGATGCGTTGTTGTTGAGTTGAGGGGATCACTATTAACATTTGCAGCAAGCAGCTTGCAATCAATAATTTCACTTAACCTAGCTTTCATTTGAAAATATCTCTCTTCAAATTCTCCTAATTCAGTATCACGTTCCTGGAGGCGGCTCCCTTTAGATAGGTTCTTTTATTCCGTAGAGTATCGATGGTAGCCATAATTACTTAGGAAGTTTTTTTTACCCAATTTAATTTTTATAATAAAATCCAGTTGAGGAGCACTTCAACAGTAAAAACACTTTTTTAGTTTTTTTAACAAAATCCAGTTGAGGAGCACTTCGATAGTTAAAACACTATTTTAGTTTTTTTTGTTTTTTCACAAGTTGTATGTGAAGCTTTATGCAGCTGGGCAAAAGAATTTGCAAACAGTTATGCTCGTATGTATGTATTCAACGCAACAACAATATATATATATACACAATGTTTTTTTTTTTTATTATGCGCAGTAATAAGCAGCCACAATTAAAACACACAATTTTGTTTTTGTTTTTTACTATTAAGCGCGGTAATAGAAAATAAAATTTAACTCTCTTTAACGCGACAACGATCACGTCGGGGTCACCAAAAAATGTCTAAGAACAAACTAAGTAGTTGCGTTGAGTTTCGTTTCATAACAGATTAATTTATTTTTGTCAAATTTCTTATGACTAGCTTAAAATGTTACATTGCTATGCGCCACTGAGAGTATTAGAATCGTATGATTTAACAGTTAGGTGAAAAGCAAAATAGAAAGAAGAATTACTCGAATGATTTTACGGTTCTTTAAATAGTAGAAAAAACAACCAGTGGCGGTGTAAACTAAATTATTAAATAGCAAAATTTTCAAAATTAAAGAATTCAAATTCTAGTCAAATAAACTTAGGATAAAACTTAATATTTTTCATAAACAAAGGTACTTAGTTGATATAGAAGCACTAATTTTTTCTGTTTTATTATGGTCTCCTAAATATAGACACCATGCAAAAAAAATTTGGTCCCGGTCGGAACATATTTGACCGTGCCACCAGGCCGTTAAATTTCGGAAAAACGCTATTTACATGAATATAAGGAAACAATCAATCCTATCTTTGAAATTATTTGATATAGGAGGATGAGATATAACAAATTTGTTCTTTTTTTCAATGAGGGGGCTTGGCCCCGCCCGTTTTTTTGAAAATTTTTTTCCCAATGCCAATTAGAAAAATACCAAACCTCATTTACCTGAGCCAAATATTTTCAGAGATACGACAAATTTCGGTTGGAAGAGGCGTGGCACTGCCCATTTTTTATTGGATACTATTAACTTAAGTATTCTTCATATAAATACCAAATCTTATCCTCCTATGTTAAATAATTTCAAAGATAGGATTGATTGTTTCCTTATATTCATATAAATAGCGTTTTTCCGACATTTAACGGCCTGGTGGCACGGTCAAATATGTTCCGACCGGGACCAAATTTTTTTTGCATGGTGTCTATATTTAGGAGACCATAATAAGAACAGAAAAAATTAGTGCTTCTATATCATTTAAGTACCTTAAATTGCTTTAACATTTTTACAGTGCCATATTCTGTTCACTTTCCATTACCTGAAATCAAATCTTATTCATATGTGTCAAATAGTGTCAGAGATATGACAAATTTGATTTTTCTAGAAGGAGGGGGCGTGACCCCGCCCATTTTTTACCAAACATTATTTTTCCCGATGCAAATAACTTAAGCATTGTTCGTACACATACTAAATTTCATTCACTTATCTCAAATAGTTTCAGAGATAGGACTGATTCTTGCGATTAAGGCACCATTTTTCCATATAAATAGCGTTTTTCCGACCTTCAACGGCCTTGCGGCGCTGTAAAATATTTTCCGATCGGAACCAAAATTTTTATGCTTGATATTTACACGAATAGGAAACTTTTTAGCCCCTGGGAGCAAGGTTTTTTTCATTTTCAATTTTAACGATAGGTCTAGTATACATCCTAACCGAATAGTTCGCTCGGATCTCTCTGTCGCACATTTTCATTTGTACCAATATTCGATTTCTTAAAGCTCGGCAACCCTGGCTTAAAACAGGTTTTTCACAAGCAACCCTGCATCACCGTGTTCGCAATGAAATTATATTTATTTTAACACAAAATTTATTTATTAAACAGATGAGTGCAAATTTGTGGTATTGACTGACCTTTTAAAGCCTGGCATCCCTATGCCTTGCCAGGAAAAAAATAGGCAACTCTACGTGAACACATTGTAGAGGCTTTAAACTTTCGATTGGTATATAATTTTTTCATCAAAGAAATTTTTTTAAAAACACATAGTGCAAATTTGTGGTATTGGCCTACCTTTAAAGCCTGGCAACCCTATGCTTTGCCAGGAAAAAAATAGGCAACCCTACTTTTACATTTTGTAGAGGCTCTAAGCTTTCGAATGGCATCTAATTGTTTCATTAAACAGATGAGTGCAAATTTGTGGTTTTGGCCGACCTTTTAAAGCCTGGCAACCCTATGCCTTGCCAGAAAAAATAGGAAACTCTACGTTAACATATTGTAGAGGCTTTAAACTTTCTATTGGTACATAATTTTTCCATTGAACACATTTTTTTTTTAAAAGCATAGTGCGAATTTGTGGTATTGACTGACCTTTTAAAGCCTGGCAACCCTATGCCTTGCCAGGAAAAAAATAGGCAACCCTACTTTAACATATTGTAGAGACTCTAAGCTTTCGAATGGTATATAATTTTTTCATTAAACAGATGAGTGGAAATTTGTGGTTTTGGCCGACCTTTTAAAGCCTGGCAACCCTATGCCTTGCCAGGAAAAAAATAGGCAACCCTACTTTTACATATTGTAGAGGCTCTAAACTTTCGAATGGTATATGATTTTTTCATTAAACAGATGAGTGGATTTTTTGAAAAAAATGCACTTTTCAATATGGAATGAACCATAGCCTTGCCAGGATTTTTTTAGGCAACCCACTCACAATATGTTTCTAAACGTATTTACTTTCATAAAAAATAGGTTTCATCCATTAAACAGATAAGTGAAAATCTCTCCTTATTCGTATCTTAGACTAATATTTTTTCTGTTTTTTGACTTTGGCGGCCGTTTTAGTATGAAAAGGCTTATTAAGATACCATTTTATAATTTTTTTGGAATTCTCGTTATATTTCTTTTAATTCGGTACTATATTTGTCATATCAAATTTTTGATTTGATATCAGAAAAAAATACTTTTATGTAACAAAACACGCGATACTTGCCAACATGTTTTAAAATTTTCAAAATATTTGAACATCTCCCGACTTTTATAACATTTTCCGAATTTTTTTTCGATCTTTCTAACATCTTATGAGAGTTTTCAACATTTTTACGATAAGCAACTTTTTTTCGAATTTATCAACCTTTTTTCAATATTTTGCGATTTTTCTAACATTTTCAGACTTTTTCAACATTTTTTTACTTTTGCTACATTTTTCAATATATCGAACATTTTTCAATATGAAGCGATCTCTCCAACATTTTTCGACTTCTTTAACATTTTGAAACAATTCTTAACTTATCAAAATTCTTCAATATTTTGCGATCTTTCCAATATTTTTAATTTTCTCCGATCTTTATTACTTTTTCCGAATTTCACAACATTTTCACCTTTTGCAACATTTTACTTTGTTAACATTTTTAAATATTTTGCGACTTTTTGCATATTTTTTCGACTTTCTATAATTTCTCAACTTTTATCAGATTTCTAAATTTTTTAAACATTTTTCAAGTCTCCAGCATTTTTTTTTTAACTTTGAATTCTTCAACTTTTTTCGACGCTTTAAAGCAAGGGTGTCAGCGTTTTAAAATCACTGAGCCAAGCGCAGTCAGCACAAAATTTTCTTTTTTTACAACAAATTCAAATTCCCCGAAGGACAACAATCAGAAAAACAATTTTTTGTTGTTTTCTTGGTGGCTCGTTTATAACAACAACAATATTTCAATAATTTCTAAAAATTCTGAGAGGTACAACGAAAAATTATTTGTTGTTTTTTTCTATGCGAAACAACAAAAACAATTTTTCATAAATATTTTAGTTCTGCGAAATTTTGACAAGCTCAAAAAATAACAACAAAAATTATTTCTGTGATTGTTGTATTTCTGCGAAATTTGTATAATATTGAAATATTCTTGTTGATGTAGTCGAGCCAAAATTGGCTCACTTTTGTTCTACGCTGACACCCTTGCTTTAAAGATTGGCCGGCTTTTTCAACATTTCCCCACTCTTTTAGAGCTCTACAGTTATTGGGTGTACAACTTAAAAACCGGGATTTGACGGTGGATGTCCGTACTAACAAATATCGTGAAAGCTCAAACTTTATATATATGTCATTTTGAAGGTACATTTGACAGCTGCCAAAATCAGTCAACAAAACAATTTTATCTTGTGTACATCATTATTATTTTTCACGATGAATAACTTCAAAAATTGGAGAAAAAAACAGCATTTGCGGGAGGTTCTGTTGGGTCATTTTTTTGCAAAGAAAACTGCTGCGGAAAGTCATAGTTTGCTTGTAGAAGTTTATGGGGACTATGCTCCAGCTGAATCAAGCTGTAGTGAGTGGTTTCGACGGTTTAAAAGTGGTGATTTTGATGTCGAAGACAAAGAACGTCCTGGTCAGGACCAGCTAGGTGTGATCCATTATGAGCTGTTGCCAGGTGGCCAAACCATTAATGCTCAACTCTATCGTCAACAATTGATCCGATTGAAGCAGAAAATCCAGGCAGAGCGGCCAACGTATGCGACCAGACACGAGTCAATCATTTTCCACCACGATAACGCTCGGCCACATATTGCTGCCCCAGTCAAAAATTACCTGGAAAACAACGGATGGGAAATCTATACAAATTTTGCCTCACCCGCCTAATAGCCCAGACCTTGCACCATCAGACTACCATTTGTTCCGATCAATGCAGAATGCCCTATCAGGAGTACGGTTCACTTAAGTTCAAGATATCGAAAATTGGCTCGATGCCGCCAAGCCGGCGCAATTTTTTTGGGATGGAATTCATAAATTGCCTGAAAGATGGGGAAATGTTGTAGCTTCCAATGGACAATACTTTGAATAAAATATATTGTAACATTTTTCCACAATAAAGCATCAAATTTCGCTAAAAAATTCCGGTTTTTAAGTTGTACACCCAATATTTTTTAATATTTTACGGATTTCTACAATATTGTTAGACTTTTTGCCGCAGAAATCAAATCCAAAATCAGATTTGCTCAATCAGTTCAAGAGGAAGGGCTAGTGACCTTTTTTATTTTTGGTCATCCAAGGTTGGCCAGGATTCTTGCTTGAATGTGCAAAAGACGTTGTTTGAATCTGAAATTAGATATGATCTTTAGATCAGGATTTTCAGATATCCCATATGTCTCAAAACAGCGATTGAAGCAAGGATATCTCAAAATTAGTCTTGGTCTTGAGCCTTAGTCTTGGTAATTTTTCGAGACCAAGACCAAGATGCTGATATAATTTCAAGATCAAGACTGCTATGGTTTTCATTCTTGGTAATTTATAGTTAATTGGTGTGTCACGACTCTTTCCAGCATAAAATCGTCTCTCAATTCGAAATTTGGCATCTTAAAAATCCAACTGCTTTGTTAAAATAAGGTTTGGAAATTTTGAATACTCAACAATTTTAAGAAATTTTTTCAAGGTCAAGAACAAAATCGAGACCAAGAGTTAATGCCCAAGATCAAGATCAAGACTCAAGATGATTTCGAAAAGACCATGAAAAATATATGTCACAGCCTTGAAATTTCATACTCTTTTTTCTCGAGTTTTTCAACATTTAGCGACTTTTCGTCAATATGTCTCGGGATTTTTCAAAAGTATTTCTCGACATTATTAGACATTATAAATATTTTATTGATATTTTTTCAGCAAATATTGACATTTTTACAAATTTTTACAAATTTTTTGACCTTAATTCATATTATTGATATTTTTTCGATATTGTCTATTCATCAGAAGGCCACTCTTTTCTTTCCAAATGGCTTGAATAAAAGAAAAAGTTGGATTAACTACTTCAGTTGAGATTAGTTGCACATTATATTAAGTGGTCAATAGGTTTACAATTTAGCACTTTATTTGCTAAACTTCTTGACAGTCATCTGACAATGTTCTTCACATCATATATACGTATATGAAGGAACATATACATATTTGTACGTAGGAGTACTTGTCATTTTTTTTTTGTTTAGCTTGAAGGTGAAATCAAATTATACCACAACTCAGCAATAAAGTTATACCACACACGTCGTATAAAAGATAATGAAAAGGCACACATTTTATAAAAATTTTCCCTTTAATCAAAACGTGTACATTTTAAATTGCTAATAGACAAACTACATACTTATGTACATAGATTGTAAATAGTTTAGAGTATGCAAATTAAGGTTAATACTTCAAAAGCATAGATAAATAGATATATTTTAAAATAGCAACGTCATCATAAAAATAAATACACGCGTTATATGAGGGAACAATATATCTAGTATGTATGAGGACAAACAAAAAATAGACATCATTAAAAAGTGACCACGCAATCGTTTAAGTTTTTTTCTGAACAGAAAAGGATATTCTGCTATTATAACTATTAATAAGTAAAAAAATTAATTTTTACCCTCTATTTTTAATTTCTAGTACAAAAAACCCAACCAAAAAAAAAAATACATTCAACTCCGTAATCGTCATGGTTAAATATTACACCCACAGAGGTCGCTCCTCGTATGCAATTTAAGCGTCTACTCAGTCTTTTACACATCAAAAATGTATGACGATTACCAAAATAATAATAGCAAAATTATAAACGTTAGCAACACTGCTGGTGGCACCACCAACACTAATAATAACGGTAATAAATACAGCAATAACCGTAGTTCAAATATCGGCAAGTTTCAGTTACGAGTTGACAGCGTGGATGATGAGAGCACCACCGCACCGATCTCGACATCGAATTCACGTGAGGATTTAATTGAGGGTAACAGTAGTGAAGCGGAAGCAACAGCGGTACGTCGTAGCGCAAACGAATTACATTTTCCAAGTAAGTGAATTGAAGCAGTCATAAAACTTTAGCTCCATAATCTAACACTCTTTTTTCAGGATTTCTTTCGGTGCCCACATTACGCAATGTAAGACCACGTACAGAAAAATTTCTAAAGCGTGAGATATCGTCTAGTCCAGCAAAAAGTGAACGTAGTCTAAGGACAGGCTTAAATAAATTGCGTGCGCGACGTTTGAGTCAAGACAGTGGTATAGTGACGGGGCGTTTATTTGCAACAGTAAGTTTAAGTTTTGTTGTTATATTTTTAGAGATTATATAGTGTATATCATCGGGTTAATACTACAACTAGATATATACATTTTTCATGTTTTGAGAAAAAAGCAGTTTTGGTTTTTTGAAATCTGTTTTTGTATGTTTTGTATTTTTCATATAAAATAGGATTTCAAAAAACCGAATAAACTGGGGCATAGAGCTGTTTTCTCTTAATGGTTTTGTATACCTAACTCCTAACGACGATGTTTCTGCTATATAAAAAAAAAAATAGATTTTTATAGTTCCTACTACCGCTCAAAGCTGTCAAAATGCTTAAGAAGCCTACTAAATTGTAATGCCCGCAGAAAAAAAAGTGTAGAAGAGACTCTCCGGAAATCGCATAATAAATAGATTTTATAGTTTATGTATTACCAACAACAGTTCTGCTACAAACAAATGGATTTTTATAGGTCAAGCTGGTTCATCCGTAGCACATTAGGCCAAAGTGGATTTCGTGCTTCCACTCAAAACTGTCGAAATGTTTAAGAAAGCTCCCAATTGTAATGCCCACAGCAAACGGTCGTAGACAGACGGAAATGGCTATATCGACTCAGGAGGTGACGCTGGACAAGAATATATATACTTTTCTATATCTATCACGTCTCCTTTTCTGCGTTATAAACGGAAGGACAAAGTGAATATACCGTGGGTGTGGGGTATAAAAAAAGCACCTGTTTGTTTGTAATGTTATTCCGATGAAAACCCCGTTGGGATTGAAATCCTATCGGCTCCTTTTTTAAAAAGATGTCGAAAAACGGTACACTTAAAAAAAACACAGCAAACCAAAACAAAAATAGTCATTTTCAATGAAATTGTCGGTGCTGAATCCGAATCCAGTCTCAGAATTCCTCTATCACATATGGTTTTGGAGATATTCTAATCTAAAAGGTCAAAAATGCGACTTTTGAAGACGAAAAATAATACTTAGTGTTGCATTTAAGAGAAAAAATCAAAACAACTTCGGGCGTCCTCTATATAACCTTAAAAATCGTGTTTTTGAACTTTTAGGTTAGAATATATCAAAAAATATACACGATAGAGCAGTTCCGAGACTGAATTCGGATTCAGCACCGACAACTTCATCGAAAGGGACTATTTTTGTTGTGTTTTTTTTAAGTGTACCGTTTTTCGACCTCTTTCTAAAAAAAAGAAGCAGATAGGATATCAATCTCAACGGGGTTTTCATCGGAATAATACGTATATAACAAAGAGGTGAATAAAAAGTTTAATTGAATAAAGTAAAGGTTTTGCTCAAAAATGTGTCTTCTTTTATCCAATGATAAATTAAGGCAGCTATTACATATGAGGCGGTTAGAATGACACTGAAGTAAGTCCATTGAATGTGCAAAGAAATGTAAAGTATGAATTGCTGACATTTTCCACCTTTATGGTCTTAGTCCATTATCATTCTAATAGTAACTTAAAAAGCAGTTTTTTTTTTTTTTTTTTTTGTCAACCAACCACATCAGTTCTTTAGTTGTTCTTATAATTCCCAGTTTGAGCCAGTCCCCTTTGCATCTCGTTCAGATTAAGTGCATTCCAAAATTTGCTTATTTTCAAAAATTATTCTCAATTCTCTCTCTTTCAGGATAATTTTTCTGAGGCTGCCCCACATTTTATGCATAAATCTTCGGATAATATTTATAATTTCCTTATCGCTGAAGCGCAAAACAATCATATTTACCAACAGCAACAACATAAACAATCACCATCACCTAAACCACCGACACCATATCCACCGGCTACACAAAAGAACAACGACTACGAAATGTCCACCTCGCCAATTAGTAACCAAAGTAGCAATCATTCCGCTAGTTATACCGAAAAGTGGCTAAATACAACACAAGCGCGTTCCGCTCACTCCCATCATCATCCCATGTACAATCCTCAGGCAAATTGTATAACGATACCGCTGCCAACACATCCCGAATTAGACTCTGCGGAGCCAAGTCCAACACAAGCTTTTGGACCGAAAATAACAAGCTCCGAAGATATACCAGGTACAGCAATGACCAAGAATTTAAGTCTCAATTTAAGCTCTTCGCTATTAAGAAATGGAAGTGCAATAGGCGGCGGTGATGATGATGATGATGTTGTTGGATTAATTGCTGATGACGCGGTCGTTGATTCGTCACATTCAAATGTAATGCCAGATCAATTTGCCTACAAGCAATTGATGCCCAGTGAGGCAGTGCCTAATGCAGCGGATTCAAAGAGTTCTACAGTTGAAAGTAGCTTAAATGGTAGCTATCACAGCAGTCGTAAAACAAGTAAACGTGATAGCACCACATTCGATGAGGATACAGAACAGCGACGTGTCAGTAAACAGGATAGAGAGGTAAGTGAGCGTTAGTCATCAAAAAAATTTGGAATCCACATCAATTTTTCACTCCATAGGGTCTTGATCCAGAATCATTAATGTTTCGCGATGGGCGACGTAAAATTGATATGGTGCTTGCCTGGGAAGAGGAGGATTTAGGTGTCATGACAGAAGTTGAGGCACGTAAACGCGATCATCGTCGATGTTTTATGGAAAATTTAATAAAAGAAGGACTTGAAGTAGAACTCGAGGATAAATCACAATCATTTAATGAGAAAACGTACTTTCTTAAGATTCATCTACCGTGGCGGCTGGAGGGACGTCTTGCGGAAATTATGAATTTAAAATTGCCGATCAAGCGATTCATAACCATTTCTGTGAAAGCTTCATGGGTAAGAAAAATAATTTAAACAAAAGCCCTATTGGAGTAACTCTAAACCCCAAAAAATAAAAAAAATAAACAAAAGCCTCTTACATATTTCCTGGTAATACAGAAAATTCAGAGATAAAACGAAAAATTTATTTAGAAAAATTTCGAGAAATTACTTCTGGTCATTATGAGAAATCTTTCGATGGTGCGAATAATACCAGTGATTAGAAAAATATAGAGTTTTCGAGTCTGTCCCCAGAAAATTTGAGTGGAAAAACTTTAATAGTTGAAAAAAGGTTAATTTGATTTGGAAAAGGTTAATTTCATTGAAAAAAAAGTAATTTGATTGGAAACAGCTAAATTGTTGGATAAAGTTAAATTGATTTGGAAAAAGGTTAATTTGATTGGAAAAAGGTTTATTGCTAATTTGACTTGAAATAGGTTAATTTGAAAGAAAAAAGTTTAACATTGATTGTTGGAAAAGGTTGATTTGACTCGGAAAGTTAATTTGTTTGGAAAAAGGTTAATTATTGAAAAAAGTTTAATTTGATCTGGAAAAGGTTAATTCGATTTGGAAAAAGTTAATTTGATGTTGAAAAAGTTAAATTTGATTCCTAAAAGGTTAATTTGATTTGGAAGAAGTTTTATTTGATTTGGAAAAGATTAATTTTATTTGGAAAAAAATTTAATTTGATTTGAAAAAGTTTAATTTGATTTTTAAAAGGTTTATTTTGACTTGGAAAAAGTTAATTTGATTTGGAAAAAAAGCTTACTATGATTTGAAAAAAGTTTTTTTGATTTGAAAAAGGTCATTTTGATTTAAAAAAGACCAATATGATGTGGAAAAAGTTAAACTTGGATTTGAGGCAAAAAGTAATTATATTTTAACTTTACTTTCAGGAAGAAGAAAATGTCGTGGCACGCAACGTGCAGTACTGGAAAAATATTTGGGCACGCTTAACAAAGAAAATACAACTTGACCAAAGTGTCGTTGAGGGCGAAACCACATTTAAGGCTGCAACGGCAGGGGGAAATCCTGAGGAACAGTAAGTCTTGCAAGTCCATTTGTAAGTAAGTGCAATTAATAAATCGTCATTCATAATTTTAGATTCATAGTCAAAGATCGCGCCACAGCATTTACAAGCGCACAGCGTAGTCTAATGGTAATGCAGGTACTGTTACGTACACCCTTTGATGATAGCGATCGTAGCGGTATACGTCGTCTACTGAACGATGCTACATATCTTGGCTGTTTTCCATTGCACGAGGGACGTTACGATAGACCACACTCGAGTGGTGTCATTTTCGATCGTCGTACACTCTATTTGACCTGGGCACATCCATCACAGTGGTATAAAAAGCAACCGCTTTGTACAATACGGAAATATTTCGGTGACAAAATAGCGCTCTACTTTTGTTGGCTGGGCTTCTACACGGAAATGTTAATCTATCCAGCTGTTGTCGGCACACTTTGTTTTCTCTATGGACTGGCCTCAATTGATTCAGAGGATAATACACCGAGTAAGGAAATTTGCAATAAATATGGTACAGGCAATATAACACTATGTCCGCTATGCGATCGTGCTTGTAGTTATCAATCGCTATACGATTCGTGTTTATTCTCAAGATTGACATATTTATTTGATAATCCATCCACAGTATTTTTTGCGATATTCATGTCATTTTGGGGTAAGTATTGCGAGTAAAGCAATTTCTTTATCTTACTTAATAAGTTGCCTTTATATAGCCACAACATTTCTGGAACTTTGGAAACGCAAACAGTCAGTTATCGTTTGGGAATGGGACTTGCATAATGTTGACTCGGATGAAGAGAATCGTCCTGAATTTGAAACGAATGCCACAACATTTCGCATGAATCCAGTAACGCGTGAAAAGGAACCCTATATGTCCACCTGGAGTAGAGCAATACGTTTTGTTATAACCGGCAGCGCAGTGCTATTTATGGTGAATTTTTAAACACTGTGGATTAAGAAAACTGACTTAACTTTGGAAATTATTCCTTTTAGATCGCCGTAGTTTTATCTGCCGTTTTGGGTACGATAATATATCGTATATCTTTAGTATCGGTCATATATGGTGGAGGCGGATTTTTTGTGAAAGAACATGCCAAATTATTTACGACTGTGACGGCTGCACTGATTAATTTAACCGTCATTATGATTTTAACACGCGTAAGTTTGGCAACTCTAAAGTTAAATAATCAGAGAGTTTGTTTACTAGTCCAGAATTAGGGTTTTAGTCCGAAAATCTTTCGTTTACCCATAAGAGAACTAGTAAACGAACACTCATATTGAAAGTATTTCTTTTATATTTGAATTTTTCCTTCTTTTCACAGATATACCACCGTATGGCAATTAAATTAACAAATCTAGAGAATCCACGCACACACACCGAATACGAAGACTCTTATACCTTTAAGATATTCTTTTTTGAATTTATGAATTTCTACAGTTCACTCATTTATATTGCCTTTTTTAAAGGACGATTTTTTGATTATCCAGGCGATGATACGGCACGTAAAAGTGAATTTTTTCGTTTGAAAAATGATATCTGCGATCCTGCGGGTTGCCTCTCAGAATTATGTATACAATTGGCCATCATTATGGTGGGCAAACAATGTTGGAATAATTTTATGGAATATTTATTTCCAAAATTCTATAATTGGTGGCGTCAACGCAAACATAAACAGGCCACAAAAGATGAATCACATTTGCATATGGCATGGGAGCAAGATTATCATATGCAGGATCCAGGACGTTTGGCTTTGTTTGATGAATATTTGGAAATGAGTAAGTTTTACAGTGTAATTCATAATATTAGCTTTGACGACACGGTGAACGCATAAAAGAACATAACATGACTATTTTACTGTGTATGCTTTCATAAGTTCAGGTTTAATGTATCATGTGTCGGACCAAAATTTTTTAAATTCAAATTGAAAATAGAGTCCCACTTGATGGGTCACTAAATTGGTATTACAAATGAGGAGTGATTTTTCAAAAGGGCGTAAAACCACTTCCAACCTTGAACAAACCTAAGAATGCCATCGCCATTACCATGCTAAAATGCATCCTCTAAATCAAAATTCCAATTTTCCATTTTTCCAAGATAAAATCACGATCAAAAATCGCATTTCGGAACAAAAGGAGTTATTTCCATATAATTTCATAGAAATTTTTTGAGTTTGATACGAAAAGACGTATTTCGAATAGTGGCCAAAAAAACTTTAAATATTTTTTATATGCCCCAGGCTATATAGGTGCTTATATACCATGCCTATAGACATCAGCATAAACTTCCAAATTGTGAAATAAGAGTGATTTCCAAACAAAAGGGCTTATTTCCAAACGTTTCAGAACAAAAGGGCTTATTTCCAAATGTTTTTTTACTTTTTGCAATTACTACAAATACGTTACAACAAAAATGTTAAGGGGATTGGAATCTTGGTAAACAGCCCATAAAAGTTTTTTCTCATTTTAAGAATTTTTGCGTGTGCTAACTAATGACATTTATGTATTGAAAATTGATTTTTAATTGAACTTTTAGTCATATATTTGCAAAGTTCGATTAACATATAAATTTATCAATGCATTTTCTAACACATAGTTATGACAAATTAAGGAACGGATTAAAAACACGGCTATAGTGACATATGTTTCGTCTTTCGCCACAAAGACTCATCAGACTATTTTTGTTGTGATTATAGTTTATTTTACTAAATTAATTATATTGTTGTATATTTTATGACCTCTTTAATTTCAAATTAAATAAATAAGCGGGCTTTAGGTCAGTTTTTTGATTATTTATTATTTTCCGATGTTTCGAACTCCGTCGGAGTTCATTCACACTCAGTGTGTGCTTGTGGTTCTGTTCGTTGTGTTTTTTGGATGTCAATGTTTACTTTTTAGTTTTTTAATTTTTAAATTTTTCCTTGAAAATGAACTCCGACGGAGTTCGAAATATCGGAAAATAATAAATAATCAAAAAACTGACCTAAGGCCCGCTTATTTATTTAATTTTAAATTAATTATAATTGAAAAATTGCAAGTTGAAAAACTTTTGTGTTTTTGGACTGGGCGGGAGTTGAACCAAGGACCTCCCGGTTGGTAGCACAAGTCGTTAGACCAATGCACCAGCCTTGCCCGGCTGCGAAGCCGACTTTTGCCAGTTTTGTTTGTGTGTTAATAAGTTACCTTGATGTCATAATTGTTGTTTTTGTTATTTACTGATATTTGGTATAGCTGTTCCATTGGAACTAGATTTTTAGATTTTTTCTCAATACTGAAAATTTGTTTAACTTGGTTTTACGCCCTTTTGAAAAATTACTCTTCAAATATTTTGCTGGCATATCCAGAAAACCAAATTTTTCCAATAAATCCAATGAATGCGAATCAAATGACTGAATAGATGAATGTTCAATTTATTATCAAAGGTGTCAGCGTAGAACAAGAGTGATCCAATTTTGGCTCCACTACAACAACCAGAATATTTCAATATTTTGCAAATTTCATAGAAGTACAACACCCACAGAAATAATTTTTGTTGTTATTTTTTGAGCTCGTCAAAATTTCGCGGAATTAACGCATTCATGAAAAATTGTTTTTGTTGTTTCGCATGAAAAAAAAACGACAAACAATTTTTCGTGTGTGTCATAGTTCTCAGAAATTTTAAAAATTATTAAAATATTGTTGTTGTCGTAAACAAGCCACAAAAAAAAAATGGTTTTTGTGATAGTTGTCCTTCGGGGAGTTTGAAGTTGTTGTAAAAGCGAAAATATTGCGCTGACTGCGCTTGGCTCAGTCATTTTAAAACGCTGACACCCTTGGTTTAGCTGATGAGCACAGCAACTTATACTCATATGTTGGACCCTAGTGGGCACTATACCTTTCAACTTGCTATGCTACACTTGTGCTCAGGTTCTGCTTCAGCATACGGCCGTATAAAGAACGCTCTATCAGACCTTAACCTTTCCGTTTATTATTTCTCACTGTATCTTGTCCTTTTGCGTATGACTCATATACTTCTTTGAGCACGTTGTTCCACAATCTTTCGCGGCCTTTTTCCTTTCATCAGGCTTATTTGCCTTGAATATTTTGCAATTGAAAAATCCATTTCCAGCAGTGATACTTTTTCCTGAAAATTTTTTTTTTTTTAAATTTCGCCAAAAAAAAAAACACTATGCAGCCCTGGTATTTTCCAATTTATTTTGATAGCTAACGTTAAGGCAGTGCTAAACAAAATACAGAACTAAATTTCAAAGTAAAATTACAAAATTAGTGAAGGTTCACGATTTCGGCCAAATAAATCTCCAAACCTTCACACTTTGTGAGAAGCTAACGGACAGCTTTGCGTTCCATTGAATTTGCTCTTCTAGAAAAATTTGTTTTGCGATTGCATACCAGGGAGTCTGAGAAAAAATTATCGATAAAGTTTATTCATGATAAACCCCATTTTAATTTCTTAGCTACCTAGAAAGTAACTCATAACGATTTTTTATTTTTTTTTTTCCATTCTCTTACAGTTTTGCAATACGGTTTCGTTACGCTCTTTGTTGCCGCATTTCCGTTGGCGCCACTATTTGCGCTACTCAATAACATTGCTGAAATACGCTTGGATGCATATAAAATGGTGACACAAGCCCGTCGCCCACTTTCCGAACGTGTTGAAGATATTGGCGCATGGTATGGTATATTACGAATTATCACCTATACGGCAGTGGTCTCAAATGCTTTTGTCATTGCATATACGAGTGATTTCATACCACGTATGGTGTTTAAATTTGTTTATTCCGAAACAAACACTTTGGCTGGTTACATTGAACACTCGCTATCGGTTTTCAATACTTCCGATTATAAAGAGGAATGGGGCGCAACGAGCAGTGAACGAGATCCAGATACGTGTCAGTACAGAGGATATAGGTTGGTATTGTAATTATGCGCTGCTTTTTGGAAAATACTTACATCGAATGTCTCTATTGTTTACATTACAGAAATGGACCACAAGATGGTGATGCATATGGTTTGAGTCCACACTATTGGCATGTATTTGCGGCACGTTTGGCATTTGTTGTGGTTTTCGAGGTATTAATTACTACAATATTCGTTACTTTTGCATAAAACTCTATTTCACTTCTTTTGTAGCATGTGGTTTTTGTCATCACCGGCATCATGCAATTCATTATACCCGATATCCCAGCCGAGGTTAAAACACAAATGCAACGCGAACAATTGCTTGCGAAAGAAGCAAAATATCAGCATGGCATTAAGCGTGCACAGGGTGACAATCAAGATTTATTAAGCTTGTTTCGTGATGCCAGCAGTCGAGCGAGCATGCAGACAACGGGTGGTGGCAGTATTGCGGGGCGTGGCAGTTGGGCGCGGCGTTTTAGTCGTCTAAGCGATGGCTTGGATGCGCATGTAGAAGTTGCAGCGCGACCGCGACGTTCCGTAGAGTCAACAGTATGGGAAGTTTCCTGACATGAGGAGGATGAGGAATCAAATCAAGAGATTAAAAAATGATACATAAATACTTAGAGTGCAAGTATGCATGAGGAATGTAAAATTGATAAGAGTTCTTTTTTTTAACTAATTTAGTGTAGTAGTTATTAAAACGAGTGATAGCTAAGCCCCATTAAAGATAGATTCAACAAAATGCATATCAGCTATTATATGCCTAGCGTAACAAGAATTGACCTCACCATCTCGAATTTCGCTGCAATTTGATACATGGTTTCGTTTCATGACAAAACCAATAAAAATTGCTGAATTAAAGCTAAGAGTGAAGTAAATTTTGAAATGTTCAAAAAAATATACTCTAAAAACATAAAAGTTGCCATCTTTCTATTGGATTCGTATGAAAGATAATTTTGGTTTCTATCCACAAAAAATAGCGTTTTTTATGGTATGAATTTGGTATTTGTCAAATACGATAGTAGTACCTCCTTGTGCTTTCCAAAAATACAATAATCTGCACAGAAAATCGACTTAGAAATGTCTAAGATTTGGACAATTTTGTGAAGGAGTTTTTTCCATACTTAAACTATTTTTTCACTTTTTGCATGAAACAAAACCATGTACCAAATTTAAGCGAAGTCCAAGATGATGAGGTAATTTCTTGTTACGCTATTTATGGAAGATATACATTCTAAATATACGATTTTCGTTCTTTATTTATGGTTATATTTAAAAAGTTGTTTTTTTTTTATATCCCGCTTGGCTTAAGATTGTGTACCTAAAGAAATCTGTTTTTCTCATATAAGTATGTACATTTCATATATCCATACTAGTAGTAACTGTTTTTTAATAAAATATTTCATAAGTATGTAGCTTGGGGCTTAGCTCTGGGTAATAGATATACATATATGGTTAAATGATTAGGCTACGAAGCTTCTGGGAGGTAATACATAAGGTTTAGACTAACAAAAAACTGCACCTGGGGTATCTAAAATATACCCTTGAGGAATTATAAGGAAAAATCTGATATTCTGATTTTTTTTTTTACAAAAAAAATTTCTTGCGTCACTTTAACGTTCTAGAGAAAACCTTTTTATGGAAAATTTTTAGCTTGTTGAATGAGCTTTCTGAGAGTGGATTTCACAAAGTTCTGTACTTTTAAAGTTGACATTTTCAATTTTTTTTTTTTTTTTGTTATTGTTCATTAAAAGTATTTTTCTAATCTCAAATCAAAAAAATTGGTATGACAAACGTACTACGGAATTAAAAGAAATTTCAAGAGGATTCCAAAAAAAGGATATGTAAATGGGACCTTTTTCATGCTTATATGGCCGTCAAAATCAAAAAATAGGAAAAAAGTTGAAAATTTCAACGTTAAAGGTCCAGAACTTGTAAGTCCTATAAGGCAAACGCACTCTTAGAAAGATTAAACAATTAGCTAAAACTATAACTTCCCATGTGGAATTTTTTGTTAATCTAGGCCTCCTCTATCACCTGGCGGAAGCTTTGTTACCTTATCGTTTACAACCTCTATAATTTTCATCTAGTCTTATTGTAGTACTTAAGCGTTTTCTTTCATTCTGATTATAAAATGTGCCTAATTGTTTTAGAATTTTACTTTCGATTAAGAAACAAATTTAATTCGTATGTAAATAAATAAAATGTATGCAGTTTATTGTATTTAAATTGATGGCGCCCCTCTCAAACCAGAACTGTTGCCTATTACGAGGAGTGAACCATGTATTCCCATCTACTTGGCTATCGTAACAATATATGAGTCGTTCAAAAGCCAATGCTTATAAGTCTAAGAAACTGAAATTGAGGAAATTTGTGTTTTTAATTTTGATTATTTTTAAAATTCTTCTGAAATTATATTACAAAACATTCCGAAGATATAAGAAAATGGGTTTTTTCACCTAGAAACATGAAGGATCGAGAAGATCTTTTAATAACCAGGAAGAATATTGTTTATTCTACTGAAATTTGGAAAAATTAGAGAATATGAAAAATTGGACTTATCCGCATTGGCTTCTGGGCGACTTATATAATAGCCGTGTTTCTATTGACGCGTATATACAATTGTGTTAATTTTCAAATTGCGATAGCTTATTAACAGTGAGTCGCACGATAAAAAGTCTAAGGGTCATTTTTATGGAGAATTACATGCTTCTCATTTTATGTACAAAAGAAAAATAAAGTTTAGGAGTTATTTAATAAAAAGTGATTTCGTAACATTCACTGGGAAATCCTGGTTTTTTGCAAGATTCTCGGTTTAAAATTTGTACTTCAAGTGGCACAAACAAAATGGCCATGTTATCGTTCCTTAATGTTAACCCTATCCCCATGATGAAAATCGATTGACCGGCTCTGCTGTGAGATCGTATTTTCCATTTAGGGGCGTGGTATCGCCCACTTGCAACATAAAAACTATTTTGTACCGCGAAAGTAATCTACACCTATGCAATGGTACAAGTTTTACATAAATCTGTTAATTAAATCAGCTGGAAATAGATTAAAAAAAGTATAAATCATTTTTGGGAAAAATCAAAACAATTTTGAAGAGACATCAATGCACAACATTCTAAAATAAGCCATATTTCAAGTTTCTTTGAAATCGTCGTTTGAATTATTGGCCACGAAAACTACTTCTGTTATTGTCCCGTGCGACCGAATTGGTTTTTTGCAACTATCTTGAAAACGAAAAATTGCTCAAAATAAAACTTAGCAACAATTATTGGGATTATTAAGAGCTATAAGTTAAGCCTATAGTCAAGCTAAAAATCCATTTTATTTTGACTTTTTTTTACTTCAAATGTGTTCGACGGTCGCGTGCGACACCATGGAAATGCCCATATATGTTGCTGTCATGTCAACGAAACGTTTGTTTATTTCATTATTTTGTATTTAAATTATTGGCAAACTAAATACGGCTGTAAAAGTATAAATTCATTTAAAAAAATGTCCAAAAAACCAGAAGATGCATTTTACGAAAATCTAACATTGGGCCTTGTGAAAACCTTAGGTATGTATAATTCTCTCATACAAAATGTTTTATATTAAAATGTTAACTTCTCCAACTCTTCCCTACATTTAGTTAATGTACCAAGGATATGTAACGTTAGCTGCGAAAAGCGACAACCTTGTGAAAAGGCACAGGTTGTCAATTGGGAACAGCGTCATTGTGTTTATTTACCTGAGGATATGAAGAAATTCTATTTATCAACAGATGGTTTCATACTACATTGGAGCTATCAATATGCATGTGAGTATGATAAAGGAACAAAAGTCGAAAAATGAAGGAATTTACATATAAGCCATTTTTCTTTTATTCAATTACAGCTAACGACATACGACGCGTTGGCTATATACATTTTCCCCATTTATTGCAAATTACTTTATTGCGTGAAAATATCGAAACGGTTTATCCAACTCAATCTTCAGATGCGTTAGCTGCATCATCGTCATCGACAACAGCAGCTGTTGCTGCTCCATCCATTAGCAAAGATCAATGGGGAAATCCAATGCCTGTACTAACGCCCAAAGCAAAAATATTCGAACTTAGCAATATTAATGATGTAGCAAAGGTTATGTTACTTACAATATTTCAGCTTCAGAAAACATTTCTTTTTTTTTAGCTGTGACTATTTTTATACCCTACACCCAGGGTATATTCACTTTGTCCTTCCGTTAGTAACGCAGAGAAGGAGGCGTGGCAGGTATAGAAAAGTATATATATTCTTGATCAGCGTCACCTCCTGAGTCGATATAGCTATGTCCGTTTGTCTGGCTGGCTGGCTGGCTTTGTGTTGAAATACACTTTATAGGAAAACTGAGCAAGATAATTCAATGAAATTTAGTACACTGCCTCCGTCGTCAAGGATAGCTCGGGGGATTGAAAATGAGCGAAATCGGTCAACGGACACGCCTACCGCCCATACAAAAAATATATTCAAAATGCAAGTTTAGCTGTATTTTTCACGACAATGCAACCAAAATACGCATAAATACTAAGAATTGTAAGCGCAAGCTCTAAGAAAAAACTGAACGAATTCGGACAAGAGGGCGTGGCACCTCCCATATAATCAAAAGCTTTAAAACGCTATACTGAAAGGGTTTTTTGAGATATTCGAACCAAATTCGACTCAGACACTAAGAATCATAAATAAAAGCTCTCAACAAAAATTGGGTGAAATCGGACAATGGGGCGTGGTACCTCTCATATAAGCAAAAGTTTCAAAAGGCTATACTGAAAGAGTTTTTTGAGATGATCCAACCAAACTTCACTCAAACACTTAAGACTATAAACGCACGCTCTAAGCTAAAACTAGACGAACTCGGACAAGAGGGCGTGGCACCACCCATAAGAGCAAAATTTTTTAAAATACTGCAGTGTAGGGTATTTAATGTTTGACCAGGCCAAATTTTACACCCTTACTAGTTGTATTTTGCTTAGTAAACCGCACTGACCTTTGTGTGGAAATAATTTTCCTGCAAATTTATTGTTTCTCGTAATTACTTCTCTAGAATATACTCCTTTCTGGAGAGCGAACATTTGCAATCGTGAATATTTTCAGAATCGAAATTCCTTTTCCAAAAGGGATACTTTGTTTCTTCCAATATTTTTTCCAATTTTCTCTAAAAAAACAAACCCTACGTTTTGAATATATTAATTATCTTGCTTCAAAAAAATATTTAAATGATTTCAACGGACAAAGACTATATCGACTCAGGAATTGACGCTGATCAAGATTACATATACTTCTCTATACTTGCCACGTCTACTTCCTTGCGTTGCAAACAGAAGGACAAAGTGAATCTACCTTACAGCCAGGGTAGCGAAGTGAAATTGAAGTGAAAAGTAACAAAGCTAATCTCATTAGCCGTATTCACAATCTTGTTGCGTCGTAGCAAATGCAAAATAATTTGAAATTACAAAAACAAATTCTATTGATTTTTGAAAAAAGCTTTCAAATAATTTAACATTTGCTACGATGCAACATTATCGTGAATACGGCTATTGATAAATTGGAGTCAAGTTTACTTTAGTAACGCTTCATATTTCTTTTTTTAAACCTTGTTTACTGCATGAAGCTTTTAATTCTTAGAAAGGATATGTGTCGCTTGTGTCTTGTTTTGGGAAGATAACCATCAAAATATCCGGATGTAGCTTTTGGAAAAACCGATATAAGTTGAATAACCTTGGATGGATATCAAAAACATTTGTCATATGAAAAATATTTCAATAATACTTAAAATTGTCCTACAAAAGCTTTAATTTGTCATGCATTATTTATTCGCGCTTCGAATTCCCTATTAAAAAAATGGAGAATAAATTCTTACAACAAATGTCAAAATATTCCCGTCTCGGGAGCCAGCCACTAAATGTCAATGCGGTCTATAAGGCCTATTGTGCAAACCCTGATAAGACTCAATTAGAAGTCAGTACATAGGTGCATGACATTAAAGATTGTCATAATGTCCCTTGGAGGTAAGGCGCCTACTTGAAACGCTAAGGGGTATGCGATGGAAAATTATGAATAAAATATATTCTGGTGTTTTCTCTTATTTGTAATGAAATGTTTATGATACCTACTATTGAATATTATGGGGGTTATCGTGAATAAATACTCAAGAGGAATTTTTCTCTGTCTGCAATGGAGAATGCACGGGAATATTTATTTACGATAACCCCCTATATGTATTAATTTAATTTCATTTTTACAACAGGTATGCCTTGTATATGAATCTACTGGTACCGCTAATCCAAGAATCTACTTACTTGAGTTAAACTCTTTTAAATGGCAATTTCTGGCAGAAACTTTTAGCGAGTATTTACGAATGTCTATAGCACACTTAGGTTTACCATATTGGGAATTATGTTTTGCTAGCTTTGGATTGCCCTCATGGACAGAGGTTAGTAACTACATATATCGAGCCTTAACCGCCAAAAAGACTCAACCGAAAAAAAAAAAAAACAAATTTTACAGTAAAAGCTTTTTTTGAATTTTCTTTGCATACATTGTATTACAAAAGTCAAAATTGCTTTCCCTATAACTTCGTAATGGTACTTTTTACAGTTATGAAATTTAGACCAAAGACGCACATGGGCGCGAATTATCGATTTATATCAAAAAACGAAAATCTGAAATCGTGTCGGTTACGTCTTTTTGGCGGTTAGGGCTCGATATGTATATGTATTTTCAAAAAATATCTAAAACTTTAATACGCAAAACTATTTCAAAGTTATCACTATTTGCTATCAAACAAGCATGGATCAGATGACATTGTTGCTTCAAAGTGTTTATGTAAAACACCATAAAATTACAAAATTAAAGCAAAATGCATAAAAGAAAAAACAAAACAAAATTTTGGAGGGCATGTTTGCATTACTAGTTTCGGGACCCACCATTGGTCACCTTCATCAGACGCACTTGCCGACATCCAGAAGGACTTTCAAGCATACTATATTTAGCCTTTAACATAGATCATTTGAGATTCTCAGTAAACCAAACAGGTAGCAAATAATGTTAGTTATTTTCTGAATGAAAAAAGTTATCGCATTAGTTATATATAATCTTTGCTAAACTTGTTTCCATATCAAATTGCAGATGAAGATAGACTTTACTTTATAACGGAAATAATGTGCCGTAACTAATTCAAATTGTTTAAGTGTATAATTTAGTTATAGTTTTAATTCTTATTTCTTTTTTACTATTGACATGGCTTCACAGCTAAACATAAGGCAACAAATCATCTCATTGTATATCTTCAACGTCAGCATTTTTGTCTTCTGATGAAGTTATTAATTCTGATACTACATTTGTTTTAAACTTCAATATTCTACCATTGAGTTTTTGACGTAGGAACGATTATGAACATTCAGAAAAGGATTGAAGGCTTTAATAAAAAAAGATATGTGTTTCTCAAATATACAAAAACTAACAGGCCTGTTCCGTAATCCGTGTATTTTCATTTACTTTTTATTTAGGAGGCCTTTTGATGAAAATGATTAGTCAAACGATAAAAAATATCGGAATCTTTTCTGTGGGGAATTACAGGTTCTACAAATAATATTCATTTGTATTTAAGAAAAAGTATCTGTTTCGGAAATATTTGATAAAGATCGAATTTTTAGACTTTTTGCGGTTTTTTAATAATTTTTCCTAAACGGTAACTTTTTCGTTAATGCCAATCAATGTTATTATAGATGAGACTGCCAATATATAGATCAGATAATCGCGGTGTCTGGAGTGGTTTTAGGTTCATTCATTATATAGCTTAACAAAATAGCGCTGTCTTGGTTTTAAATTTGTATGATTCGCCTTGACAAATTTCGATTCAATATATTTGTTTTTTTGCAGCAACTTTTTCTGCTGTTAGCACCACATCTACTTGAAGAACATGAGCCACGACGTAATCGCCTTATAAATCCAGCAGCAGAACATCCATACAATGTTATCGATCCGAATATTTTTCGCGCTAAGCCTAAAGGTAGCACTAAACAAGGCGCAGCTGGAAAACACAAATAGGCCAGAATACTTAAAATAAAAAAATATAAATTGAAGTGAAAACAATTTGCTATTTTATGCTGATATATAAAAAAATATTGTATTTCTTTTTAATAGCTCAAACGAACTGTAAAAAATTTAACAGAAACCACAAGACAAAGCCTTGAAAATTTTATTCCAAAATAGTTGATTCTATCTCCAAAATTCTTAAAACGCTTAAATCATCTTTGTAACGTTGTTGCTTAAGAGGCGTTGCTCAATTGTATGCTGGAGAGTGGTTATGTTGCCAACAGCAATACGAATTTTCAGATGGCCCCCAAACTGCGAGAAAAGTTACCATACGCAATAGGGACCGATATTGTGTGCGCGTGTACTAAATATTAATATAATAATAAACTTTTAGTAGAATTTTTATAACAATGCAATTGTAATTTCAACAATTTTGGAGCCTTTTTTTTAAATGACACATAACTTTAGCTTTGACAAATTTAATTGAGGAAACTTATTTTTTAACACTTTAGTCGGTCGGTCATAGTTTAAAACAAAAAATATGAACTAAAATAAATTATATATAAAAATACAGAAAAATAAAAATCCAACCACCATCCTAGTCAAAGTCAATGTTCTGACTCTCTAAGTCGGCTAGCATTTTATCTCTGATCTGTGGTCTAGGATCTTCTTTTACTTCTGTATTTACAGCACCCACTTGACCCAACATGTATTCCAACTCTGCCAGTGTTAACTTCTCACCACGCAATTCCAACGGACCAATGAATTGCTTACGCATTGCACCCTCATGATAAACGAATATCGTTGGTAGATTCTTTTCTGGAAAATTTGGTATGCAGGTAGTGGCAATTGAACGCAGGAATTTCGTTTGCGGAAAACGTATAGCCAATTGTTGCATATGATGATGTATAAGCGAACACAGTGGCACACCATTGGCGTACAAATGTAAAACGACCCATATGCCTTCACCCGCTTTAGTTACTTCGCTAACATAATCCTGACCAGATATTTCACGTACTGAACCAAATTTCGCTTTATCAGCAAAAGCGCGCATTTCTGCAATACGCTGGCGACGATACTGTTCAAGCACTTCTTCATCTTCAGAATCTTCCAATTCATCAAGTTCATCCAGTGTCATATCATCAATTTGTTTGCCACGTCCATCGGCCGCATTTGTGCGTTTCTCAATGGTCTGATCAATCATCGCCTGTATTTGATCTTCAGTGATTTCAGCTTCCTTCTGCTGCTTTGGTGGAAGTATACCTTTAGCGCGTAGCACATCATTCCACTCGGTATCATCATTTGGATCCTGCTGGGCGTAAAATTTAAATGAGTTTCAATTGTTGCATGTTTGCATGTGTTCCAATTATATTTATAGATCATGACATTTCCTTATTTGGGCAAAAATCGTAAACAACTGAACTGCCATCATCTACGTTTTATCGTTTTTTTCATTGTGGAACTATAGCACTCACCTGCATTTTATCGTTTAGTGAAATTTAAAGTGTTAACTGCACAAGTGAAGTCGTAGTTTTCTTAATAAATTATGTTTTTATATAAAAAATGTAATTTTTAATAAATTGCGTGACTAATCGGCAAATCAACTGAAGGAGGAGAAATCATGTGCTATTCCCCTTTGGAAGTGTCAGAAATGACACTATGTAGAAATTGTAACAGATCGAAAATGCAGGGATGTTATAAATTTTTTGAAGTGATTTATTTTTTAAATGCAACGTTTAAGTGCTGGTTCACACGACAAACCAATTTGTGGTTGACTGATGACTGAGGAAAAACAGAGGCCACACGCACACGAAAGAGAAATTTAACCAAAACTGACGAACTTGATCATACCAGACCAACAGCGAAGAGATATATAATCAAGAGGTCACTGGAACAATTTTTTGAAGATTGAGAATTGTTCCAGTGCTCCTTTGCAACTCTTGGTTATTTATATCTTCCAAGTTACCGTCTGCGGCTTACGAAGTGATATATGGACAGTGTTATGCAATAACGAGTCAACCCACTCGAAATTAATTTTGAGATATTTAGTATGTTTTTGTGTAGATGTCGTAGAACAAATGATATGAAAATGTCAAATAAATTTTGTTGTTTTCAACCTCTTACTAACAATATTTAGGTTCGGTTTTTTAAAAATACGTGCTTCTTCATATTTAGAATCGAACTGCATTCATAAGTCGAAAAAAAATTGTTTGAGGGTTGACTCGTTATTGCATAACAGTGTCCATATAATCAAGAGACGCAAAGAAGCACTGGAGCAATTTTTTGGAGTTTGTATTAGCCGTAGACGGTAGCTTTGACGAGTTTAGAAGCTGAACGGCAGCATAATTCAACCAAAAAATCTGTATACATCTTCTCATCCGGAAGCGAAGGGATATAAATAGATGTATTGGTTGAATTACGCTGCCGTTCAACTTCTAAATTCGTCAAAGCTACCGTCTACGGCTAATACAAACTCCAAAAAATTGCTCCAGTGCTTCTTTGCGTCTCTTGGTCGAAGAGATATTTAATCATCCAACAAAATAGTCGGTTATCATGGCTCTATACCGGTCTCCATTAACGGTAACTGACTCTCCAGCATTATTTCGGAAGAAGTATGGCCCAATGACTCCACCAGCCCATAGAGCACACCAAACAGTCAGTTTTTGTGGATGTAATGGCGTCTCAAGGGTCTCATGTGGATTCTCTTCACTCCAAATGCGGCAATTTTGCTTGTTGACGTAGCCATTCAACCAAAAATGAGCCTCATCACTGAACAAAATTTTGCGATGAAAATCAGCATCGAGATCAATCTCATTTTCGGCCCATACACCAAAATCATGACGCATTGCATGGTCTCGCGGCTTTAATTCTTGCACAAGCTGGATCTTGTAAGGTCGCAAGCCAAGATCTTTGCGCAAAATCTTCCATAAAGTTGATGGACAAAGCTCCAATTGCTGTGCACGGTGGCGAATCGATTCATTCGGGTCCTCTTTAACATTTTGCTCTACAGCGGCAATTGTTTCTTCGGTGCGCACTGTTCGACGTCTCTGCGGATGCGTATTATCAGATAGAGTAAACGTAGTGCGACAACGATCCATGGTTAACCGAATTAATTGCTCTGATGGACGATTATGTCGACCATAAAATGGACGGAGCTTGCGGTAAACTTCGCGAACTGAACCATTATTTTCGAAATAAATTTGCACGATTTGCAAGCGTTGTTCTTTTGTCAACCTGTTCATGATGAAATGGCAAACCAAACTGAACATAAATGACATTAGAGTTGCCAGATTTGACCACAAAATGCCAGTTTTATCTCTATTCGAAAAACAAACCTCTAAAAAAAAACACCCTTTACAAACTCCAAAAAATTGCTCCAGTGCTTCTTTGCGTCTCTTGATTATATCTCTTCGGTGCAGCAAACAAAGCACAATTTCAGTGACTTCTCAACAGTCAATAAGTGAATTAGAATTTTTTTTTTATTGAAGACTCCAACCATATTTATTTTATGCAGCCGTAGCAAAGGCAACAAATATTTTTTTTGCGATTTAGCTCGATTTAATGTTGTGCCTAAATGATGACTCAGTTTTTTGATTTATCTATACAGTACGGTTCTACCCACTGCTTTTTTCTACACATTCATTGGAATTTTTTGACTTAAGAGCACAAAGTTTACAAAAAGCATCAACGATTTGTAGTTAGGCGTTAATGAAATGCAAGAATGATGCAGTAAAAAAATAAGCACCTAAAATTATGCGACATTTTTTTACGAAAATGCTGTTTCAACACAAAGCAACGGACGTTTAGGAAGTCGGCCTATGCAAATAAAAAAGAGAATCTTGCATAGTTTTAGAGAGCGATTTTCGTTTTTGAAACATCCTGTTTTTCATATTTTGTACTGAGGTTTTAGATTCGCTATAATTTCAACAATTTGAGGAAACTTCGTAGAAATTAATTTTATGATTTTTTATGGGCTTCAATTCTATGATGTGCCCTTGGCATCTTAGGGTGGTAGAAAATGAGGTAATGAGTGCAACTAGTCGAAAAAAACATTTGAGATGAATAACTTCTATGAATAAAATATAGCCCACATCAAAACATTTACAATGATGTACCATACTTGATGATCGGGCGTCAGTTGGCGGAGCAATAGCGTATTACTTAAAGGCCGAGAAAAAAATTTTTTTTTCCTTAAAAATCAAAACCGATAAGCTTTCAAAATGGGAGGCTTACAGCGAACTTTTTTTTTTTTTATATGGGGAATCGATACTATCTAGTGTACAATGAAACTGATATTTCATCTTCTTTTTAAAATTTTCGCAAGCAATAGATAATAAAATTAAAAGGGCTAATTACACTGTTCTATTACGAAGTCGCGATGTCAAACTTAAGCCATGGATTAGCAATTCTCTGTTACGTAAAATTCACTTAAAACATAAATTAATGCTGAAATCCAAAAAACGTCCTATCAATGCATGATAACATCTCAGATCGTGAAAATTATTACCGCTCTGAATTTTTGTAATGATAATCCAAAGAAAGAGTGGAGCTTACTTAATACTATTTCCAATAAAGTACAATAATTAAATCCTATGATTCAATTCTTCACTGGTTTGATGATAATATTTGCACTAATAGCTAATGCACTCAAAGAATATTTTTCTACCACTGCTAGTATCATTTCCTCAAGATTATTCCACAAAAGAACTCGTGTGTGTGTTGGTATAACCAAGGAAATCTTTCTCTGGTAAACAGCTTTTATTTTAAACCCATAACAGCAATTGAATTGTCAAAAATTATAAGGTCTTTCGATAACTCCAAATCATGTGGTATTGATGGTAAGTATGTATATCTAATAAAACACTGAAAAATATTGCGAATAATGTCGCCGATGTATTGGCTTTTTTGTTTAACAAAAGCATATTATCCGAAGTTTCCTTCTTTTCTGAAAAATGTGCTTATCATTCCGCTCTTTAAAAAAAATGATCGTCATGTAATAAGCAATCATAGGCCAATTTCTCTTTTGCCTGCCATTTCCAAACTATTTGGAAAAGCAGTGAAAAAACGCGTTGTTAATTTTTTAAATAATTGTGGTTTCTTTAGCCCGTGTCAGTTTAGTTTTAGAAAAGGTCTTTTTATTGACGATGCGTTAGTTGAGTTTTGTTCAAATTTGCATAAAGGATTGAATAATAGAAAACATTGTGCGGGACTTTTTGTGGACATAACCAAGGCCTTTGACATGGTTGACCATTTTATATTGCTTAATACACTTCGATGTAATGGTTTTAGAGGACCAATCTATGATTGGTTTTTATCATATCTTGCCGACAGTACACAAAAAGTGAAAGTTAATGATGTGTTGAGTGAGCCTGCCAACATAAACGTAGGAGTTCCCAAAGTTCTGTGCTTGGCCCCATCCTCTTCCTAATTTACATCAATTCAATTTTTTTGTGCTTAAGTTCAAAGGAAAAGTCACAGCGTTTGTTGATGGTCTCGGTATTTCATATCCTTCTGCACTTGACTTGACTGTTGAAATAAATCACGATGTGGATCTTCTCAGAAGATTGTTTTCGTGTACAAAATTGGTTGTTATTAACAAGATTCGTCTCATGTACATTAATCTGTCTCCTCAAGAACCCCCTGTTATTTATGTGATTTTTCATGATTCGTGTTGTAGGCGCTTTAATCTTTGCCACCATTCTTCATCTTTTTATGATTCTAGTGTTTCCCGCAACAATATGTGCTTTAAAATTGAAATTGTTGAGTACTTTAAATACCTTGGAATTGTTGTTGATAGTAATTTAAATTGGTGCCAGCATACGGAATCCTTAAAATCGTATTTCCGCTGCGTTATACGCAATTTATATCGTATTCGTAGTCTATGCCCAAATAGTATTTTAAAAATATTTTATTTTGGTATTTTAGTTCTCGACTTAACTACGGAGTAGCTTATGCAAACAAAATTCGTTCCTTGCTAATTCTACAAAAGTGCGTCATTAAAGAAATTTGCAACCCAAGTCGTATTTCAAACACTTTTGAATGTTTTAAAAACTTAAATATATTGCCAGTATAACTAACTCAAAAAAACTTTTATGTAGTAAGAACCACAATTACCTGAAGTTTAAGGTTCCATTAAAACTTTTTCCACAGAAAACTTTTTTTTTAATAAAAATGTACTTTAAAAAAGCCTCAAAAATTCCAATTTTTCACAGCGCGCGAACGTAAGCAAAAAAAGCTGATTTTCAACCACATATAGCTTTTTAACTAGTAATGTTAGGTCAACAATTTTTGTTGTTTATGACGCAGAATTTAATTATCTTTAAAACGGTATCAAAAAAAGCCGGTACTTCAAACCTTTTTTTTTATTTTTTTTTTTTTTTCAATTAAATGCGTAACACCCCTTTCTGCGCCGTACAATCATATCTAAACGATTTTGCGTAATTTCGATGTAGTTGCATTGTGGAGTTACATTTGATAGTTGAAACAATTCTCCAGATGGTTTTTCAATGCTCTCCAATGATGGCTACAAATATTCACTCATTGAAATTGGTCTGATTAGAATGGGAATATTTCCAGAATGTGGCAACTGCAACTGAATAAATTTTGTTAGGTATTTCTAGAATTCAAGAACGCATAACATTCTTCTGGATCATGTACCAAGTTTCCTGTACATTTACTAGTCGGGCTCATTCTACATCACGAACTACTCGTATGTATATGTTCACCAAAGTATAAATAATACTCTTCCGTGGTTTCCCACCAAGCTTGCTTGACGGAATAGTAAATTTTCCTCAAATATTACTTTATTTAATTTGGCACAGTTATTAATTTTTTTAGATTTTTAAAATGGAAAAAAAATACCTGTTCTTTATTAAAATTTTTTTTTTAGTCAAATTTTCAAACTTGAATTTCTTAAAAACAATAAAAACCATAAAAATGACTATAACCATTGAAATCAGCATACCCGAATTATGTTTACTACATGTGTCCCATCAATGTTTGAAAAAAAATTGCTCCGATTCGAGCACAGTGTATTTATTTTTATACTAAATTTTTTTATTCTTATAGAGACAAAAGTAATGTCATAATATGTTTTGACTGGTATTCTGTCAGTAATCCATAAAATTGGGTTCTGTTTTCACGAGAAGTTTACTTGATAGTGTTGAATTGATGATATTTATTCCAAAAAATTATATCGGTCAAATGACCGATTTATTATAAACGATTCATATTTTTACATGAATTTTTGGTATATTGTTCTGTAAAATTAAAAAAAGTGACTAATTTATTTCCTAACACTGCCACTGGATGTTGCCCTGGAAAAAAATGAGTGTCAGATTCGGCATCCTAGCATCCAAAAGCACTTGGGTTGGTGTTTTGTTTGAAAAAATTCATCTAAAAATATGAATCGTTTATTTTGAAAGTCGGTCATAATTATCGGCTATTTGATCGACATCACTTTTTTAAATACATACGATGAATTTCACACCATCAAGTAAACTTTTTGTGTAAACAGAATTTAATTTTATTGATTATTAGCAGAATATCAGCCAAATCATATTATGACATTACTTTTGTCTCTATAAGAATATTTAAAATTAAGTATGAAAATAAAAAAAATATTAAATTATTTTGTCTCGGCAAAAAACCTTGCAAACGAAGCACTATGCAAAAATAGTATAATATCGATGACTCACAACGGCAGGGCAATGCATATAAAGGGAAAAAACAAAGAAATTGGAATTTTTGCAAGTGCTGTGTTTTTCTTGTAGCTGTGATTCTCGCCTAATCTATGCTAAAAGTTAAATAAAGTATGCTTGCAGAATTCTATAAAATGTCGGCAAAGCGTCTGATGAGGAATTGACTTATTATAGTCAATTTTGACCTGTGGTGGGTCCCGAAACTAGTAACGCAAACCAGCCTTCCGATACGCTTTTTTGTGTTTTTTTATTTATGTGTACTTTTGCCTTGTTTTTTGTGTTTTTATTGGTTTTTTTTTTTTAAACCAATATTACCCCAAAAAATATGAAAGAGGGTGTCAAATAAGTAGTGAGCCGAGACTTTTAAAAATTTTTTTTAAGGTCATTTAAAGATCCGTCGATTAATGCAAAATCTTGGCTTGATGCGGTTTTTTTTTTATTGCGATCTCAAAAATGCTTGGAATCAGTTGTACGATATCTCAAATTTTTTGTCTTGAATCATAGTACAGTCATTTGGTAGTTTTACCTGGAAAGTTTTGCGGGATTTCTGCAAATAAGTTATTTTATAGATTTCGATGTGCTCTTTCAGAATTTCAACTTTGCTACCTCGTATCGTGTTCGCTCGGGCCGCCATATTGGAAAAATGGCGTCCAAAATCAGTTTTTTTACAAATATCTCTTTAACGGTTATATTTAGAGAAAAATTTTTTTGGACAATGTTGTAGCTATAAAAATTACCTTTGAATTGTTTTCGTACGACTTATAACTCAGGAGATATCCTTATTCAAAATTTTAGAAATATTAGTAAATTGTGAATGCCACTTATGAGTAGGCACAGTGATGTGTCAAGCTTATAATTACGATAACTTATGAACGGTGAGTCGCACGCTTAAAATAAAAACACCTATTTATAGGGAATAACTTGCGCTACAAGTCACATATTACTTTTTTTCATATCACCTATAGTTAAGGAGATATTTTTCCAACAAAAATAAAATTTTGAAAAAAAACGTTTTTCCAAAATGGCTCCTAAACGGTTCGTCCTAGAAAAAAAATTGTCCATGCATTTTGTAGAACGTTCAATTCCCTATAAGGGTTTCTTCGAGCTGTTTTTTCGTCAGACTTACCCTTCATGAGATATAGCGTCTTGAAAATCATTCAAAATTGAATATTGTTCTACGCGCCCTACTATGTTCAATTTTGAATGATTTTCAAGTCGCTATATCTCATGAAGGGTAAGTCTGACGAAAAAACAGCTCGAAGAGTTTCTTATAGGGAATTGAACGTTCTACAAAATGCATTGACAATTTTTTTTCTAGGATGAACCGTTTAGGAGCCATTTTGGAAAAACTTTTTTTTCAAAATTTTAGGTTTGTGGGAAAAATATCTCCTTAACTATAGGTGATATGAAAAAAAATTAACGTGTAACTTGTAGCGCAAGTTATTCCCTATAAATAAGTGTTTTTATTTTAAACGTGCAACTCACCGTTCATAAGTTATCGTAATTATAAGCTTGACACATCACTGTGCCTACTCATAAGTGGAATCCACAATTTACTAATTTTTCTAAAATTTTGAATAAAGATATCTCCTGAGTTATAAGTCGTACGAAAACAATTCAAAGGTCATTTTTATAGAAAATTTTATAAGCTACAACATTGTGCTGAAAAATTTTTCTCTAAATATAACCGTTAAAGAGATATTTGTAAAAAAAACTGATTTTGGACGCCATTTTTCCAATATGGCGGCTCGAGCGAACACGATACGAGGTAGCAAAGTTGAAATTCTGAAAGAGCACATCGAAATCTATAAAATAACTCATTTGCAGAAATCCCGCAAAACTTTCCAGGTAACATCATTTTTTTCTCCCAAATGATTGTACTATCAAAGTATATAAAAAAATAAAATCTGTAACCCAAAATCAACCACAAATTATTTTTTTAGCTTAAATAACTACGACAAACGTATTTTTGAAATTTCACCCTACTGTAAAACTCTAAAATCTTCATTTCGAATAAAACTTGATATTCCAAGGACACCATGAAATCACGCAATAAACAATTCACTTTAGCATCTCAACCCATTATATCCTGTTTTTGTGAGTCTTTTTGACCCCTGTTTTTCTTCCAGCGACTTAGTTATCATGGGTTAATGTGTTCTACAAAAATATTCTACAGAAAAGAAATGTTTAAGACTTAAGAATAATGCGTAAAATACGTGATAAAATGCAATAGTTAAATAGTTATAAAATTATAAATAATTTGGGATGGACGGGACAGATTTCGTAGTATAAATACATCATTCTGTAACTATCTTTAATATCATATCATGACAAAAAAATGTTGTGTGCTATTCTTACTTACATGTAACGGAACCCTATTCTAAAGAAACCTCTTTTACAGTTATGATGATAAAAAAATGCTTATTATGGGATGGACGGGACATAAACCAGGTTCCTACCAGTATTTGGTCAGGCTAAGGAAACATTGCATTAATTTCATAAAAACTTTCAACGAGGACATAGATAACAAAATAATTAATATCATCAACTAAAGAAAATGACATTTGCGGCTTTTGTTTTTCCATGGGCAACTGTGCAACATAAGAGATTTTTTCATATAAAAATAATATTTTGACTTAGCTTCGTAAAATGTTAATTAATTTACCTTAGGCGATTGTCAAAGACAAAAAAAAAGTGTTTGTAATACTTACAGATATAACCAATAAGTTAAAGAAAAAAAATTAGTAATTTGACAGGTTTTAATTTTTCCACAATAGAAAAATTTGCCGTGGAATGGTTGAAATGCCTTCTATCGCAGCACTGTGCGTCATTTGTATTATTTCAGGGTATTAAACATTTTTTACAAATAATCCGGCTTAATCAACCGCAGACAAGGTAATAGATTCTCGCTAAAAGAAACGCTTAACATATCTGTTCCAACTTTTCGCACAACCACCTATCGCTACATTAATTCAATCCTACCTTACTTATTTAATAGGCTTCCGTACACCATAAAAACAATTAGTCTTGCGAATGTTAATCCTTTCCTGAAAAAGTGAAACTTTGGCTCCTTGAACATGACTTACTAAAAAAAATTGAGTTTTTGCTTCGAGCTTCTGTTTTAATATTTAAATTTCATAAATTTAAATTTTCTTCTTATATTTTAACAATGAGAAATATTAGTTTGATTGAGATGAGCTGAGTTTACTCTTTTTATTAGTTTTGTTTTATTTTTTTTATCCATACATACATATTTACTTGCATTGTTTTCCTTTTTTATTTATTTTTAATCTTTCTTTCTTTTTTTGTTCACTTTAATTATCATTTTCTATATAATTTTATCTAATTTCTTATAGTTCTTTTCCTCCTTCAGTTACTCTTATTATTTTAATTAAATTTACTCTAATCCCACAGTCACAAAGTTTTTTTTATTTTTTATTTTTCTCAATTTTAAGTTTTATAGTGCGGCATTTGATACTATCTTCAGATATTAACTGCCCTTACCTTTCTCTTACATATTCCAAATTGTTTTCGTAATTTTAAGTTAATTTTTGTAATTTAAGTGATTTGTACCTTATATATAAAAAATGAATTGAATACTGCATCGGGAATGTCAATAAAAAATCTAAAATGTCAACAACGAGAGTCAGAAAGCGCTGCATCCGGAAAAACGCAGGCCATAGTACCTGTTGGAAAACTCTTGCTGAGGCATTTTGCATATAGAGAAGTGAAAAACTGCAGCAAGAAAAAACCAAGTCAATATATGACATGAAACAATAAATAAGCTAAAAGCAATGAAAATGCTAAAAATTAAAAATATTTCCCCAATACATCATTAATCGACGACGGAAGTATACAACTAATTAATTTTTAAATAACGCTATCTACATGTACTTAATAAAAATATGTTTAGGCTTTGATTTCTTCGAATCGCATTCGCAACACGATGACAATATATTAAATTGCAATACTACCGGAAAGTTTATTCAATCTCATTGACGAAAGTATGTTATTTAAAGTACTATTTAAACAAAAAGGAGACAAATTTCTGTTATCATTCGCAAAGATAAGATTTGGCCAATTTGAATGCAATGTAAGTACGAGTGTATAAATAAAAGTTGCAAATTAAATAAAATTCCCATATTCATTCATACTTTGTAATACATTCGAACTGTCGCCAAAATGAAATGTAAGTCTTACATATTTCGACAAAAGAAACATTAAGTTAAAAGAATTCTGATATTTGAAACTATTTACAGCTCACTGGAAAATTGCATGTATTACTGCATTTTTAATCATATGGGAATTTCAGCTATCTCAGAGTTCGGTAAGTTTTTCAAACTTATTATAACGTAAACATCTAAACAATCCGCATTTTTTCCAGAAACTAAATGATTTACAAAATAAAATACAGGCTTTGTCTTCTAAAAGATTTAAAAATGAAAAGGAATCAAATTTGGTAAGTTTGATAGCAACTAAATGGAATGCAGGTGGAATGAAAACTGTAGTAAAAGACGCCATTGCATCAGCAAAAAGTCATCTAGGAATATTGACACTAGAACCTTATGCAACAAAATATGTGGAATTATCAATATCTCATGTACCAACAGATAAACTGGAACAATCAACAGAAAGTGCAAGCTCAGCAACAGAAATAAATCAAACACCAACTGATGATTCAGAGGCAGTAACCAAAGAAGATACAAAATTATCAACCATTTCGGCAGAAGCAAATTCAACTACAGTACCAAATCAATTACCAACGACTAAAACCACAAAGTTAACCGACAAAAATAAAACAGAAACAACAATAAACCTTCCGAAAGAAACCACATATGATGTTATAACTGAATCAACAAATGATTCAATATTAAACACAAACGAAAAAACAACAACAACTGAAGATGTGAATATACAATGGACACCATATTCGGGTCGGCCAGCAAATGATGAAACAACAGTGGATATAGAAGAGAATATAACGAACTCTAACCAAGCTACTGCAAGAGAATCCCAAACAAACATAGAAGAAAGTATACTGGTAAAGTTTACTCCAACAGCAAGCTCGTCTGATACACCAATATCTGATTCAGGGGGAACCACACATACTGCAACAACAAACAATAAAGCATTATCTACAACTAACTCAGCTATATCTACAGAAAATGATGTAACTTCAATAACTGAAGAAACGCAACCACCAGCAACAATCTCAGCCGCGACAACAGAAGAGCATACAGCTACAACATGGGATGATATTGTAGAGAGCTCAGCGCATACTTTTGAAGAAGACTCAACTTCAGTTTCACTTGAGTTCAAATCAACGACAGAGCTCCTTCACACAACTTATTTGGACGGAACAACGGAAGTTATAATAAACTCGACAACTGCAACACACTCAAAAATAACAACAGAATTACCTACAACTGTACCCGAGAATACGAGTATTGGTGCAGCAGAGACTGAATCTGGAACAGGATTGGATGATACAACTGAAGGAAATAGGACGCATAAATCAGACCCATCCACAAATGACAACACGTTAACCACGGAAAATATTACGTTTGATACTGAAGTAACTATTACTGCTAGCACAGATAAAAACCAAACTCCAGCATCAGATACATCTGATTCATCTACAATTGATACTGTGGTAACCACTGAAAAAGATGCAACATCTATTTTCCACGAAATAGTTTCTGATAGAACAACTGATGCTGATAAAACAGCAGAATCTGGCACAAAAGAAACTGAATCTAACACAAAAGATTTGAAAGGTTCAACTGAAGAAAATATGCCATCCACATCTGAGCTATCTCAAACTAATATCGCGTTAACCACGGAAAATGTCCCATCTACTAGTGAAATAACGATTACGGATAGTACAACATTCTATACAATCAATTCATCTACATCTACGATTGAAGAAATAGTTTCTGATAGAACAACTGATGCTGATGAAACAACAGATGATACGACACCAAAAGATTCAAACTTACATAGTACAACTGAAGAGAGCTCAAGTACGAGTGTACCATTCAAACCAAGCTCTGTAGAAACAACAGAAGAAGATACATCAACAAACGTAACTGAATTGCCCACAACTGTTTCAGATGACGCAAGTACTGGTACACGAGAAACTAAATTTACTAAAACAGATTTAGATGGTTCAACTGAAGAAATCAGGACACATACGGCGAAGTCATCTACAACTGACATCACGTTAACCAAGGAAAATGTTTTTACTGCTGAAGTAACCACTGCGAAAGACGCAACATCTACTATTGAAGAAATAGTTTCTGATAGAACAACCGATGCTGATGAAACAACAGATGATATGACATCGAATGATCCAAATTCAGAAAGTACAACAGATGCGAGCTCAGCAGGCTGGTACAGTACTAGTACAGCAGAAACTGAATTTACAACAGATTTGGATAGTTCAACTGCAGAAAATAAGACATACACATCAGAGCCGTCTACAACTGACATCGCGTTGAGCACGGAAAATGATCTACCTACTACTGAAGTAACAACTGAGAAAGCCGCAACATCTACGATTGAAGAAATAGTTTCTGATAGAACAACTGATGCTAATGAAACAACAGATGATAAAATATCAAATGATCCAAACTTAAATAGTACGACAAATGAGAGCTCAAGTATAACTGTACAATCCACAACTAACTCTGTAAAACCAACAAAACAAGATACATCAGCAAACGTAACTGAATTGCCCACAACTGTTCCCGACGAAGCAAGTACTGGTATAGCAGAAACTGTATCTACAACAGATTCGGATGGTTCAACTGAAGAAACTAGGACATATCCGTCAGAGCCATCTACAAATGATATTTCGCCAAGCACGGAGAATGTTTCCACTTCTGAAGCAACCACTGAGAAAGACGCAACATATACCATTGAAGAAATAGTTTCTGATAGAACAACTGATGCTGATGATACAACAGATGATACGACATCAAAAGATCTAAACTTAGACAGCACAACATATGAGAGCTTAAATACAAATGTACAATCCACAACTAACTCTGTAGAAACAACTGGAAAAGATACATCAACAAACGTAACTGAATTGCCCAAAACTGTTCCAGTCGACGCAAGCACTAGTACAGGGGAAACTAAATTTACAACAGCAAATTTGGATGATTCAACTGAAGAAACTAGGACACATACGTCAGAGCCTTCGACAGCTGACATCACGGTAACCACGGAAAATGTTTCTACTACTGAAGTAACCACTGAAAAATACGCAGCATCTACCATTGAAGAAATAGTTTCTGATAGAACAACTGATGTTGATGAAACAACAGATGATACGACACGAAAGGGTTCAAACTTAGATAGTACAACTGAAGAGCTCTCAAGTACGAGTGTACCATCCAAACCAAGCTCTGTAGAAACAACAGAAGAAGATACAACAACAAACGCAACCGAATTGCCCACAACGGTTTCAGATGACGCAAGTACTGGTACAGGAGAAACTAAATCTACTAAAACAGATTTAGATGGTTCAACTGAAGAAACCAGGACACATACGTCGAAGTCATTTACAACTGACATCACGTTAACCACGGAAAATGTTTCTACTGCTGAAAAAACCACTGAGAAAGGCGCAACATCTACAATTGAAGAAATACTTTCTGATAGAACAACTGATGCTGATGATACAACTGATGATACGACATCAAAAGATCTAAGCTTAGACAGCACAACATATGAGAGCTTAAATACAAATGTACAATCCACAACTAACTCTGTAGAAACAACTGGAAAAGATACATCAACAAACGTAACTGAATTGCCCACAACTGTTCCAGACGACGCAAGTATTGGTACAGCACAAACCGAATCTACAACAACAAATTTGGACGGTTCAACTGAAGAAACCAGGACACATTCGTCAGAGTCATCTACAACTGACATCACATTAACCACGGAAAATATTTCCACTGCTGAAGCAACTACTGTGAAAGACGCAACATCTACGATTGAAGAAATAGTTTTTGATAGAACAACTGATGCTGAAAAAACAACCGATGATACGACATCAAACGATCCAAACTTAAATAGCACAACAGATAAGAGCTCAAGTATAACTGTACAATCCACAACTAACTCTGTAGAAACTACAGAAGAAGATACATCAGCGTACGTAACTGAACGGCCCACAACTGTTCCAGACGACGCAAATACTGCCAAAGCAGAAACTGAATCTACAGCAAGAAATTCGGATGGTTCAACTGAAGAAACTAGAACATATACGTCAGGGCCATCTACAACTGACATCTGGTTAACCACTGAAAATATATCTACTGCTGAAGTAACCACTGAGAAAGGCGCAACATCTACCATTGCAGAAATAGTTTCTGATAGAACAACTGATGCTGATGAAACAACAAATTATACGACATCAAATGATCCAAACACAAGCACAACATCTGAGAGCTCAAGTATAACTGTACAATCCACAACCAACTCTCTAGAAACAACAGAAGAAAATACATCAACGAACGTAACTGAATTGCCCACAACTGTTCCGGACGACGCAAGTAATGGTACAGCAGAAACCGAATCTACAACAACAAATTCGGACGGTTCAACTGAAGAAACAAGGACACATTCTTCAGGGTCATCTACAACTGACATCACATTAACCATGGAAAATATTTCTACTGCTGAAGTAACCACTGTGAAAGATGCAACATCTACAATTGAAGAAATACTTTCTGATAGAACTACTGATGCTGATGAAACAACAGATGATACGACATCAAACGATCCAAACTTAAATAACACAACAGATGAGAGCTCAAGTATAACTGTACAATCCACAACTAAATCTGTAGAAACTACAGAAGAAGATACATCAACGAAGGTAACTGAATTGCCCACAACTGTTCCAAACGGCGCAAGTACTGGTACAGCAGAAACTGAATCTATTGCAAGAAATTCGGATGGTTCAACAGAAGAAACTAGGGTATATACGTCAGAGCCTTCAACAACTGACATCTCGTTAACCAAGGAAAATGTTTCTACTACTGAAGCAACCACTGTAAAAGACGCCACATCTACGATTGAAGAAATAGTTTCTGGTAGAACAACTGATGCTGATGAAACAACAGATGATACGACATCAAATGATCTTAATTTAGATAGCACAACAGATGAGAGGTCAAATACAACTGTGCAATCCACAACTGACTCTGTAGAAACAACAAAAGAAGATTCATCAACGAACGTAACTGAGTTGCCCAAAACTGTTCCAGACGATGCAAGTACTGGTACAGCAGAAACTGAATCTACAGCAAGAAATTCGGATAGTTCAACAGAAGAAACTAGGACATATTCGTCAGAGCCATCAACAACTGACATCTCGTTAACCACGGAAAATGTTTCTACTGCTGAAGTAACCACTGAGAAAGACGCAACATCTACCATTGAAGAAATAGTTTCTGATAAAACAACTGATGCTGATGAAACAACAGTTGATACGACATCAAATGATCTTAATTTAGATAGCACAACAGATGAGAGGTTAAGTACAACTGTACAATCCACAACTGACTCTGTAGAAACAACAAAAGAAGATTCATCAACGAACGCAACTGAATTGCCCACAACTGTTCCAGACGATGCAAGTACTGGTACAGCAGAAACTGAATCTACAGCAAGAAATTCGGATGGTTCAACAGAAGAAACTAGGACATATACGTCAGAGCCATCAACAACTGACATCTCGTTAACCACGGAAAATGTTTCTACTCCTGAATTAACCACTGAGGAAGATACAAAATCAACTACTGAAGTATTGCTTTCTGATAGAACTGATGCTGATGAAACAACAGATGATACGACATCAAATGATCTAAATTTAGATAGCACAACAGATGAGAGGTCAAGTACAACTGTACAATCCACAACTGACTCTTTAGAAACTACAGAAGAAGATTCATCAACGAACGTAACTGAATTGCCCACAACTGTTCCAAACGACGCAAGTACTGGTACAGCAGAAACTGAATCTATAGCAAGAAATTCAGATGATTCAACAGAAGAAACTAGAGTATATACGTCAGAGCCATCAACAACTGACATCTCGTTAACCACGGAAAATGTTTCTACTACTGAAGCAACCACTGTGAAAGACGCAACATCTACGATTGAAGAAATAGTTTCTAGTAGAACAACTGATGCTGATGAAACAACAGATGATACGTCATCAAATGATCTAAATTTAGATAGCACAACAGATGAGAGGTCAAGTACAACTGTACAATCTACAACTGACTCTGTAGAAACAACAGAAGAAGATTCATCAACGAACGTAACTAAATTGTCCACAACTGTTCCAGACGACGCAAGTACTGGTACAGCAGAAACTGAATCTACAGCAAGAAATTCGGATGGTTCAACAGAAGAAACTAGGACATATACGTCAGAGCCATTAACAACTGACATCTCGTTAACCACGGAAAATGTTTTTACTCCTAAAGTAACCACTGAGGAAGATACAAAACCAACTACTGAAGTATTGGTTTCTGATAGAACTGATGCTGATGAAACAACAGATGATACGACATCAAATGATCTAAATTTAGATAGCACAACAGATGAGAGGTCAAGTACAACTGTACAATCCACAACTGACTCTTTAGAAACTACAGAAGAAGATTCATCAACGAAAGTAACTGAATTGCCCACAACTGTTCCAAACGGCGCAAGTACTGGTACAGCAGAAACTGAATCTATAGCAAGAAATTCAGATGGTTCAACAGAAGAAACTAGGGTATATACGTCAGAGCCATCAACAACTGACATCTCGTTAACCACGGAAAATGTTTCTACTACTGAAGCAACCACTGTGAAAGACGCAACATCTACGATTGAAGAAATAGTTTCTGGTAGAACAACTGATGCTGATGAAACAACAGATGATACGTCATCAAATGATCTTAATTTAGATAGCACAACAGATGAGAGGTCAAGTACAACTGTACAATCTACAACTGACTCTGTAGAAACAACAGAAGAAGATTCATCAACGAACGTAACTGAATTGCCCACAACTGTTCCAGACGATGCAAGTACTGGTACAGCAGAAACTGAATCTACAGCAGGAAATTCGGATGGTTCAACAGAAGAAACAAGGACATATTCGTCAGAGCCGTCAACAACTGACATCGCGTTAACCACGGAAAATGTTTCTACTCCTGAAGTAACCACTGATGAAGATACAAAATCAACTACTGAAGAATTGGTTTCTGATAGAACTGATGCTGATGAAACAACAAACGATACGACTACAAATTATCCAAACTTAGATAGCACAACAGATGGGAGCTCAACTGTACAATCCACAACTAACTCTATAGAAACAACAAAAGAAGATACATCAACAAACGTTCCTGAATTGCCAACAACTATTCCAGACGATACAAGTACTGATACAGGAGAAAGTGAATCTACAACAACATATTTGCATGGTTTAACTGAAGAAAATATCACATATACGTTAGAGCCATCTACAACTGACATCACGTTAACCACGGAAAATATTGCTACTGCTGAAGTAACCACTGAAGAAGATACAAAATCAACTACTGAAGTATCGGTTTCTGATAAAACATCTGATGCTGATGAAACAACAGATGATACGACAGCGCACTCTATAGAAATAACAGAAAACAATACGTCGACAAATGTAGATAATGCAAGTACTGATGCAGCAGGAACTGAATCTGCAACAACAGATTTAGATGAAACCACTGTAGAAAGTGAAACAGACATCAATCAAACTTCAACACTAGATTCATCTGAGTCATCTACAACTACCCCCGTAGTTTCCACATCAATTACTGAAGAAACTTCTAACTCTGATGAAACGACTGAAGATGCAACGACTTTTACAACTGTTGAGATTAATAGTGTTGACATTTCACCCACAGTAAGCACAACAGAAGTAGAAACATCAACAGATGTATCTGAGTCGTCTACAACTAGTTCAGATGTTTCAAGTACTGGTACGGATATATCAGACTCGTTTACAACCAGCATCGCTACAACTACAGAAGATGATGAATCTACTAGTGTAGAAACAGTTTCGTCTAACACAACTGTTATAACAACATCTGCATCAAATTCAAATGAGCCTTTCGAAGAGAGCACAACAGCAGAATCAACGACTGAATTTGTAACAACCGAAAATAATTGGACTTCAATAGCAAGTTCATCTGAATCTTCAGAAGAAACAACAAAAACTATGGAAGTTGCAACAACAGATGTATCGGAATCAACTTCAGCTGACTCAACAACAACTTCTGAAAAAAGTACAGACGAAGGTACAACATTAACAAGTGTAACGGACTTATCAACAACAATGCCAGACGTAAGCACAGTAGAAGATATATCTTCAACACCAGCAGTTACAACCACTGTATCAGAAACAGCAACTACAGACTCCGAAATAACAACAACTGAAGTACCTGTACAGCCAACAACTGAGTCAAAACAAACTACCGAAGAATACACGAGTACAGTTTCATCAAGACCATCAACAACAAACTCAGAAGAAATGACTAAAGAAACCACAATCTCAACTTCAGGACCTTTAACAACTAAGTCTGAGGAATCAACTTCTTCGGACTTAAGCAGTTCAATCGCAACAACGGAAGTAACTGATGTTACCTCAACAAAAACTATGCCATGGACAGAAAAAACAACTTCTACAACAAATGTTGCAAAACCATCTACAACAACAGCAACAACTGAATCAGACACAACTGCCGCAGGCAATACGTCGTCAAGCACAACAGCGGTAAGCACTCCTCCAACTTCAACACAAACTGAATTGGAGACAACTACCACAGAAAAGAGAGAAACAACAACAGTGGAAACCAACAACACTACAAGTAAAATTACAACAACTGAAACAACAACTTCTAAGCCGAGCTTAACATGTTCATCGGGTGCAGAATACTTACCAGTTGAAGGAGATTGTCATAAATTTATACAATGTAGCAATGGTTTAGCGTATATAATGGAGTGTCCTGAAAATCTATTTTGGGATCCAATACGAGACGTATGTGATTGGTCAGACAAATATTGCCCGAAAAAAAGTGGAACTACTACTACAACATCAGTACTAACTTGTGCAAATGGAGCAGATTATCTACCGTATAAACAAGACTGCCATAAATTCATACAGTGTGTACATGGCTTAGATGTTATACAACCGTGCCCACCAAGTCTTTACTGGAATAACAAATTAAAGACTTGTGACTGGACTGCAAAAAATTGTTTTTATCAATAAGTGAATAAAAAGCAATCGATTCCAAAGAATTAATCCAGATAAAATTGTTTGTCTTTTCTGTGATTGATTATTCGATTTCTTTTATTAATATAGTTCATATCAAGCATTCTATTACCTACAGGATTTGTTTACCTACTTTACTACATAATATTATGATAACATTAGAGTGAAATTTCGTACTCATGCTAAAACCGAATGAGCGCCGCATAAATTAGAATTTTCAAAAGCGTGTAAATAAGCAGCTGATTGAGAAATTAAAATTTGTTTTCAAGCCGGAATTTTCCGCGGTGATTCTTCAATTTCCGTGGTATCTCGATTAGACGATGCTTTTGGAAGCTAATGCTTCCTTATCGGACGTTTTGAGAGGCAGAGTCTGAACAGCGAAAACATGCAACGAAAAAGTGTAACGGATGTTTGCAACGAAAATGCGTCACACATATAAAAATAGAGACGTACTGTATACAAAGTACAGTATACAGTATATATGTATGTATACATATATATATGTTTATAAACATTGCGCGCACCAGCTCATGCTCTCTCTCTCTCTCTCTCTCTCTCTCTCACTTATTTTTCGAACGTAAGAGGGGCGCTCATATATATAGATATATACATTTCACATATGGATATCTCTTATAAGTTTTAACTATAATAAGTTTTAGCTTATTATATTAGCTTATAATAAGCATTAGCTTCCAATATCATCGGCCACTCCCCGAGTGCCACCTGCCGTTTTTTTTTATAAATCGATCCAAGAATTCGATAAAATTTAAGAAATTTCAAGAGAAGTCAGATTTGATGGCGTTTTCACATAAAATGACTTAAAATAAGTCGAAGAAGTTTTTCGTTATCCCGCTTCGTTTTTGAGATATCGATACTTAAATAATACTATAGGAGAACACTGAAGAAATTTCAAGAAAAGTTGACTATGCTGTCATAATTGCATAAAATTTTTGGATATCTCGCTTCGTTTTTGAGATATTGAGAATTGAAGAATACTGAAGAAATTTTATAAAAAGAACACAAATAACAACAATACCACCACAACCAGCAACAACGATACTAACAAAAACAAAAGCCATTTTAACTTTTTAAAAACAAACAAAAAATTAACAACTGGACTCGCTCTCCAAAAACTTTAAAAAGTCACCAGTCACCTTACACCCATGGTATACATATTTACTTTGTCCATACATTTGCAGTGCAGAGAAAGAGGCTTGATCATCATCACCTCCTGAATCGATATAGCCATGTCAGTCTGTCTATCTCTCTGGACGTCTGTCAGTCTGTCTGTCCGTTGAAATCATTTTAATATTTTTTGGGAGCAAGGTAAGTAATTTGATGAGATTTGGTACACTGTTTTTGTCATTAAAGTAAGCTCGTTAAATTGAAAATGAGCAAAATTAGACATCGTACACGCCTACCGCCCATATAAAAAATATATTTAAGCGGGCGTGACTCCACCTATATAAACGAAAGTTTCAAAATGCTATACTGAAAGCGTTTTCGACATAGTCTAACTAAATTTCACTCAGACGCTAAAAACTATAAATTCAAAAATTAGACAAAGTCTGACAAGAGAGCGTGCCACCTCCCATATAAGCAATAGCTGCAAAATGTTATAATGAAAAATTTTTTGGAAATAATCCAACTGTATTCCACTCCGCCACTAAGAACTATAACGGTTTTTGAGATAATCCAACTAAACTTCACTCAGACACCAAGAACAGTAAATGCAAGCTCTCAGCAGAAACTAGGTAAATTCGGACAAAAGGGCGTGGCACCTCCTATATAAGCAAAAGCTTCAAAAAGTTAAATTGAAAACATTTTTTGAGAAAATCCAACCAAATTGCTATCAGACACTGAGAACAGTAAGTGCAAAATCTGAGCGAAACTATATATGTGAATTCGGACAAGAGATCGTGGCACCTCCCGCACAAGCAACATTTTCAAAACATTGCAGTGTAGGGTATTTAATGTTTGGCCATTCATTTTTGTTACACATACTTAACGAAGTTACATTTGTAACTCTTTCCACAATAATCATATATATGACCATCTGGTTGAAATTGTGTCCTCTGGACTTAGTTCTTCTTTATACTTAGTTGTTTGGATGATATGGCTTAAATTTCTTTTTTTAAGTAACTCGTTGAAAAACTTTTCGATTTAAAAATAGTCTCGTATTTTAATTTTATATAGGGTTAGCGCTGGTGATATGGACCACACGGTTATTTCCCACTGCATAGATAGGATTTACCGTTATTCATGTTCAAACTTTACGACAATACCTAAGGCTTATGTCAGTGCGATTTTAGCGTTCGTTGAAGTCGCATGTTTCTGTGAAGTTGTTTTTTCTAAAAAAGTGTTTAGTGATTATTTTTTTCAAGTGAGTAAATTTCATTATTTTACTTTAAACTTCTCATGTTTTTGAATAAATGATTAAATATATAAAATCAGTGGATACCATTTATAATTTATTAGCACAAATTAGTAAATTAATCACAAGAGTTTTTGATAAGAAACTATTTATTTCACTAACACGTGCTGCGGGTAATATGGACCAACAAAGTAAAAAGCCTCAAAAAAAAATTTACTGATCATCTTTTTCAGATGGAGAATCTAGTTTCAGTTTTCATGACGAATCTCATGGAGATGATTTGGAATTCGTAAGCCTCAAAGGTAATACCCTTTATTCAGAAGGTCGCCGTGGCGAGATTTGGGTTGAATGTGCAATCTGGAGTTCTTGGAGTCATGTAGAATGCACCGAACGTGGAAGTGACATTTTTATAACCAGTTGGGTTCTCAAAAAAATTTTTTGGAAAATTGATTTTTAAGATTTTTCAAAACATGGCCGTTATTTCGTCAATACTTATTTTTATGATTCATACAGGATATATTGGTTTTTTTGTATAGCTTGTAATTTCTAAGCAATTTTTTTTCGCAAAACTAATAATGAGAAGTCTCCATGCTAAGCACTTAGAACATCTCTGTGAATTTTTATAAAAATCTGAAAACGCAACTGCAAATTTCGAGAAAAGTGAGATGATCACAGCCTACACGAAAACATTTTTTACATCTTTATATAGGAAATTTCCTGTGTTACAAAATTGTGCAGAAAAATTTTTTTGGAAATGTTTGCGTTAGCGAGATATTTGCAAAAAACTGATTTTAGCTACGTTTGAGCATGAATAATTTTTTATGCGCACAATGGACTTCAATGGACTTTTTACACATTATTCATCATGCTTTAGTAAAGACAATTTCGGTGAAAAAAATTCACTTGGAATTTTTTCGCAGAAATATTCTTATTTTCCTGGGCTATCGAGTATTTTTAGTTTAATAATTTTGTTTCTTTATTCTGATGAGATATTTATCTAAAAGTGAATAAGAACAAAGGTGAATTGTTACCTTTAATGAAAGAAATAAAATTAATTGTTTTGAGGGAAACTTTTAGAAAAACATTAACAAGGCAAAATTAAATATGTTTTAGAATATAAGTAAATATTTATTCTTAAGTATTTCTTCTATTCAAAACCCAGTACATGGCAGCAATCGCCGCGGACGTGCCGATCCACGGGCCTTTTGGACAATTACACAGGCCCACAAAAAAAAAAAAAAACAACCATGCGCGAAAGATGAGACCACCTGAACTTTATGTTTTCGGGGTCGCTGAATCCGAATATGGTGCCAGAATAGCGAAGTTGGTTCGGGTTTTTTCAGAAATCAGCAATTATGCTGAAAAATTTGAGATTTTTTTCAGCATTATTTCTGATTTCTGAAAAAACTCGAGCCAACTCAGCTATTCTGACACCATATTCGGACTCAGCGACCCCGAAAACATAAAGTTCAGGTGGTCTGATCGTTCGCTTAGGGAAATTTTTTTTTGTAGTCCTGTGCACAGGCCAAAACAAAAAAAAAAAAGTACCATGCGCGAAAGATCAGACCACCTGAACTTTATGTTTTCGGGGTCGCTGAATCCGAATATGGTGCCAGATTAGCGAAGTTGGTTCGCGTTTTTTCAGAAACCAGCAAAAATCAGTAATTTTCAGCATTATTGTTGATTTCTGAAAAAACGCGAACCAACTTCGCTAATCTGGCACCATATTTGGATTCGCGCATGGTACTTTTTTTTTTGTGGGCCTGTGTTATTAGCCACAGAACAATTGATCATTGTTGGTTTGAGCTTACTGTTCATTGTGTTAATGTAAAACACCCATCAAAACACAACAACAACGCACAGTAAGCTCAAGCAATGATTAATTGTTCCGTAGCTAATAATGTAAATCATTATCTGTTCAAAAAATAATTAAAAATTAAAAGGAGACAAATTTCGAAACGATAAGATTTCGCTAATTTGAAGGCAATGTAGGTACGAGTGTATAAATAAAAGTTGCAAATTTAATAAAATTCATTCATACTTTGTAATACATTGGGACTCTCGCCAAAATGAAACGTAAGTCTTAGATATTTCGACAAAAGAAAGAGGAAGTTAAAAGAATTCTGGTATTTTAAACTATTTACAGCTCACTGGAAAATTTCATGTATTACTGCATTTTTAATCATATGGGAATTTCAGTTATGTCAAAGTTTGGTGAGTTTTTCAAACTTAGGTATCATCGTAAACTTCTTAATAATTCACACTTTTCCAAGATGCTTGATGATTCACAAAATGAAATAGACGTTTTGTCTTCTGAAACAACAGAAGGCGTGGAGTTAACACCAACTTATATACCAACAGATGAAATGGAACAATCAAACGAAAATGCAAGCTCAGCGACAGAAATAGATAAAACACCAACTGATGATTCGGAAGTAGTAACTAATGAAGATACAGTACCAACAGATGAAACGGAACAATCAAACGAAAATGCAAGCTCAGCGACAGAAATAAATCAAACACCAACTGATGATTCGGAAGTAGTAACTAATGAAGATACAGTACCAAATCAATTACCAACAGATGAAACGGAACAATCAAACGAAAATGCAAGCTCAGCGACAGAAATAGATCAAACACCAACTGATGATTCGGAAGTAGTAACTAAAGAAGATACAGTACCAAATCAATTACCAACAGATGAAACGGAACAATCAAACGAAAATGCAAGCTCAGCGACAGAAATAGATCAAATACCAATGACCAACGATTCTGATAAAACAGCAGTGGATATAGAAGGGAATACAATGGACTCTAACCAAATAACTGAAGGAGAATCAACAACAAACAAAGAAGAAAAATCGCTGGTACAGTCTTCTTGTGCAAATGGAGCAGATTATCTTCCATACCTACAAGATTGCAATAAGTTCATACAGTGTGCACATGGCTCAGATGTTATAAAATCGTGCCCACCAACTCTTTACTGGAATAATGAACTAAAGACTTGTGTCTGGACTGCAGAAAATTGTTTTATCAATAAGTGAATAAAGAGCAATCGATTCCGAAGAATTGATCCAGATAAAATTGTTTGTCTTCTCTGTGATTGATTATTCGATTTCTTTTATTAATAAAGTTCATATCAAGCATTCTATTACCTACAGTATTTGTTTACCTACTTTGTTCGCTTGCGACCGGGGGATCCAATTTACTATATGTGATAATATTGGAGTGACTCATTCAAACCGCAGAAAATTCCATGTTTCGTACTTATCCTCAAATTTAATGAGCGCCCCATAAATCAGAATTTTTAAAAGCGTGTAAATAAGCAGCTGACTGAGAAATTAAAATTTGTTTTTAATCCTTGCTGAGCTGCTTATGTCCGTACGTATATACTTTTAGAGCTTGGATACACGGCAGACAAAAGAGTTACACAACTATCTCGTCTTTCGTGTGTTCAGGCTCTTAGCGTTCCTATTGTTTCTTTTTGTCAAAATCAAATAAAATGTGCATTCAAAATCGATAAAAATCAGCTCTTCGGAGTTAGGACATAAATAAAGTACAAAATTGTGTCACTTTAACACAAATTGCGAAAAAGTATAAAGTGCGGAATTTTCCGCGGGGATACTTCGATTTCCGTGGTCCCTCTATTTGAGAATGGTTTTTTTTTTATAAATCGACCCAAAAATTGAAGAAATTTCAGAAGAAGTTAGATTTGATGATTTTCACATAAAACGACCCAAAATAAGTCCAAAAAATAATGGTGAGGGTGTGTATGACCACTAGAGGTGTTGGCAGAGGTACCAAAACCGAAGGTCGAATAACAGCAGAGTCTTACAGTGAAATTCTACGAAGTCATTTGCTTGGTACTTTAACAGATTTGAAGGTAAATGCTTCGATTATTGTCTTTTAGCGGGACAATAATCCGAAACACACTGTAAAAACGACACAAAAATAGCTTTCAGATGATGAATTTACAACAATAAAATGGCCCACGTAATCTCCAGACCTCAATCCTATCGAGCATCTATGGGCCATATTGAGAAAATCGATGGAAGGTGAAACTGGTACTCTGAATGCATTTTGGCCTAAGAATCAAAATGCTTGGGATGCTATTGCTCCAAAAATTTGTCAAACTCTTCTAGATTGTATTCCCAGAAGAATAAAAGCAGTTATTGATGCACTAGGAGGCTGTACAAAATATTAACATTAGTTTCCGAGGTTCATAATGCGAAGTCACAAAATTGATTACGCTGTGCATTTTTGATTTTGTTTTATTATTTTTTATTTAAGAAAGAGTTTTCATGGAATTTGTCCCTTGTTTATTTTCCTTTACTTTATGCAGTTTTACCAAAATAAAGGCACATTAAAAATACAAACCCATTTCAGACTTTTTGTTGGTTGTTTACATTCATAGCCAAAGCGTGATCAATTTCGTGATTCACTGTACTTGTCATTTTTAACTTTTGAATAATTTCTTTTTGACAGAAATAAAGGAATAAACGTGTATATTTTATACTTTAAATGTGCGTTCATTAATTTCAAAGCTTCCTGACTTCGGATCATTACAATGAGTTTTATTTAATTTTTATAAGTACCCTACACCAAAGGTATACTCAGTTTGTCCTTCCGTGTCCTGCGTGGCAGGTTTGGAAAAGTATATATAAGCTAAGTGTACCCAATTATGGCATGATAAAGTACTCTCTACTTCTAAAACGACTCCAAGTCTTACAACTCAGTTCTGAGATCGGATATATGATTTTTCATTCGATTAGTGCTAAATTTGAGCATCATAACTCTTTTGTGATGATTTTTTTTAATCATTTAGGAACACTGCATTTGCCACTAATTTCGGACTAAAATTTTGCATTGAACCTAACTCCATAAGCGCGTACACCTAACTGCGTGCTAACTTAGAATTTGATTTATTTTCTTTAAAAAACCATCTAAAATTATCAAGTTTCTTCATTTAATATATTTAAAAATTTATTTATCTTTAATTCTGTAAACATAATGTTTTTCTTTTCTTTAAGGAACATAAGTAAGTACACATTACAAATTAAGGAGTAATTAACTTCACTTGCACAAATTTATGTACGTTATTCCGAAGGTAAAAAAAATTAAAGCATCTCTGAAATTTGTTAGATAAGTGTTCACATTGTACACAATTATTTATTGTTTTGAAAAAGAAAATCATACGCCGTAATTATATCACTCCATTCAGAAAAGTTTACTTGTTACGTGACAAAAATTTTTTAGTAAGTATGTTTGCAAACTATCAATAGTATATTTTCGAAAATCGAAACTCCTTTATTTTCCTAATTACGTGATAGTCACGAAATATCGTTTACATGTACAAAATTATGCACCTAATTACGGTAGAAATAAAATTCTAGTTTTCTATTGTATATAAAAAAATAGTTTATTTTGCTTTAAAACTATTAGAACACGATTTGTAAGGTAACATAAATTGTTAATTTAACAAATTTCAATTTAATAAACAAAAAGGAAAAACTGACGGAATTAGGTACTAGCCCGTAGCTCAGTACACTTACCTTATTCTTGATCAGCGTCACCTCCTGAGTCGATATAGCCATGTCAGTCTGCGTATCTCTCTGGATGTCTGTCTGTCTGTCCGTTGAAATCATTTTAATATTTTTTTAAAGCAAGATAAGTAATTTGATGAAATTTTATACAAATCTCTATCGTCAAATTTAGCTCATTAAATTGAAAATGAGCGAAATTGGTCGTCGGACACGCAAAATTTTCAAAACACTGCAGTGTATGGTATTTGATGTTTTTCTAGGCCAAAGGTAGCACCCTTACTAGTTTGTTTTGTAGAAAAGTTTAATTTCTGTTATACTTACTTTACGAAATTACATTTGTAAATCTTTCCACAATGGTCATATATTGTACATTTTACAGCATATGCAAAGTTGCTCCAGAAATCATCTTCCAATGTGCATATGGTTGAAATTGTGGCCACTGGAATTATTTATTCTTTATAGATGTGTAGATGATATTGACTTTAGTTTCTTTTCTAAAGTTACTCGTTGAAAAACTTTTTATTCTTAAAAATAATCTCGTATTTTAACTTAATATACTTATCATGAACCGTATGCTTCAAAAGTTAGGAATTCATGATCGAAAATTAGCCGGATATCAGGCTATTCAAAAAAAATGTTATCCATGGTTCATTTCATCTCAAATCGTCCAGGCAGAATTTTTTTTTTGCATATTATTTTTTTGATAGTTTCTACATTGAAATCGATGAGACACGTATTTTTTCCTTTTGCTGGATTTTGAGTTCTTTCGTCGTGGCGAATTTTTTAAAATTCGTCTACAAACTCGATTTTGCGCTATTGTCGCATGTCAATTTTCACGGAAAATGTGATAACTTTGCGAAAAAACGTCCGATTTTCGTAATTTTTGGTATGATTGTAGCTAAGAGGTTCTTCTAAAAGAAAAAATATGATACAGGGTATATTTCAAAAAATAATTTTTATATCGTCATTTGAAAAAAAAAATCAAAAAATTTTTGACTTGAAAAATTTCCAATTGCATCAGCTTTTTTTTTTTTTTTCATATTTTTTTTTTAAATAGCCATACATATAAACGATATTATGTAACAGCCACTATTAGCCCAAATTCGTTGTTTGGGAATTATGATTTTTTGAAAAAACAGTTCCAATTATTTAGTAATTTTGGGCTTCATTCATGATATATGTTATCATTTCGTCAAAAGTAGCTCAATCGTTATGATATTTTGTCTGTCAACAGTCAAAGGTCCGTTCTAGAAGAAAGAATCATGAAGTGTAGTACATTTTTTTTTATTTTTTTTATAACCGTCTTTAAAATAGAAAAAAAATCAAATTACTTTTAGCCCAAAAATTTTAGCATTGCTACGATTTGTCCATTCTTTATTACTGTTTTTGTATATCAATTTGTAAGTAGACAATTTTCAGAAGCATACTCCAAATGTGGCTGTCAAATTACTTGAAGCTCGTGACGTACAAAAGTTCAGAAAGACCAAGAAGACCCAGTGGAACAATGTTGCAGCAATAATCAAATTACTCGAATAAATGTACCTACTTGCATGGTATTTGAAAAGTAATATTGAATAAAAAACAAAATTAAGGTATGAATAAAGCTTCTGAAAATTGTCTACTTACGAATTGATATACTTACAAAAACAGTAATAAAGAATGGACAAATCGTAGCAATGCTAAAATTTTTGGGCTAAAAGTAATTTGATTTTTTTTTTATTTTAAAGACGGTTATAAAAAAAATAAAAAAAATGTACTACACTTCATGATTCTTTCTTCTAGAACGGACCTTTGACTGTTGACAGACAAAATATCATAACGATTGAGCTACTTTTGACGAAATGATAACATATATCATGAATGAAGCCCAAAATTACTAAATAATTGGAACTGTTTTTTCAAAAAATCATAATTCCCAAACAACGAATTTGGGCTAATAGAGGCTGTTACATAATATTGTTTATATGTATGGCTATTTAAAAAAAAAATATGAAAAAAAAAAAACTGATGCAATTGGAAATTTTTCAAGTCAAAAATTTTTTGATTTTTTTTTTTCAAATGACGATATAAAAATAATTTTTTTAAATATACCCTGTATCATATTTTTTTTCTTTTAGAAGAACCTCTTAGCTACAATCAAAATTACGAAAATCGGACGTTTTTTCGCAAAGTTATCACATTTTCCGTGAAAATTGACATGCGACAATAGCGCAAAATCGAGTTTGTTGACGAATTTTAAAAAATTCCCCACGACGAAAGAACTCAAAATCAAGCAAAAGGAAAAAATACGTGTCTCATCGATTTCAATGTAGAAACTATCAAAAAAATAATATGCAAAAAAAAATTCTGCCTGGACGATTTGAGATGAAATGACCCCAATGCAAAATTTCGATATGATAGAACATCGAATTATTGTATTTAAGACTAGAGTTCGCCTTGTGGCCAAAATTCGACCATTTCGATTTAACCATAAAATAAAGCAAAAAGTTTTTATACCCTTCCTTGGTCGATAAGACACAAAAAGCTTTTAATATTCTTCCTTAGGGCTAGGGTTATCTGCATCAGTGCAGCAACTAAGTTGCAATACCGTGCTTTCCATTTAGAGGCGTGTAACTCCTTCTAAAGAGCAAACAGTTTTTGATATCTTTCTGTCCCGTTCATTTTATGCCCATACCAAAATTCATAAAAATCAATAATGCTATCGTCCCTTAGTGCTAACCCTATCTCCATACCAAATTTCGCTAAAATCGATGCAGCAGTTTAGCCGTGAGAGCGTTTTTTCCATTTAGGGACGTGGCACCGCCCACTTTAAAAACAAATATAGTCCGATGTACTGCTCCTCCTCACAATCTTTTCAACAAAACAAAAAATCAAGCAAATCGGTTGAGATTTAGGTATAGAAACAGGGACATAACCGGTTTCGTTTGCTTATTTATATAGCTATAGATTATGATTTTGAGCGAAGTGTTCAGAAGAACTAATTAACAAGGCCAAATGAAATATGTTTTAGAACATACATATATTTTTTTCTCTTTCAAGGGAAAGAAAATATTTATTTTTCTTCTATTCACAATCTAGTAAGTACATGGCAGCAAATCGCTGCGGACCAGTGCCGGTCCACGATCCACTGGTTGAAGAATACTGATTTAAGCAAATAGGAGACAATTATTTGCTGCCGAACAATTGATCATTGTTGGTTTGAGCTTCACAAAAGCAAAGCACAGAAAGCTAAAACCAACAATGATCAATTGTTCGGTAGCTAATAATGTAAATCATTATCTGTTCAAAAAATAATTAAAAATTAAAAGGAGACAAATTTTGAAACGATAAGATTTGGTTAATTTGCATGCAATGTAAGTACGAGTGTATAAGTAAAAGCTGCAAATTTAATAAAATTCCCATATTCATTCATACATTGTAATACATTGGAACTCTCGCTAAAATGAAACGTAAGTCTTAGATATTTCGACAAAAGAAAGTTTAAAGAATTCTGGTATGTATTTAAACTATTTATAGCTAACTGGAAAATTTCATGTATTACTGCATTTTTAATCATATGGGAATTTCAGTTATGTCAAAGTTTGGTGAGTTTTTCAAACTTAGGTATCATCGTTAACTTCTTGATAAGTCACACTTTTCCCAGAAGCTTGATGATTTACAAAATGAAATAGACAATTTGTCTTCTAAAACAACAGAAGGTGTGGAGTTATCAACAAATCATGCACCAACAGATGAAACGGAACAATCAACAGAAAATGCAAGCTCAGCAACAGAAATAAATCAAACACCAACTGATGATTCGGAAGTAGTAACTAAAGAAGATACAGTACCAAATCAATTACGAACAACTAAATCTACAAAGTTAACCGAAGAAAGTACAGGTGTGCAACATACAAATAACTCTGAAGAAACAACAAAAGAAAATACATCAGCGAGCGTAACTGAATTACCAACAATATTAGATACAATCGATTCATCTACCACTGCAGCTCTGGTAACCACTGGGGAAGATGTAACATCTACCATTGAAGAAACAGTTTCTGATAGAACAACTGATTATGATGAAAAAACAGAGGATACGATACCAAGTAATCAAAACTTGGATAGTACAACAGAGGAGAGCTCAATTACAAGTGTACAACACACAGCTGACTCTCAAGAAACAACAGAAGAGGATACATTAACAAACATAACAACCGTTCCAGACAATGAAAGTATTGGTACAGAAAAAACTCAATCTACATCAACCGATTTGGATGATTCACCTGAAGAAACTAAAACATATGCTTCTGAGCCGTCTACAACTGACTTCGCGTTAGCCACGGAAAATGTTCCATCTACTACTGAAGTAACGAAAACGGATACCATTGAAGAAACAGTTCCTGATAGAACAACAGTTGATACGACACTAAATGATCAAAACTTGAATAGTTCAACAGAGGAGAGTTCAAGTACAACTGTACAATCCACAATTAACTCTGTAGAGACAACAGAAGAAGATAGATCCGCAATCGTATCTGAATTGTCAACAACTGTTTCAGACGACGCAAGTACTGGTACAGCAGAAAGTGAATCTACATTACCAGATTTGGATAGTTCAACTGAAGAAACAAACGCATATACATCCGGGCCATCTGAAGAAGTTGTAACTTCCACCTCAGAAGAAACAACTGAAGAAGGTACAACAACATTAACAAGTGTAACGGACTTATCAACAACAGAAGTATCGGTTTCTGATAAAACAACTGATGCTGATGAAACAACAGATTATACGACAGCGCACTCTATAGAAATAACAGAAAGCAATACGTCGACAAATGTAGATAATGCAAGTACTGATACAGCAGAAACTGAATCTACAGCAAGAAATTCGGATGGTTCAACAGAAGAAACTAGGACATATACGTCAGAGCCATCAACAACTGACATCTCGTTAACAACGGAAAATGTTTCTACTCCTGAAGTAACCACTGAGGAAGATACAAAATCAACTACTGAAGTATTGGTTTCTGATAGAACTGATGCTGATGAAACAACAGATGATACGACATCAAATGATCTAAATTTAGATAGCACAACAGATGAGAGGTCAAGTACAACTGTACAATCCACAACTGACTCTTTAGAAACTACAGAAAAAGATTTATCAACGAACGTAACTGAATTGCCCACAACTGTTCCAAACGGCACAAGTACTGGTACAGCAGAAACTGAATCTATAGCAAGAAATTCAGATGGTTCAACAGAAGAAACTAGGGTATATACGTCAGAGCCATCAACAACTGACATCTCGTTAACCACGGAAAATGTTTCTACTACTGAAGCAACCACTGTGAAAGACGCAACATCTACGATTGAAGAAATAGTTTCTAGTAGAACAACTGATGCTGATGAAACAACAGATGATACGTCATCAAATGATCTAAATTTAGATAGCACAACAGATGAGAGGTCAAGTACAACTGTACAATCTACAACTGACTCTGTAGAAACAACAGAAGAAGATTCATCAACGAACGTAACTGAATTGCCCACAACTGTTCCAGACGATGCAAGTACTGGTACAGCAGAAACTGAATCTACAGCAAGAAATTCGGATGGTTCAACAGAAGAAACTAGGACATATACGTCAGAGCCATCAACAACTGACATCTCGTTAACCACGGAAAATGTTTTTACTCCTAAAGTAACCACTGAGGAAGATACAAAATCAACTACTGAAGTATTGGTTTCTGATAGAACTGATGCTGATGAAACAACAGATGATACGACATCAAATTATCCGAACTTAGATAGCACAACAGATGAGAGCTCAACTGTACAATCCACAACTAACTCTATAGAAACAACAAAAGAAGATACATCAACAAACGTTCCTGAATTGCCAACAACTATTCCAGACGATACAAGTACTGATACAGGAGAAAGTGAATCTACAACAACATATTTGGATGGTTCAACTGAAGAAAATATCACATATACGTTAGAGCCATCTACAACTGACATCACGTTAACCACGGAAAATATTGCTACTGCTGAAGTAACCACTGAAGAAGATACAAAATCAACTACTGATAAAACATCTGATGCTGATGAAACAACAGATGATACGACAGCGCACTCTATAGAAATAACAGAAAGCAATACGTCGACAAATGTAGATAATGCAAGTACTGATGCAGCAGGAACTGAATCTGCAACAACATATTTAGATGAAACCACTGTAGAAAGTAAAACAGACATCAATCAAACTTCAACACTAGTTGCATCTGAGTCATCTACAACTGCCCCCGTAGTTTCCACACCAATTACTGAAGAAACTTCTAACTCTGATGAAACAACTGAAGATGCAACGACTTTAACAACTGTTGAGAATCCTAGTGTTGACATTTCACCCACAGTAAGCACAACAGAAATAGAAACATCAACAGATGTATCTGAGTCGTCTACAACTAGTTCAGATGTTTCAAGTACTGGTACGGATATATCAGACTCGTTTACAACCAGCATCGCTACAACTACAGAAGATGATGAATCTACTAGTGTAGAAACAGTTTCGTCTAGCACAACTGTTATAACAACATCTACATCAAATTCAAATGAACCTTCCGAAGAGAACACAAAAGCAGAATCAACGACTGAATTTGTAACAACCGAAAATACTTGGACTTCAATAGCAAGTTCATATGAATCTTCAGAAGAAACAACAAAAACTACGGAAGTTGCAACAACAGACGTATCGGAATCAACTTCAGCTGACTCAACAACAACTTCTGAAAAAAGTACAGACGAAGGTACAACATTAACAAGTGTAACGGACTTATCAACAACAATGCCAGACGCAAGTACAGTAGAAGATACAATTTCAACACCAGCAGCAACAACTTTACAGTCAACAACTGACTCAGAAACAGCAACAACAGACTCCGTAACAACAACTGAAGTACCTGAACAGCTAAAAACTGAGTCGAAGCCAACTTCTAAAGAGGACACGAGTACAGTTTCATCAAGTCCATCGACAACAAATTCTGAAGAAACAACTAAAGAAACTATAATCTCAACTTCAGAACCTTTAACAACTATCTCTGAGGAACCAACAAGTGCAACAGCGGTAAGCACTCCTCCAACTTCAACACAAACTGAATTGGATACGACTACCACAGATAAGACGGAAACAACCACAGTGGAGACTACTAACACTGCAAGTAAAATAATAACAACTGAAACAACAACTTCTAAGCCGAGCTTAACATGTTTATCGGGTGCAGAATACTTACCAGTTGAAGGAGATTGTCATAAATTTATACAATGTAGCAATGGAATAGCGCATACAATGCAGTGTCCCGCTAATCTATATTGGGATTCAATACGATACGTATGCAATTGGCCATACAATACGTATTGCTCAAATAAAAGTGGAACTACTGCTATAACACCAGCATCAACTTGTGCAAACGGAGCAGATTATCTACCATATCCACAAGATTGCCATAAATTCATACAGTGTGCACATGGCTCAGATGTTATAAAATTGTGCCCACCAAATCTTTACTGGAATAATAAACTAAAGAATTGTGGCTGGACTGCAGACAAAAATTGCCCAAATGAAAGAGTAACTACTACTAAAACATCAGGATTAACTTGTGCAAACGGAGCAGATTATCTACCGCATAAACAAGACTGCCATAAATTCATACAGTGTGCACATGGCTCAGATGTTATAAAATCGTGCCCACCAACTCTTTACTGGAATAATGAACTAAAGACTTGTGTCTGGACTGCAGAAAATTGTTTTATCAATAAGTGAATAAAAAGCAATCGATACCGAAGAATTGATCCAGATAAAATTGTTTGTCTTCTCTGTGATTGATTAATTGATTTCTTTTATTAATAAAATTCATATCAAGCATTCTATTACCTACAGTATTTGTTTACCTGCTTTGTTTGTTGTTGGGGGAATTCAATTGGCTACATGTGATAATATTTACATTAGATATCGATGCATCTTATCAGTTGTTTGAGAAAAAAAAAAAAAAACTCCCACTAGTTTAAAGAAAAAACCATAAATGATAAAAAATAAGCTGAAAATTGAACTCAAAAATAAGAAACAAATTGCATTGAATCGAAATCAAGGCTAGAATTGTTTGAACGTCTGCAGGATTGTGAAGTATCCTTGATGCAAATTGTAGAAAACGCTGTTCTCAAGCATAGGAGTATGGCGCACTTCGATTGATTAAATTTTTTTCGAATGTTATTAGAAAGTCATACTTCCTTATCAAATTTCAAATTCAAATTTGTATTACTCGTACATTTGTATGGAAATTATGAACCGTAAGATCGTAAAAGTAAGAAAACATTGAACCACCTTACTGACTTTGTAGGTATTTGAACGCACCTTAAATGAATCACCAGAGAATGAGCTGTCTATTCGGAATGTTCACAATATCTATCACAACAGTTCCAAAAGATCTAAGAGAGCTCTTTATTGAAGTCACTTCATATACAAAACCTGTCCATTGAATTGCGAACGATAGAATTTTTTCGTAAAATCAAGTATAACTCGAAAAGTGTTATAATAAAAAAATCAAAAGTAAGGTCAGTTGCTTGCACTGTATTTAACCCTTTCGAACCGGCTGGGATAATATATCCCAAAAATTTTTGAATAAATAAATTTGAATAATATAACTCGGTTATTAACGTCACTTAAATTGAATGAATTAATAAAATTAATGCAATTTTTAGTAACCACTGTTTTTTCTTATATCAACTCCAAGGACATTGTATCCCGAAAATTCAAATCAAAAACATCAGTTGGGAGTATAGACCGGAAGCGCCTCTGTCGGTGAAAATTTTAATTTAGAGACGGTCAAACATTTTACTTAAATTTAGTTTCTAAGATTAACCTGTCACAAATATTGTGTACCCCACAATTTGTTTCCGGGTCGAAAGGGTTAAGCTCTGTAGATAACTTCTCAAAACTTCTCAACTGTTAACACCCGCTTGTGAAAATAATGGGAAAAACTCTCGATAGAAGTAATTTCAGTTATTCAGATTTTGATATTAGTTGAAAAATTAGTGCAATTTGTTGAAGAAAAAGTTAAAAAGTGATAAAATTTTCTAACAGCGACAAAGGATAGAGGATTAGAAAATAAATGCGTGCAAAAAAATGTTTTAAAATTAAAAACTGCATACAGAACAATTTTCATGAAATCGTCTCCTTACATTATGTCTCGTTATATTGACACAAGTGCTTTTTAAGTCGTTCCAAATACTCCCAGTTGTTGCGGTTCGGTTCTTCAAAGCTTTTTGTATAGTTAATCCGTCTTGTCTTATAGTGGTTTTCCGCCTTTCTTTGCAATTTGCTCTGCTGTTAGATGCCACCTTCAGCACCCATTTCTAAAATTATCTTAGTAGGTGAATCCTTATATTCCTTTGCAGTTTTGAACATTGATGCCTAAATTTTTGCCTATCTGAATAGCTTGAACCCCCATCTTTCGAAAGAGCTAATACATGCATATATTTTTCCGCTTTAATGCAACCTTTAGCGCACATTTTGTTATTCATTTTAATACATTTTTTACATGTATTTATTTTCTAATCCTCTATCCTTTGTCGCTGTTAAGAAATTTGATCACTTATTAACTTTTTCTTCAATAAATTGCACTAATTTTTCAATTAATATCTGTATGTATGTATGTATGTATTCTCCTTTAACTCCTAGGAGGAGCATAGGGCCAATATGAAATCTCTCCATTTGTCACGATCCCTTGCGATGACTTTAATCTCTTGCCACGACTTTCCCGATTCTTGGATTTTCTTTTCCAGCAACCTCTTCCAGTTGGTTTTGGGTCCACCACGTCCTCCACTGCCTTGTGGATTCCACTCAAGAGCCTGGCGACAAACTTTGCTGTGTGGTTTCCGGAGAGTGTGACCAATCCATCTCCACTTGCGCAGCTTGACCTCGATTGCTATAGCCCTCTGATTGCATTTTTGATGTAGCTCGGCATTTGATATAGTGCGAGGCATTTGATATACTTGCAGCTTGTTCGTTAGTTGCTCAGTAACAAGCCACGTTTCGCACCCATATAACAAAACCGATTTCACATTCGAATCAAAAATGCGCACTCTCGTTTTGGTGGATATAACGGATGAAGACCATATTTTGTTCAGTTGAGCAAACGCGCCTTTTGCTTTTGCTATTCTTGAGTTGATTAATATCTGAGCAACTGAAATTATTACTATCTACAGAGCTGAAATACAGTGCAATGCAACTGACCTTAGTTTTGATTTTTTCAATGCATCACTTTATGCAATTCAATGGACAGGTATTGTACTACATCTTACAAAATTAATTAAACTCTTTGATGATGCTGCTGTCTTGGTGTTGGTCGGGAACACTGTCTTCGATTTTGTCCTTGAAAATCTATCTTGGTCATGATTTCGAAAAATTACGAAGACTGATTTTGCTTTTCACTGCAATCATAACGAGAAAAGTGAAGAAAAATACAGATAACTTTTAACAACTCTTCTCCTTTAAAGACAGCGGCTCGGGGCGAAACGTATTGACCACAGATCAAGGCATAGTCTATGCTCAAGAAGCCTTTGCTTTAAGAAAGTTTTAACTTCCAAGTTCTCGTCACCACTGGACAAGAACTTTTTAAATGTTTAAAAAAATTAATTTCCTGGGAGGAAGTCGTGGACTCTAGACAGTATCTGGCAACCAAAAGGTTTTGAATTTTCTGAATTTTTGCGGACTGTTTCTCCAACGACTCTTAACCAAATTTCGAACACTTTTTTGAGCAATAAAAAATTAAATTTTTGGACATAGCAGCCTTATATTGTTTATATCGAATCCCAAAAAACGCATTTTTTTAATTTCTAGTTTTACTATGCCAATCATTTCGCAAGCCGAATCTTTTGACAAAATTTCACGGCCCTAGCTTTAAGGGAAAGACTCATACCGGTTGTTTACGTCCAACGTAAACAGTGTGCATCCTGCAAATCTGCCTGCCTTTGTGACCCGCCGCACAGCGCTGCCGACGTTTACTCGTTGTACGAACAACGAGTAAAAATGACAAGCGAAATTTCGTCATTCTTTTTCGTTTAACCCAAAAAGAGCAAGTCAGCGAACCCTCACAAGTTTCACTTAAAATTAAAAGTACAACATTTACACAACATAAACTCACTCAACGCAACATCACACATCCCGGACAGAAGACAGCACTCAACACACATAGAACATCAACAGGAACCCAATCAACATTCATCAGAACAACGGATCAACGGTGGACAAAAGACAATACATCGTTGGACAAATTTCCACAGAACACATATAAACCCATTGTACTGTAAAGTATACTTAATATTTGTATAATTGGAAATTACCCCAAAACCAATTTCTATTAATTAATTGTAAATAAAACTCTTTTTATGGAATTTAGTGTGTTCGTCAATTCACCCCCTCACCCGTACACCGGTATATATATTATTTGTCCCTTATTGAATCGGAAACTAACAAACCGTTTTTAAAGAAATTTTTACATTATGTTGGTATAAAAAAAAATCTAAGTTATGAGACAAAAAATTGGGCGGTGTCTCGCCCTCCAAAAAATTAACTAATCATATCTCCGAAACTATTTTACGCAGAAAGATGAGATTTGGTAAATATCTGAAAATCTACAGAACAAATAATGCTCACTAGAAAAATGGAAGGGACCACGCCCTCAAAAAAATAAATTCAACATTTCTCTGACAATATTTGACGCAGACAGATATTATTTGATATATATGCTAAGACAATTAGAATAAATAATTCTCACTAGAAAAGTCGGCAAAGCCACGCCCCTCTGAAAGCTGATTCATCATATCTCAGAAACTGCTTGACGCAGATAGATAAAATCTAGTACGTATTCAAAAGGGCATTTGGTGAAATAATTTTCAATGGAAAAATGGGCGGTGCCACGCCCTATGAAAATAAAATTCTTCATATTACTGACACTATTACTGAGAAGACAATTTCCAAGGGGCTTGGATGGGGGAATATACCCCTTTCTTTAAAAAACCCATCTTCCGAATTTAAGCCGACTGTAAGCCTAAAATTGATAAATCTATTGTAAATCGTTGCAGAATGTAAAGATATAAAAATACATAATTTGTTTTCTCAAAAATTTCAACAGGAAAAAATTCTTAAAAAAAAAAGTTCTCAAAAATAGAAGCATTAACTTTGGATTTTGATTAAAGCATACTTAGCCACATATTATATTGGAAAATTGCATTCATACGAGAATCAGATTGTATTTTTTTTATTTTTTTTTTTTTCATGGTTTTCGAAATTTATCAATTTTGGCTTTTTTAGTTCAAATTTTCAAAAAATCACCATAATTCGCCTGTTATATATAAAAACTTAAACAAATGTTTTTTTAAAAGCTAAATGCTTGTTCTTTTTGCAGTATGCTATTTTGACATATTTCGATGCAAAATAAATAAAAATAGCGTTCCAAAAAAGTCAATTTATTTTGTGCATTAAAAAATTCATAAAAGAAGTTCTCAAAAAAAGCAGCAGGAACTTTCGATTTCGATTAAGCATACTTTTCCACATATTATATTAAAAAATAATGAAGATTTGGAGATAAATATATATGTATATTTTTTTTTTAATATCAAAGTTTTAAATTTTTTCACTTTTATAATTTTTAGTTTAAAAAATCCGTATAATTCACATACATATCGATAGAAAAAACCAAACTAATTTTTATTAAGTAGAAGTAATATGAGACCTGTTTTTTGAAAACGTACCTAACGTGTAAAAAATCGACTTTGAGATTATCACGTTTTAAAGTCATTTATGAGGTGATCTTTCTAGTGGTGCCACTTACAAAAATTAAAAAAAAATTTCGGCCTCTAAAATATCCGTTGAAATAAGTCTTAAATGACAAACTTGTGTAAAAAAACAAAAAACATTAAATTCGTTTGTCTCGAAAATGTTTTTTCACACGTTAGGTATGTTTTTAGAAAACAAGACACATATCGTTGCTTTCATGTGTTTTCAACTTTACAGGAGGAGGAAAAAACTGCATAAAAGCTTTAAAACTTCAAATAAAAGAAAAATTTTAACGCAGTTACGTGTTAAAACTACAGACAAATTTGATATTATACAAAAAAATTATTTAATTTTATTTTCATGTAAGATATGAGCCGTTTATTTTGAAAGTGGCCCAACTCCATTCAAGATCAAATATAATGTCATAACATAATTTGGCTGACATTTTGTTAAAAATTAATAAAATTGGGTTCTGTTTTCACAGATAGTTTGCCTCCTTGCGTGAAATTGATGAATTTTATGTTGAAAAAATGATATCGGTCCAAAAACCGATTATTTATGGCATATAATGTGTATGATGTTACTTTGTCCTTGAATGGACTTAGGCCCCTTTCAGAATAACCGGCTTTATATGTATATGATTTTTGTATGTACGTATATGATATGTATGCAAAAAAAAATTGAGTTGGGGCTTTTTGAATCAAATTTAAGTACTAACTAATGTAGCAACAAAGCAAACATTTTTATTAAAGTTATGAGTTAGGGCTTTTTTTTCAATTGGCTATATTTTGAATTACCACGTTAAATTTTCGAAAGGATGTGTATTCGAGGGTTACCTCTTAAAATTTACAACAAAATAAATTTCGGAAAAAAATGAGTTGGGGCTTTTGTATCCGAGACCAACGATATATTTTCAGCCAATATGCTACATTACAACATACGCCTTCAAAGAAGTTAACTAGAAAATATGAAAAGTTCCATACAACATTTTTCATGTTCAAAGTTCAACTTTGAACCCACCGCGTTGCTAACCCCAAAGAAAATTTTAGAATCTTATAGTTTTTTTTTTCGTCTCCCAATATTGTCTGACGATTGCCGAAAAAATTTTTAAAATTCATAGCACTTTCAAATTTCATCTATTTATGGCCCCGATCTGCGACTGTGGTTGACTTATCTGTAGAAATACTCATATTGCACCCAGTCATTGGCTCTCGTTGGGCTTTAATGGGTTAAAATGGTCATAACTTTTTCAAGAAAAATTATACAAGACCACCCACTTCATACCACTTCATTTTGAAGAAGAAAAACCTCAAAAATCGTGTTTTTGAACATTTAGGGTAGAATAGGGTAGGATATCTCGGACCAGATTCGGATTCAGCATCGACAAATACATTGTTTTTTTTTTATACTGTTTTTTGATATCCTTTTAAGAACCAGCCGATGAAGCGATTACAAAAACTTTTTTGTCTTATTCAGTAAATGCTCACGAGTAATTTAAAATGTTTTTTTTTTTTAACAAAAACAAACATGGTAATTTTGTCGATTTTGCGAAAAAAAAGACATCGGTACACTTGAAAGTGTTTTAAAGATAAACCCTAGTACTTTTAGCTGCTTTATCAAGTTTTATGGCGAAGGAATACCCTGACTTTTTACATAATTTCAAAACTAGCCTATAGTCTCTTTTTTCACTTTTAGGTCAGGATATCTTGAAAGTGTAGACTTAATACAGAATTTATGCGACCAGATTCGGACTCAACATCGACAAATACATCGAAAATTACTATTTTTGTTCCTGTGTTAATTTATTAATTTTTTAAGGTCTATGATATGGTATTGAGGAGTACATGAGCTTGGGATCACCTAATTACTGAATTAGGGTTTTTCTATCGCTTCGGGACTCTGAGTTCTCTTTGGTCAAAAGCGATAAAAACCTACTTAAAGCTCTATAACAAAAAACAGAAAATAGTAAAATTAACTTTTGTTAATAGATTCGTATGGCCAAAAGTACACTCAACAAGATGTTCCTCAATAAAATCTTTGGTTTCCGAGTCATAAGCCTTTGGAAAAATGTGTATCCCCTAATAATATAGGTGCAAAGGATTTTTCCGGAAAGTTTAAGTTTTGTTGTGGAACAAGAACAGTTCAAAATTGCCGGCTCTATTCTAGATATAGTAAATCAGTTCATATTCGTAACTAGATCACATTTCACCATAAAACTAAGAAAAGGACTGCACGTGGAGGAGATACAATTCAATGAACCACCGCAGGTCCTAGCAACATCCACTTTCTTGTCACCACGTATAAGAATCTGAGCTCAGTTTTCGGTACTCATATTTTTATGCTCAAGTCCGTCTGGCTTGCTTAAAAAGAAAAACGTAACAATTCAATATATCCTGAACAGGAGCAACGACAAAATATTGAAACTCCACATCAACTTCAGCACTTTGAGCAGATAACAAATCCTAGTTTTGACTACATCACCAATGTTTTCAAAAGGTTACCCCCAACACCGTATAAATCTGCTAATAGAATAGGACACTTACGGAGGAGGATTATCTTCTCTCTTCTTATATGTAGTAGAATCTGTATAAGACATTGCAGGGAGCACACAATTGTCAAAAAATATTTCATACATTTCACGGCTTCCTTTTACAATTTATTTTCCCAACCACCTTCCAGGCGATGATATGTACTTACCTGAAAGCAAGAACGCAGCTCTCCATCAACACTAACTTAGACATTTATTAAAGATGGATCAGAAATGGACACAAATACCGAGTCAGAAATGTATTCCAAAACACAAGATCTAGCAAAATTCCAATTTATCTATTGAAATTGTCAGTACAAAGTTGTTTCCTTGTTGGTTTTTGCGAATGGATTTTGATCTCCTTTTAAGCAAATTAATTCACATTTAAAGAGGCAACAATTAATTTAATGCACTTTAATTGAATAAAAAATAAGATTAACACAAATAAAACTCTTAAAAAACCAGAAATTAACTAAGGAATTGGAAATCCACGCGAACGCGGAAAACACGACCGATTAACGTCAAATAATCAACTACATATATACATACTGTCAACCTCAGCTGTTCATTCAACTGCAGCACAATCAGTGTTGCCGTGTTCTTAAGAAAAAATGCATTTTCAGAAATGTGAAATGTTACAAAATGTGGAAGGAGGTACAAAATACATTCAAATAAGTTTAACAAAAAATTAATTAATTATTTGAGAATAATTTATTTAACATATCCGAAGGTTAAAAATACACCTAAGCATCTACAGTTTTTGATATTTTGAGTTAAAAGGCTGTCCATAAACTCCGTGACGCTATAATTCGCTAAAATGAACCCCCTTTTCCCGCACTATGTGACAAAAAGTGACGGTGGACTTGACTCTGGCGTCATGTGACTGTAACCGAACCTCCCCATCCATTTTTTTTTTTCATGATTGGGTGAGTCTCCAAAATATGTACCATTCAATGTACAGGGGCTCAAAACCGTGTTTTAAATAGTTAAAATATCAAATTTTAAATTTAAGCACGGTTTGCAGCCCTGGTTTATTGAATGGTACATTTTTTGGAGACTCACCCATTCATAAAAAAATATGGATAGGGGGAGGGGGTTCGGTTACAGTCACATGACGCTAGAGTCAAGTCCACCGTCACTTTTTGTCACATAGGGCGGGAGAAGGGGGTTCATTTTAGCGAATTATAGCGTCACGGAGTTTATGGACAGCCTCTTAACTCAAAATATCAAAAACTGTAGATGCTTAGTAGTATTTTTAACCTGAGGATATGTTAAATAAATTGTTCTCAAATAGAGGATTATTTGAAGTAAAATATGTATGTATGTATGTATTCTCCTTTAACTCCTAGGAGGAGCATAGGGCCAATATGAAATCTCTCCATTTGTCACGATCCCTTGCGATGACTTTGATCTCTTGCCACGATTTTCCCGATTCTTGGATTTCCTTTTCCAACGACCTTTTCCAGTTGGTTTTGGGTCTACCACGTCCTCTACTGCCTTGTGGATTCCACTCAAGGGCCTGGCGACAAACTTCGCTGTGTGGTTTCCGGAGAGTGTGACCAATCCATCCCCATTTGCGCAGCTTGATCTCGTTTGCTATAGCCTTCTGTTTGCATTTTTGATGTAGCTCGGCATTTGATATAGTGATATAAGCACTTGTTAATTTTTTGTTAAACTTATTTTAATGTATATTGTAGCTTCTTCCACATTTTGTAATATTTCACATTTCTGAAAATGCATTTTTTCTTAAGAACACGGCAACACTGATTGCGCTGCAGTTGAATGAACAGCTGAGGTTGACAGTATGTATATGTAGTATGTAGTTGATTATTTGACGTTAATCGGTCGTGTTTTCCGCGTTCGCGTGGATTTCCAATTCCTTAGTTAATTTCTAGTTTTTTAAGAGTTTTATTTGTGTTAATCTTATTTTTTATTCAATTTAAGTGCATTAAATTAATTGTTGCCTCTTTAAATGTGAATTAATTTGCTTAAAAAGAGATCAAAATCCATTCGCAAAAACCAACAAGGATACAACTTTGTACTGACAATATCAATAGATAAATTGGAATTTTGCTAGATCTTGTGTTTTGGAATACATTCCTGACTCGGTATTTGTGTCCTTTTCTGATCCATCTTTAATAAATGTCTAAGTGTTGATGGAGAGCTGCGTTCTTGCTTTCAGGTAAGTACATATCATCGCCTGGAAGGTGGTTGGGGAAATAAATTGTAAAAGGAAGCCGTGAAATGTATGAAATATTTTTTGACAATTGTGTGCTCCCTGCAATGTCTTATACAGATTCTACTACATATTATAAGAAGAAAGAAGATAATCCTCCTCCGTAAGTGTCCTATTCTATAAGCAGATTTATACGGTGTTGGGGGTAACCTTTTGAAAACATTGGTGATGCAGTCAAAACTAGGATTTGTTATCTGCTCAAAGTGTTGAAGTTGGTGTGGAGTTTCAATATTTTGTCGTTGCTCCTGTTCAGGATATATTGAAGAGTCTGTCTATTCGGGGGGGCTCGCGTACGCGAAAACTCAATTAGCGTACGCGAAATCCAGTGAAGTTTTTTCCCCCGGGACGCAGCTTCGTTACAACAGTTATTTTACATAAAAGTAGGGGTAAGTGGGCGGCCTGCGGCCGCAGCTCAGGATTTAAACCTGTCAGACATCCAACACTGGCTTCGCGGCGGCCTTCGGCCGCGGATCAGTATACAAATTAATCAAGTTCCCCGGGGGAAAGAACTTCTCTGGATTTCGCGTACGCTAATTGAGTTTTCGCGTACGCGAGTCCCCCCGAACAGACACTTCCTATATTGAATTGTTACGTTTTTCTTTTTAAGCAGAAACCAGACAGACTTGAGTATGAAAATATGACTACCGAAAACTGAGCTCAAATTATTATACGTAGGACCCCAAGTGACAAAAAAGTGGATGTTGTTAGGACCTGCGGTGGTTCATTTCTTTGTACCTCCTTCCCCACGTGCAGCCATTTGCTTAGTTTTTATGGTGAAATTTAATCTAGTTACGAATACGAACTGATTTACTTTATCTAGGATAGAGCCGGCAATTTTGAACCGATCTTGTTCCACAACAAAACTTTAACTTTCCGGAAAAATCCTTTGTACCTATATTATTGAGGGATACACATTTTTTCAAAGGCTTACAACTCAGAAACCAAAGATTTTATTGAAGAACATTTTGTTGAGTGTACTTTTAGCCATACGAATCTATGAACAAAAGTTAATTTTACTATTTTCTGTTTTATGTTATAGGGCTTCAGTGGCGGATCCAGCATTGTCAAGAGGGGGAGCCGATTGACTTCATTTTCAGATAATAACCGAATGTTTTTAAAATCTTCACATATGTATAATTTTAAAAAAAAATCTAATCACTTGGTTTGAGAGGGCAGGCCGATCGCCCCATCGGCCCCTCCTTGGATCCGCCACTGTAGGGCTTTAAGTAGGTTTTTATCACTTCTGAGCAAAGGGAACTCAGGGTTTTGACGCGATAGAAAAATCCAAGTTCAGTAATTAGGTGATCTCATTCTCATGTACTCCTCAATATCATATCATACATAGACCTTAAAAACAAAAAAACAAAAAAATTAAATTAACACAGAAACAAAATTAGTAATTTTCGATGTATTTGTCGATGCTGAGTCCGAATCTGGTCGCAGAATTTCTCTATTAAATCTACATTTCCGAGATATCCTGAACTAAAAATTTAAAAAAAAAAGACTTTAGAAATTATGTGAAAAGTCAGGGTATTCTTTCGCCATAAAACTTGACAAAGGTACTAAAAGTACTAGGGTTAACCTCTAAAACACTTTTTCAGGTGTATAGAAGTCTTTTTTTCGCAAAATCGACAAAGTGACCATTTTTGTTTTTGTTTAAAAAAAAAACATTTTAAATAACTCGTGAGCATTTACTGAATGAGATAAAAAAGTTTTTGTAATCGATTCATCGGCTGGTTCTTAAAAGGATATCAAAAAATAGTATATACCCTATTCTACCCTAAATGTTCAAAAACACGATTTTTGAGGTTCTTCTTCTTCAAAATGAAGTGGTATGAAGTGGTCTTGTATGATTTTTCTTAAAAAAGTTATGACCATTTTAACCCATTAAAGTTCAACGAGAACCAATGACTGGGTGCCATATGAGTATTTCTCGAGGCTATAAACAGGTGAAATTTGAAAATGCTATGGATTTCACAAATTTTTTCGCCAATCGTCAGATAATATTGAGAGACGAAAAAAAAAACTATAAGATTCTAAAATTTTCTTTGCGGATAGCACCGCGGTTGGTTCAAAGTCGCTCGAAATTTTTAATAACAATTTTTCGCCTGCGGCGTTTTTTGAACAAATTTTTGGAAATTATTCAGACAGATTATATAGAAATTTTTTTCATCAGTCTATAGGGAAACTTTCAAAATTATCAGGGGTGTCTCCAACCGCTATAAGGTGTTTCTGATCTTTTTTTTCATAAAAATCGTATTGTTTCAATCGATTGGGAAGATCGACGACACCCTGAGAAGGGTGGGGTACATTTTTGGTAATTTCCAAAATATTTATTCGACCTTTTCCTATCTTTCGCTAGTTTACATTTGACTCATTGATATGAACATAAGTATGCATATCGATTGATATCTTGAATATATCAATATTGTAAATGCAATGTAAAGAATGTCATTTCTTATCTTATGGAATGTTCAAGGTTGTGTTGATCTGCAAAGGATTATCAAGATTTTCATAAAGAAAGAATAAATATAATGCTGATATAATAATGTATGTTATGGTGTTATCGCTTTAAGCCAATTGATAGCCATTCATCATAATCGTAGAGTATAAAAGTAGCGCAAAGCACATCAATTATTACAGAGTAACTCACAGAGTTGTGTAATTCAGAGTGTTCTTACTAAATTTTTACTGAAGTTAATTGCTTATAAATCCAAGACAATGTTCATCATACTTGTTGTACTTATGGCTGGCGTAGTCTACGCACAGGATATGGTAAGTGAACAAGGATAACATTTATATTTCATTCATTACTTTTCACATTTATAACAGCTCGTACCATCATCGCAGCCCATGGCGGCAATACGTCACTCAGCATGTCCAAGAATTGATGATAAATTACATCCAGTTATGCTGCCCTTTCCAAATGACTGCACCAAATATTATAGCTGCTTAAATGGTTATGCTTATACCATGACATGTCCAGAGAATTTGCATTGGAGTCGAATGAATAATCGTTGTGATTATCCTGATGTAGCCAAGTGTGAAAGATTAACGCCATATTGTCCCGAGCAAATACCAATATATTATCCTGATCCCTATAATTGCAATCAATATTATCAATGTCAGAAAATGATTTGCCCAGTGAATACGTATTGGAATGAACGTGCGCAACGTTGTGATTTATCATATATAAACGAATGTTCAGCAGCAAAATATCCATTCGGGCCATCACCACCAGGAAATATGCCACCAACAGCTTCTACACCACCAGCCATGTTGCCGGGATATCCCATAGAGCCAATAACACCGTCACCATCCTTTGTTCCAACATCGGCATTTAATGAATTGAATGAATTATGTAGGCAGTACAATGGCATAACCTATATAAGTTATCCTGGAGATTGCGGTCGATTCATTCAATGCAATGGTGTTGCCTTTGTGCATACATGCCCAGCTAATTTGTATTGGAATTCAATGTTAAAGACATGCGATACTTATTGCATGTAAATCGCATACTTTTGCATATTTTTCCAGTTCGAAACGCATACACGCAATGTGCTGATTTTCAAAACGTACGAATGCTAAGTTTGTATACAATTTCGTAGTTCGGTGAAAGTCAAGCATAGTTTCGATATAATTCAACTTCAAAATATTTACTTATTTCCTATTTCGAATAACATTTTCAATTACAATATATAATTTTTATACCAATATCTTTTTTTGAATAAAATGCATAACCTGAAAGTATAATTCTATTTTATTTTATATTTTTAATTTTAGTTCTTTACATCGTTCACTTTGTCCTTCTTTTATCCTAGTTTTTTAAATAAGGATTTTTCTTGTTTCACGAAAGTGATTTTTTAAATTATGTATAAGTAGTATATAGCCAGTATCTAATTTGACTTGGTCCCCAAGAGAAAAAATTTCTAGTGCTTCTAGTCCAAGCACTTCAAACGTGAGTTCGAACCCAGCCCGGGTGATTTTTTTGTTTTCCTTTTTTTTATTAGTTTTTGCTTTCCCAGTGTGCCAGACGGTTCATATCTTCGCTTTTTTACCCGTTACGGATCCGTTACTGATCCGTTGGCGGGAGAGATTCCCAAAAAAAAGCGAATCGTTTTTTTTTTTTGGAATTTCTCCCGCAAACGGATCAAAGCGAAGATTTGAACCGTCTGGCACACTGGGTTATTTATTTTTTTAATTAAAATATTTTTTATTCAACCTTTTTTTATTTCACTTTTCTATTTTCCTTTCTCTTTTTTATTTACGTTTGCTTACTTGAATTGAAACTGATTGCACAATGATTCGTTGTAAGGCTGCAGAAGCATTCGTATGTCAAATTCTGTTTGGGCAACATTTGCTTAATATACAAATTTAATACCTCTTCATATCATCGGCCATTGGTGTAGCGGTCTAAGGAGTTGGTAAATGTAAGTAAAATTATCTAGCACGCGGACGTACGTGGATTCAAATCCTGGCGTGGCGTTTTTTTTTTATCTTTTTTTTTAATATTTATTTCCGTATTGGGCTTTGACCGTAGAAAATAAAAACACAAATCTTTGTTTTTTGTATTTTATTTTTAAAATTTAAAATCCGATATTTCGGCTAAAATTGCTAGCCCTCATCAGGGACTGAAAAAATAATATGGAGAAATCGACATTTTAAAAATTTATATCACAATTTTTAACACAATTATAAACACAAACACTAAATTTTTACTATAGGTGCGTTTTTTTCGGCATTCTATCTGGACTTTCTTTAGCACTTTACGATAAATGTATGGGAAAGCAACAACAAATAGCGCTAAGCTAATGCACTTTAAATTAAAGTGGTAAGCTCCGCGGCTAAATATTGTTGCCGTTTGACACCGTTTTTTATTGATTATTAATCGGGTTTTTTTAATCGGTAATTGTGACTTCGCACTTGTTATCGATTGTAAGTTGGCATTTGTGTGATGTTGACATTTCTGTGAAGTTTTAATTTATTTTTTTGTTTTCTGTTCGCTCCATTTTTAATTTTTGTTGTTTCAGATATAGTGCACAAAATGTCGGCTGAAGAAAAAAGGTAATTTTAAAATAAAGTAAATATGTATGTTGTTGGCCTGGCCAAAAATTAAATATCCTTTATTGTGTCCCAATGGCAAAAACAAATTCAGAACCGGCCGGCTGAGCTTTTTTTGCATGAGAATGATTCGGATCGAATCATTTCCATTGGAACACAACTCAAAAAAACAAACTGCAAAGGTTCGGGTGCGCCTCGCCTCGTATAGCTAGTTAAGTTATGCATTTTATTTAAATAAAATTGAAAATTTATAAGTTTGTGTGTTTCAAGAATTTTAAGGAAAGTGGCATAAATGGCATCAATGAAAATTCGGGCTGACGTGAATGAAAAGGAAAACGTGGGCAAAGCAAAGAAAGCTGGTGCAACAGATAATACCAGACGTACTGCATTGGGAGACCTTCAGAATCGTGTAATTAATCGCAATGTTACAGGCAAGAATCCTACCCAAAAAGACGCTTACTTATAACTTCAAAAGGAGGAGTAGCAGGAGGTAATGCTGCACGCAAGATTTGTTCAACAAAAAAGCAGCATTAGCTGTGTCAAAAACAACTAGTACAGCAGTAGCATATACCTTTGATTTAAGGAGCGCCCAACAGTTTTCTATAGGGTTAAGGTCCGGCGAATTACCTGCCCAGGGTAAAATAGAAATATTACTGTTATTAAGGAAGTTCGCGCTTTTTCTGGAAGTAAGGCAAGGGGCTCCGTTTTGCCTAAAGGTGTTGCAAAGAAAGATTGTAGACGACCACGCAGGCTATTTTTTTGGAAAGGAGAAGAGCAAAATATTCGAGTGCAGTTTACGGAATAGAGCAGAAAAAAACGTTGCACCCTTGAACTTAATTTGAAAAACAGCATAAACGTTTTTTGCGCTTTTACTTAGGTTACGATGTCTCGAAATCCTGACAAGGTAGAGGAATTCTGTGGGCAGTTTTGAAAATCTATTAAAATTGTTTTTTAAAGTAGGAATAATTCACGGTCTACTTAGGTCTATACACACATCATCTAATGAGGTGCAAGACTTTCAAAATGTTTCCGAAATGGTTTTTTCTTCATTTTTTTATGGTGTTAAGTTTGGTTAAATTGTTCACATATTTGAAAAGAGGAAAGGTTAAGCTTCCGTTTGGCTTATATTTCTTGTTAATCATATATTCAAAACGCACGCAATAGCAGTACCAAGTCAAAAACAGCAAACATGCTGACAGTTTTGCTTCTCACTGCATGTCCAAATTTAGAGGTAAATCTCGACACAGCTTTGAATCACATTATAAATGTCCGGTGGAAACGTAGCATTAAACTCACAGAATTTATAAATTTCGTTCCAGCATTTGTACTATATCGTGTACATTTTCAGATAAAAAACCGGAAAAAAATTAGTGGCTAATCTGGATATTTCCTGCATCATATTGCGTAAAACCAAACAATCCAAGCACGTACATTTTATGCTGGAATTTGAATAAAAAAAACTTAGTTTATAAATACTATGCAATATTCTTGCACATACAAGTTTTTATTAAAATAAATTGTTTTATCCTTCCGTAACTCCTAGAAGAGTATAAGAACAAATTGCTTAAATGGGAAGTGCCACGCCCTCGTCTCCCAGCTTACCTAGATTTTGCGTAGAGCATGCATTTACCGTTCTGAGTGTTTGTGTGAAATTAAGCTACATTGCTTTTAATCAAACCTTGAAACTTTTATACTTTTATTTTTTTTAACTTTTTAGTATAAAAGTTTTTAGCAACTCTTTTTCAAAAAAGTATTTTAAAAACGTTTTTTTGTTGACTTAAAAGTTTTTTCAAGAATTTTTCAAAAAAGTTTTAAGTTCTTTTTAACTTTTTCTGAAGAATTTAAAAGTTTTAAGTCTGACTTTATTTTAAAAAAACTTAAAAAAAAAGTTAATTTCAGTTTTATTAATATTAAGTTTTGATTTTAGTAAGCGCAAGGTTTGGACTGCGCTCGAAACTAAAGGGCTTTTGAAATGCTATTTGGCGCGTAAGGAAGAGTTCCTCCACCCCAGAAAAAAACTAAAGGCTTTTGAACATACGCTTGAGGATATGATAGCTCATGGATTTACAGTGAGTCCCAAATTTATTTATATATAAAAAAATGTGAGCGTTATTCCACTGGGCGTTATTTAAAATATCTAAATAAAAATTAAATATCGCTTACAGTCAGTGGCGGATCAACCCTAAGGCACCAGTAGGCACTTGCCTATGGCGGCAGATTTTGGGAGTGATAAAAATAAAGTTTTCATAATTTAAGTATTGAACTTGATTTAATTTTACCTAAATGGTTATTTAAAAACATTTAAATTCGGTACAATTTATACAATACGAATGGACGATTTAACCGAATAAAAACAACCATGTGGTGTACCATACAGGTAAATTAAGACGATTTAAGAAAAGTTTACTCAATGCCCAGGGCGGCATGCTTAAGGGGCGGCAAGATGAGTGATTGAGATAGATATTGTATAAAACCAAATGACTATAAGCTAAAGAACTCTTATCACGGGAATTCGTGAGAATGAGTTATGCGGCTGCAAGCGATAACGCAATTAAAAAACCCAAATTAATCAAATAACAGCTGCAGAATATGCCAACCGCTTCACTATGTACATGGCATACTCTGCTGTCTGTTATTATACCCTACACCCAGGGTATATTCACTTTGTCCTTCCGTTTGTAACGCAGAGAAGGAGGCGTGCCAGGTATAGAAAAGTATATATATTCTTGATCAGCGTCACCTCCTGAGTCGATATAGCCATGTCCGTTTGTCTGGCTGGCTGGCTGGGTGGCTGGCTGTGTGTTGAAATACACTTTTTGGGAAAACTGAGCAAGATAATTCAATGAAATTTGGTACACTGCCTCCGTCGTCAAAGTTAGCTCGGGGGATTGAAAATGAGCAAAATGGGTCAACGGACACGCCTTCCGCCCATACAAAAATTATATTCAAAATGCAATTTTAGGAGTATTTTTCACGACAATGCAACCACAATACACATAAGTACTACAAATTGTAAGCGCAAGCTCTGATAAGAAACTGAGCGAATTCGGACAAGAGGGCGTGGCACCTCCCATATAAGCAAAAGCTTCAAAACGCTATACTGAACGAGTTTTTTGAGATAATCCAACTAAATTTCACTCTGACACTAAAAACTATAAATGCAAGCTCTGAACAAAAACTGGGTGTACTCGGACAAGAGGGCGTGGCACCTCCCATATAAGCAAACTTTTCAAAATACTGCAGTGTAGGGTATTTATTTTTTGGCCAGGCCAAAATTTACACCCTTACTAGTTTAACTTTATTTTGGGTAATTTTTTAAATTTCAAAAAGAAATTCCATTTTTGCAAGATAGCGCCTTAAACGATTAGAGATAGGGCGTAATTATATACCAGGGAAATGCTGAAGACATGAGGGTTGGTTTTACACTCTTACCGTCCAGGAACACCGTGGAAGTGGAGGGAGTCAATTTCATTAAAACGCAATTTTTACAGCGGAGACCCCCTAAAGGGTAGAGTTAGGTGGTAGATTTGGCCAGAGAAATGTTTTACCCCGCTAAGGATGACACTTGGGTAGCTACGGACCTATTTGTCAATAACCCCCACAATTTTCTTAACTTTTTCCTCTATAAATCGCCATTTAACGTGATCAAATCCACCCATATTTTGGCTTACGCATTAATGTAACATATTTATTTGTTTTTAATATGTTTTTATTATAAGTTTCTTTTACTATAAAAAAAATCTAAAGGGGAGGGGGGGCGGCGTAAAAATAAGTGCCTAGGGCGGCAGATTACTTAGATCCGCCACTGCTTACAGTAAAGCTCACGTTGTGAAAATAATGTTATATCTACTTAATAAACGAAAGCATTTTCCACTACGATTCGCGTAGATGAATGCAATTTATTAAATTTTTTCTGTTGCTCCGTTAAGTTTCCATAATCTTTGAAAGGAGGCACTAACCATCTTGTAGACGGATAAGCTGAATCACCCAATATAAAAGAATTAGCTGGAAATAATGTTGAGTACTCCGTCTCAATTCTATTATAGAGATCGGATCTGCGAAGAACCCTGCAATCATGCAATGATCCTGGTTCGCCACAAGTTATATCGGTGAATCTCTTATCTGCATCGACGACTCCCTGCAGAACTAAGCTATAGCAATGTTTCCTATCAAAATAATCTTGTTTATTTTGGGTTGGTGCTTTTATTTGTATATGGGTGCAATCAATGGCACCTATTACTCCTGGTATATTTTTCTTTGATAAAAATTTTACCATGGTGTCTTCTGCGACAGTACCCTGTGGCCATTTCACATATTCGTGCCCAATAGAAACCACCCAACATGCTACGCTATTGACTACTGCCCATGCAGTGGACTTAGCCACGCCAAATAAATTTCCTAACTGTCTGAATGTGACAGTGTTGCTCACGTACCAAATAAATAAGTAGATTTGCAATTTCCTATCTACCATAGCTCTTCCACCGCCATGGCTTTTTGGTATAATGCTTGTAGAATATTTTTCTAAAAAACCAAAAAGTTTTTATTTTAATGATTATGATCTTAAAAGAAGTTAGCGACAATTTTAGATTTTTTTTCCTTATGTCTAATTAAGTTCAAGAAAAAATTACAACCACAGCAAAACGCCCTATTTTCCGAAAATAGTTTTTATAAATACCGATATAAGTTGGGAATGTCTGAATGGTTATTGGTAATTGCTGCAGTGACTAAAGTCCATTTTACTAATAAATTCGGTAACATTTTGAAACATTATTTTTTTTATTAAGCTTTTGATTTCAAGCCAGAATTGTATATCATGTAATGAAAGGTAATAAATTATACTTCCATATTTTGTTACCAAAATTATGGGTTAGTAGTGCATTTTTTGGAAAAAATTCTGAAATTCTCTGTAAACTGAACCTGTTCCTCTGCAGCTGCTTCTGCCATCATATCTCGACAACCAATTCTATGACTCAAAACTTTTTTGCAATTGTTCAAATCATTTCGCTGGAAATGAATTTTTTATATATCCATCCAGACAATCGCAGCTTATACCAGTTTTAAAAAATCTGTGTTCGGATCTTCCAACGGCTACACTTTTGAAACTAGGTCCGAGTGTCACTTTCTGATTACACATTTTAAAAAAATATTAGGTGTCACTAAAGTAAACTACAGGCTACGATCTCACCTATTAAAAAGTTTACAGTTATGCGCTGCATCCTCATGTGCGATTTAAAATCCTTCTCCGAATACAAATCTATGGTGTTGACAAAGTCAACGCATTTATAATGTTCCTCGGGCGCGGTAGAGCTTGACTCAGTTGAGGTCGATGTTGAACTTGTACTATTGAAAGAATCCAATTCTTCAAGCTCGTCAGTACTATCCAGGACCAATGAAATCTGAAACGATTTATATGCTTACATATATTTTTTCGCACAATTAATTTTGGGAAAACATTTATCTTACCAAATCTCGTGAATCCATTTCTTTTTTATTTATCAAATATTTTATAAACTTTATGTTTTGGTTTTGCGCTATTTTTAAGAACTGTCACACCACAAACATAAACAAACCATAAACAAATATCAGCTGTTAATAAAGAAGAACATCATTTTCGAAAGTGCTATTCACAATGCACCGTTTTTTTCGACCCACCGTTAGCACATTTAAGCCCACTTTAAGCCCACTTGCCACGAAAACGAACCTTATATAAAATTTAACAATTTACCATTAAATTTAAAATATTGTTACTAAAATTAAAATTTTAAACAAAACAACGTTGTTCACGTCTAGCTGTATCATTGTCAACTAAATTTATGTCTAAGAAGGTGTTTGTAAATATGCGCGCAACCATCGGTGTCGGATTTGAAGTTTAACCTTTTTTGTGTAGGTGTATTGATGATATGTAGCATCTCTTTCGTGTATCTTCGGTAGTAATTATTTTCTTGTTGAAGTATTTTGGTTTCGTCGAAGTTCGGTAAATGTTTGTTAAAAGTGCAGTGAGCCGCAAGTGCAGTTTTGTTCTTGTTATTTGATTTTATGTCCGATTTATGTCCCGAGATTCTTGTTTCATTAATGAAACAGATAAATGTGGAAAAACATATGTTGGCACAACGAAATGTAAATTAAAAACAAGAATCTCGGGACATAAATCGGACATAAAATCAAATAACAAGAACAAAACTGCACTTGCGGCTCACTGCACTTTTAACAAAAATTTACCGAACTTCGACGAAACCAAAATACTTCAACAAGAAAATAATTACTACCGAAGATACACGAAAGAGATGCTACATATCATCAATACACCTACACAAAAAAGGTTAAACTTCAAATCCGACACCGATGGTTGCGCGCATATTTACAAACACCTTCTTAGACATAAATTTAGTTGACAATGATACAGCTAGACGTGAACAACGTTGTTTTGTTTAAAATTTTAATTTTAGTAACAATATTTTAAATTTAATGGTAAATTGTTAAATTTTATATAGTAAAAATTTAGTGTTTGTGTTTATAATTGTGTTAAAAATTGTGATATAAATTTTTAAAATGTCGATTTCTCCATATTATTTTTTCAGTCCCTGATGATGGCTAGCAATTTTAGCCGAAATATCGGATTTTAAATTTTAAAAATAAAATACAAAAAACAATGATTTGTGTTTTTATTTTCTACGGTCAAAGCCCAATACGGAAATAAAAATTTTACATAAGGCCGATAATAACAAAAGTGATTTTTTTTTAATATTTATTGAAAAAACGCTTACCGCAGCATTACAAATAAGCGCTTTAAAAATTCTTTTTTGGTAAGGCTGCGGCAAGCTTTTGCTCGCTTACATCCTATGACATGCAATGTTAAAAATAAAGTATAATTCTTACGGAGCGGAAGCGCTTATTGGTGAAAAAGATGCACTTCAGAAGGGTTTTTGGAAGCACTTCTTTTCTTCTTGGGTCTATTTGTAGGTTCATATTTATAAAAATTGCATTTGTTTTAATAAACTAGCATACTTTTAGGCATAATCATTTTCTAAACTACAGGGATCACTTGGTGCAATAATTTAGGAATAACTGTCGGTAAAATAAAGCTGAATCAATCATTTTAGGGATTTCAGTCCCGGGATCCCGGGATTCGAGCCTTTTTGCAGTCCCGAAAATCCCGGGATTAGTGCTACCAATCCCGGGATTTCTTTTGTAAGTTTTTTAGGTTAGAAAAATTGTTAGACTGTTCCGAAAATCACCAACAAAAAACCAAGTCTTACAACATTATGTTAAAATTGATGGAGTAGTCTTTTAGATATGCTGCAGCGCCTTATTATGCTTGCGAGTAGCATAAAAACAGCTTGTATTGACTTAAAGGTTTCTTCGATCCACTGTAGCGAATTAAAAATTATAAAACAATTAGCTCGTACTCTTCAACCAATCAAAATCACTATTGATATTATAAACAAAGATAAATCTGCTTTGAGTAATATCATTTTTGCTAAAAGGCACTTCAGACTAGTTCTCTTATGTTTTTCTGTATGATTTTTTCTCTGGCTGTCAATTTTTAATTGGTTTTAATTTATATTGTTGAAATGGTTTTAATTTTTTATTTTTCAAACAACATTTAAAAATTTGAAAACTCCTATGACTTCTATTTTCAAATAGACTCAAATCTAATGCCAAAATAACTCATATGAGTTTTCTTCTGATGAATCATTTGTGTAATAAATTTACATTCCCACTATCAGAGTTGCCATATTTGACAACTCTTACGAGTTTCTGTATGACTTCTCAAATAGTCTGAAGCGGCTTTAAGCTTGTGGAAAGAAATTTATCTGACATTTTTTCATTTTTGATAAGTCCCTATAATGACTTCTGTAAAGCTCCATCTTTAAATCGCATTAAAGAAGAGATAAAACATATTCTCTCTAGATTTGAAACTGAAACTTCTTGCGAAATTGAGGACAATAGCCATACAGGTTAAATAAACTTGAAAGAAAAATTAAATCTAGTTTTGAATACCACTTCAAAAAATTTGTTTTCTAGAAAGTCTTATAATTTATCCGACGTTTTAATGAATGAAATAGATATATTTTGTAATGTGGTGATAGGGGTTATTTCCTCCAGAAAACTTTCGATTATCTTTCTTCAATTCAACCAACAAACGTTGAATCAGAAAGATGCTTTTCGTGTGCAGGTTATATGCGTAATAAATTTAGATCTAAATTGGATGATAAAATAATAAATGCTTTAATTTTCCTAAAATCATATTTTAAAACAAAAGTTAATTCTTCCAAGTCCAACACTTGTTAAAACTTTGATCTCACTATTTTATATAATTAAATATGTATGATATTTTATATATCAATACCTTAGAGCGCTATAGTCCTATCTCCACTTTTTGCGATTTTTGCAGTTATGGTATCCTTATGGGCTTCTTTACCGAGTAGAAATCTGTGGGATGGCAAAATACCACTAAAACATCGTATTATTCGAGAATTAAGAAAAATCCTATCTCCAAACTGTAATTTTTTAAAGAGCGTTACTGTGCTATCTTCTCTGAATATTCAAATAAGTCACATTTTTAAGAAAATTTTTTAATTTTTTTCGTCTTTTCTACACTTTTCATGACATTTTACATCTTTTTAGTAGTAACATTTTTTTTTCACCCAAAGGTCGGAACCAGAAATTTTTGAAACTTTCTCGTTTTTTCCATGTTTCGAAAAAAAATAATTTTTCATGTCTCTGAAATCATTTGAAGGATATGGATGAGATGTGGTATGTGTATTAAGAGTCGCGGGACAAATAATGTCTAAGGGAAAAATGGGCGGTCCCACGTCCTTAAAAAAGTATCATACCTCTGAAACTATCTAATGCACATAGATGAGTTTTGGTGCGCATATAAATTGCATCGGAACAATTTACATTCATTGGTTTAATTGGAAATGCTCTGCCCTCCCTCCGTACAAAAGAAGGTATCGCAACGCACACCGGGAAATGCTTGTCGCTCATAAAATTTACTAAATGTGTCGTTTATTTGAATAGTAGTGCAATTCCATAAAATTTGTTAAATTGATATTGTTAAAAATTAATAAAATTAGTTTTTGATATAAAATTAAAATATACTAAGGTAAAATTATTGCATGTATAGTTTTTTCAAAATCGCAGCCAATTCTAAATAACCACTGTTTAAAGTATTCTTTGTGCATTTCCCAATAATTGAAAAAATGGAGATAGGACTATAGCGCTCTAAGGTATCGATATGTATTTAACTAAGCATATAATGCTGCAATGTACCCCTATGTTTGTTTTTGAAGTAAATAAGTATTTATGAATTTTTGTTTTTTAAAGAAGGCGTGAATTGCTTAATAAAATGTACCTGCTTTAAGAAATTGTTCTTTAATGTTTTTGACACTTTTTAAATAAAATATCTTTGTAGGGAAGCAGTAGGGGTATATAAGACAAAATATTAGGAATATTTAATACTACATTCTGTTTTATTTAGGAAAAAAAAAAAATTCATACAAATCCCGAAAAATCCCGGGATCCCGGGATTCAAAATTTCTGATCCCAAAATCCCGGGATCGCAAAAAGTCCAAAAATTGGAATCCCTAATCGATACATTCTTTTTTTTATATTTTTATGAAAATCCTCGATTCACGAAATGAATTCACGATTTTGTGCTTGATTCACCCTTATTTTAAACACTGCATTATCCTAACCTCCTGAGTTATACCTTGAAATAAACTTTTTAGAAGTTTTTTTTTTTTTAAGTTAAGTCAGACTTTAAACTTTTAAATCATTGAGATGAAAGTTTAAAAAAACTTTAAGCTTTTTGAAATAAAAGTTAAAAAAGTACAAAAAAAAAAATTAAAATAAAAGTCAAAAACAAACTTTTGTGTAAAAACTTTTATCCCCTTAAGTTTTCTTAAAAAGTTTTTAAAAACTTTTATCAACAATGCAACCAAAATACACATAAATAATACGAATTGTAAGCGCAAGCTCTGAGAAAATATAAGGCGAATTCGGACAAGAGGGAGTGGCACCTACCATATAAGCAAAAGTTTCAATGCAAGCTCTGAGCAAAAACTGGGTGAACAAGAGGGCGTGGCACCACCCATATAAGCAAAAGCTTCAAAACGCTATACAACGTTTTTTGAGTTAATCGAACCAAATTTTACTCAGACACTTGGAACTGTAAATGCAAGCTCTGACCAAAAACTGTGCGAACTCGGACAAGAGGGCGTGGCAACTCCCATATAAGCATAATTTTCAAAATACTGTAGTGTAGGGTATTTAATATTTAGCCAGGCCACCCTTTCTTTGAAAAAAGACCCAGTGACTGAGTATAGCAAATAGCTACTTATCTTAAGAGCTGAAAGATAAAATGTGACCGTTTTGGGCAAATTTTTGAAAAAAACTTTTATTGCAGCAATCGATTATTGTGCCAATCGATTCTACACTTGACCAGAAGGGTTTGAAGACTACGGCCACATTTTATCATCCAGCTCTATAGATAAGTATGCTATGCTTATACTTCAGTCAATGGGTCTATTTTCAAGGTATTTATAATTATAAAGCTTTTTCCAAAAAAAACTTATTAAAAAAACTTATTTGCAATAAAAGCTTAAACAACTTTCAAAAAACTTTTTAAATAAAATTATAAAAGTTTCAAGGTCTGTCCTGAGTGTGATTAGTTTTCTTGTTATAGCGTACTAAAATTTTGTAGACTGTGCCACGCCTTTTTTCGAACTTTCCCAATGTAAAGGTATACCACATATTTTTCCCCGCCATCAGAGTTAAAACCTCTTTAAATTTCATCAAAATCGTTAGAAACGTTTTAAAGATATATCAAATTGAAATTTTCAATTGTTAAAAAGGAGGCGTGTCACTTTCTTAATGCCGCCCATTTTTTGTACATTTAATTGCGGTGCCACGCCTCCTTGTGAATATGTACAAGGTCAAAACGTAGACTGATCTTCCTTCTATACTTAAGTGCATCACTCCCTTAATTTTCATTAAGATCGGAAAAAGTTTCGTGTGATATATATTTATAAACAATTTTAGCTCGTATAAGAAGAGAAGATATGAGTTAACCTTGGGTTGGCCAAAAATTAAATACCGTACACTGCAGCATGCTTAGGAGGTGCCACGCCCTCTTGTCTGAGAGATCAGAGCTTGTATACACTGTTCTTAGTGTTTGGGTAGAATTTGGTTGGACTAAGTACATATATCAAAAATGCTTTCAATATAGCATTTTTGAAACATAGGTGAAGCAACTTTTATAATGAAAACTTGTATAGGTGCAGAGGTATAGGATTATATGTATTTGTTTTATATCGGGAGTGCATCCCCGTCCCCCTTATAGGCGGTGAAAAACAAAGTTAGAGAAATGTAATGAAAACAATTTTAAGAATACAAACATATTTGTTGAATTACAAGCTTTATTTTGTACTTAATATGCAAAGATTATCAATGTCTTCTTGGCATACACCAATTGCCGCATTAAAGCTATAACCATCGGGACAATATATAACCATGGGGATTTCCCGAAAGCAAATATAGTACTTGTAGCAATCTTCATGCGGATAAGTTTGACCTTGATTTTCAATTGTGCAAATCGGTGGTGGCGGTCCTGGTGTTGGTAGCACTGTTGTTGGTAGCACTGTTGTTGTGGACGTTGTTGTTGTTGGTTCTTCATTATCATTATCATTTTCATCTTCATTTTTACATTCCGAATTTGCAGATGTTGCTATACATTTACTTGTTTCACCATCATAGTATTGCCCAAAAGGGCAAACTTTCAAATTTTCTTCTTCATTATTACATTCATAATATTCCATACAATCAATTGCGGGAAATCGAAAACCATTATATTTACCCTGACACATACGTGACAATGTTTGACAGCCGGCGTTGAGTGGTGTCACACAATCTCTTTCTGCACGTGAATAATGCAAACCATTCGGGCAATACTCTGATATCGGATCCATTTCAGCACCCATGCATACATAAAACATGGAACAATCCTCAGCGGGAACTTTTAAAAACGTTGAATCAGGTTTACTTTGGCAATACATTTTTAATAAATTTCTCTGGATTGTACAAGAACAAGTAGCAGCATCCTCACATATTGACGAATATTGATCAAAACAAGGTCTTTCAGACATCGAGCAGGATTCTTTCCTAGCTACATTATTATTGCAAAATATAAAACTTCCACAATCGTTTGGATAGCTTAAAAATGATATTCCTTGGGCAGGACATAGCTGAAATAAAAAATTTTGTAAAATAATTATGAGCCTTTAGAAAGTATTTTCGGTTAAATGGGTGATATTGCATAGTTAGTACTCGTATTTAGATCAACTTCAACATGGCTCAACGGGTAACTTACTTTTTTCATGTCATCTTGTGTCAGATCATCCGAACAATAGCAGCCATAAACAAAACTCAATAGAATGAAAACTGCTTGAAAATGTTGCGCTAAAACAATAAAATTCTATAATTTTAGATAGATATTCAGAAAAATGCCCAGAGTAAGTAAGGAATACAAAAACTAAATGAGTGCTTTGAGTTCGATTGAAAAAATGGAATTATCTCGTGAAAATTTCCACGCGATGATTTTTTACGATTTCGAGTAGTTTTATCTTAATAAGTGTGTATCGATCGACTTCACTTAGAGACGACCCACCCGAAAATTGTTCAAAAACAGCTGTTGTTCCAGAAAACGTCGATGCTGTGCGAAAACTAATTGAAGAGAACGTCATGTATCTTATCGAGAAATCGGGGCATGTTTAGGCATTAGTATGTATTAGTTCATAGCGGAAGCTATGTGAGTGTTTGACCCTCAGATGCTTAAAAAAAGAGTCATGTCGTATGGTACAGTCAAACGCTTAAAAACTCGTTGGAAGTGCTTTCAAAAACGTCTACACCATTGCCACAGATGATGAATCTTAGATTTTTGCGTATGAACCCGAAACAAAAATTCAGTCGACTGTTCGGGTCTTTCCAATCAATGAAAATACAACAAAATTTGTGAGAGTTCAACGCGTGTTGTGGCGAAATTCGGTCATGTGGCTACTTTTGCTCTTAAAAACCAAAAGTGGTACACGACCATTTTTTTGCAAAAAGTTTTCGATTAATTGAGAGAAACCATACCAAAACCACAAAACATTTTGCTCCACGACAATGCAAGTTCTTACACATCGCCTGAAACAAGCGAGTATTAAGAAATCGAATTGATAGATCTTTCGCCTTACAGTTCCGAATTGGGACCCAATGACTTCTTTTTTTTTTTCAAATAATCAAAGATCAAATGTGCACACAACGATTTACATCACCCGAAAAGCGGTTGAGGCGTTTAGATCTCATGTTTTAGAGGTATCATCTTCGGATTGGTCAAATTGCTTTGACAAATGTTTTAACGTTGGATGTCTGAAGAAACATGCCATAAAAAATGTCGAACTAACTTTTCAACTGTCATAAAGATTTGCATCGGAATACATTAGGCGCACTGCATTCTCGAAACTTTTAAGACAACCCTCGTATATTTTGTTTTTTTTTTTTTTTTTTTTGATAAACTGAAATTTCTTTGTCCAGAAAAAGCCAGATTTGTCTTGTAAACGTCCATAAAAATCCAGATTTTTATTCCAAGAATCCAAGGAAAACCCAATTTGTAGCTGGCAGCTCTAATTATGCTATTATTTTACACCAGCAGCACTACAGTAATCTGAAGAGCCTGCCTATTATCTATTTTACAAGAAGAATCTTGCCTCAGATCCATTTTTCAATTATACAGTCTGTTAAATAAGAGCGTGGTCATTGTTGTGAGAAAATGAAAATACCCATTGCGAAAATTCTTTTTAATATTGATTTATTTGATCGAAAACTTCAATGCAAATACATTAATAGCAGGTCCAATCACCCCCAGCATCAATTATAGCTTGACATCTTCGCGACATACTTTGAACAAGATTTTGCGCATACTCTTCTGAAAACGACCTCCAAATTTTGTGAATGCGTCGAACCAGCTGTTTCAAGTTGCAGGGTCGGTTTTTCCAGGCATGCCTGATGATAGGAAAGGCCCAAAAAGAGGATTCATCAGTGAAGATAACGTTGCCCCAGTCACGATCCAAATTGTCTTTGGCCCATTCAAGACGTTTTTGGACATGTTTTTCACTGAGCATCGGTTTTTGCAAAGTACTTCGGTATTTCACACTATTTGCAATCAAATGATTACGAATAGTTCCGTGGGAGATATTCAAACCTTTTTGGGACAATTTCGAAGCACCTTCACGCAAAGTTAATGTTGGATTTTTCGAAAATAGAGCACAGATCAGTTTTTCCTGTTTTTCCGTCACTACACCGACAGACCCGCGATTTGGAAAGTCATCGACATTTTTTTCTTCTTTGAAGCGATTCACCCACTTACTCACAAACTGTTTCGACTTTTGCATATACTTCGCAGCCGCCGCTTGGGTCATTTTGGGACCTTTGGGGTGCAAATACAAAAAAACGGCTTCAAAGCGCGACGCGTACGCGGTACTCATTTTGGAAAAATGCTGAGAACGCATTGAAAAGAGTGGTCAGCTGATTCACTTTCACGAAGCATGAAGGAAAATACTGCCCTCTGTGTGAGAAAAAAAAATTACAGCATTATACTTTACCGATCGCGAGTAATCGTGACCACGCTCTTATTTAACAGACTGTAATTTTTTTTTTATTAATCGATGAGCAAAGACTAAAGTCCAAATTCTGAATAAGACCAATCGTCCGTTACAATAAGTTTTATATCCGTTTTCCTCTATATAATCTCAAAAATCGTGTTTTAGAAAATTTAGGTAGAAATGTCTCCATACGTGATTGGATAATTTTGAGACTGGATTCGGATTTAGCAACGACAAATGCTAAACATCGAAAATGACAATTCTGGTTTTGGTTTGTTGTGTTTTTTTCAAATGTACAATTTTTGAACCCATTATAACAAATGATTACCTAAGATTTCATTCGAAACAGATTTAAAAACTATTAAATAGCTGCAATAAAATGGACAGGTGTGTGCAAACGTGAGCTATCTAACATTTATTTTTGAGTTATTTTGACTGATGTCTACTTTTTCTATCACACAAAACGTGCTCTTAAGCTGATATATTTTGCTCGAAAATGCTCCGTTATCTGACGATAACTCCACTGATCAGAAAGCACTGCAATGAAATACGAGTGTGGTTCTGAGACTCGCGGTTATACCATATAATACGCGGTACTTTAACTCGAATGTGTTTTCATGCGTGAACTTTGAACTTTTACTACTTTTTTAATAACTTTCCAGAAAAATATCAAAAATCCATTACCAATATTACACATGCCGTTTGCTTAATCTCTTAACGTCTTGAAATCTTTTAAAACTGAAATGAATACTTTAGTTACTTACCTTTATACAAAAACCAAAAATACTTGAAAGGAAATTAAGTTATGTACTAAGCATTATTAACAAGTTGTTAGCTGATAAGTTTTCTTGTATTCTACATCTAATTTTATTTCTTTTTCTTTTCAGAACGCTTTGAAGAAACCTAAGGTTAGTTTATACATTTAATCTTGTATTCACTTGTAAATAAAAAAAATCCAATGAGACTGAATCAGTTTTAACTAAACGGTTCAATCATCTGAATGTATTTTGTTTATTGACCTGTCTTTTTTCCATACATTTACGCCAATGAATTATTCAGTATTATAGATAAGTTCAACCTCAAGGACACATATGTATGTACAAAGCAATTAAAGTTTTATCTGGTAAGAGCTCAAAAATTACACCCCCAATCGACAACAAAAATAATGTATTGATTACACTATGCAACAGAAAAATTAGGGACAATACTTGGCTATACTGAGACGATAGCCCGCTGAGTAAAACCCCCGATGGGTTTTGCAAACTTAGCTGAATAGCTGTTTTTGTCGACCTCCAAAGTTTTTGTCAGAGGCTCCTCAGTTTCTGATCAATAGCTCGTATACCATTTCAGGAACTAGTTTTTTTAAAGTTTAAAACACCCCACTGGTTTTAAAACTTTTATCGCTTATTTTTGGTATTGTAAAATCAACTAGTTGTGAAATTTTTCACTAAAACAGAAATAAATGCTTTTTTACTCCTTGGAGTGCCGAAAAAAAATTTAAAAACATTGACCAATAAATAGCCGAAAAAACCGAGTCTATTGTTTTTGGCCACCATTTTTTTTTTTATAAAAAATGTTTAATAACATAAATAAATAAATTATAAAATAAGATAAGATAATATACGACATTCTATAGCCAAACAATGTCTAGAAGCGAATGTCGGAATACGTTACCTAAAGCTTTGTGATTAATGTGGGGTTTTACAGGATCAAAGTTATTAATTTCAAGCTAAAATTACAAAATCATATTACAAAATGTTATATAAACTAGTAAGGGTGTAAATTTTGGCCTGGCCAAAAAATAAATACCCTACACTGCAGTATTTTGAAAATTTTGCTTATATGAGAGGTGCCACGCCCTCTTGTCCGAGTACACCCAGTTTTTGTTCAGAGCTTGCATTTATAGTTTTTAGTGTCAGAGTGAAATTTAGTTGGATTATCTCAAAAAACTTTTTCAGTATAGCATTTTGAAACTTTTGCTTATATGGGAGGTGCCACGCCCCCTTGTACGATTTCAACCAATTTTTGCTGAGAGCTTTCATTTATAATTTTTAGTGTCTGAGTCGAAGTTGGTTCGAATATCTCAAAAAACGCTTTCAGTATAGCGTTTTGAAGCTTTTGCTTGTATGGGAGGTGCCACGCCCTCTTGTCCGAATTCGCTCAGTTTCTTATCAGAGCTTGCGCTTACAATTTGTAGTACTTATGTGTATTGTGGTTGCATTGTCGTGAAAAATACTCCTAAAATTGCATTTTGAATATAATTTTTGTATGGGCGGTAGGCGTGTCTGTTGACCGATTTTGCTCATTTTCAATCCCCCGAGCTAACTTTGACGACGGAGGCAGTGTACCAAATTTCATTGAATTATCTTGCTCAGTTTTCCCAAAAAGTGTATTTCAACACACAGCCAGCCAGCCACCCAGCCAGCCAGCCAGCCAGACAGACGGACATGGCTATATCGACTCAGGAGGTGACGCTGATCAAGAATATATATACTTTTCTATATCTGCCACGCCTCCTTCTCTGCGTTACAAACGGAAGGACAAAGTGAATATACCCTGGGTGTAGGGTATAAAAAAATAAAAAAATTGTAAAATACTTTGGAACAAAAAATAAGATAATAAAAAGAAAACCCTATTTATAGCAATTAAATTTTAATTACACAACGCTTGACAATAAAGTTTTGACCATCGATCTATCTATTGTGAATAGCCAAGATTTTACTTTTTTTAAAAAAACATTACTATTTTTTAATATTCTAATATCATATGGCAACTGATTAAAAATCTTAGGGCTGCAACAGTGAAGAAGTTTGAAAAAAATTTTTTATTAGAGACTGGAACGTTTACCAAACATCTATTGATTACTCTTAGACCATATTTATTAGAATTCCTAAGAGTAGAACTGTAACCGCTACGCAAGAAAAATATTTTGAGCACTTTAAATATATACAAATGTTTCAAAGGCAAAATATGAAGGTCATAAAACAAAGGCCAACTACTTGTTAACCGGTTTTTTTTCGAAATAATTCTGACAATTATCGGTTGAAGAGTACTAAAATATGCTTCACCCCAACTTGCTAAGCCATACTGAAGCTTCGAGCTTACAATCCCATGGTTAACCATTGAGAGCAATTTTTTCGAACAGTGCTCTTTAAGTAAATAGATTTTACGAGTCGCTGCCAGGAGGTACTTTCTTAAGTCATTTGTATGAGCTTTCCAATTCATGTTTTTATCTTAAGTTACTCCTAAGTATTTAAACTCGTCGACTAGATCAATTTCAAAACAGCTGGAGCTACATGCTAAATGATTATAATAATTAACTCTTCCGCAGATGTGTGACTCTAAACTTAGTTTCTTACATGAAGTAGAGTGGAACAATATATGAAAATTTTGAGACTCAACATTTTTTATGTTAAAGAACATAAGCTTTGTTTTTTCGCTCACAATAAGTTCATGCTTTGCAAACCATTGCCTTAATATCTGCAGGTCACTTTCCAACTTAACCAATGATTCAAAAAGATTTTTGTTTGAGTAAGTAAAGCCATATCGTCTACAAAAGCTTTTTGTTAAAAAATTGAATTTGCATAAATTAAAAACAACAATGGGCCCAACACCGAACCTGGAGGTACCCCTATATTTATTTCCAGCTCATCACTAAACACATCATTTAATTTAACTGTTTTGCATTCTGACAGTTAAGTAGGATTTAAAACAGTCATGAATATTAATTCTGAAACCCATTTTATACAGTTTATCCAAAAGAATGTTATGGCTAACCATATCAAAAGCTTTTGTCATGTGAATAAATAAAGCTATTTGAATATTTTTATTATTAAAACCATCACAAATTTCGTTACATAACTTCAATAAAGCATCTTCTGTTGATTTTCCTTTGCGAAAACCAAATTGATCCTCTTTAAGTGAATTGTTTTTATTCAGAAATGATAAAAAGCGATCTTTCATGATTTTTTCGAAAAGTTTGGAAAAGGTTGGCAACAGGGAAATTGGACGATATTGACATACAAATTTACGATTACCCTTTTTAAAATGGGGTAACACTTCCGCAGATTTTAGGCACGATGGAAAGACTCCGCAATTCACACTAGCATTAAGCAAATAACATAGAACATCAGCAATATAAAACGCAATACGTTTTAAGAAAGTATTAGAAGTACTATCAGAAGTGCATGAGTTTTTATTATTTTAATGCATTCTACAATATATTTGTAAATTTTAAGCGACACGGTGTTAAAAACAAAACTATTCTTCTGAAAACCTTCTTCATTTATTGAACTAAACATGTTACAGTTGCATCTGTTAGCTGGTGGACTAGCTATGGAATGTGATGCAATACAAGCGAAATAATTATTAAAAACATTTGCAATATCGACAGGATTTGTAATTATTTCATTTTCCAATACGATTTCACAAGCACTATCTTTATTTGTTTCTTTGTTCAGAATATTTTTCACAACCTTCCATTCATCCCTTACGTTCCCTTTACAATTTTCAAGTTTCTGAAAATAATACATATCTTTACACAACACAACTCGATTTGTCACCAACTCACAGTGCGGCAAAATCCAAAAATCCCGGCCAAAAGTCGAAAGAATAGCCTTAGAGTTTTCAAACTAGGCAGGCATGGTTATTAAATATTTCTTAGCTATATATGTAAATTTGGACAAAATTGACCAACGGACACGCCCACCACCCATGTGACATAAAATTAATTTCGACCATAATTCTACCATTTTTATTCAGAAATTGTTTAAATTTAGTAAAATGAGAGTATATGACTCATTAATGATGTCCGCAAAAAATAGGCGTGATCAAAGATTAAAAACGCCCACCTCCAATATGACCTAAAATTAATTTTTATTATAACTTTAAGACTTTCCATCGGAAATTGTTTAAATTTGGTAAAACTAGGGTATATAACTAACTAACTAATGATATCCGCATAAAATAGGAGTGATCAAAACTCAAATACGCCCACCTCTCATATGACATAAAATGAATTTTTATCATAACTCTTTAATTTTTCATCAGAAATTGTTTTAATTTAGCAAAATAATAGTATAAAACCAATTGAGGAGTGGCCGTACCAAAGGGCCTAAGTACCTAAGCAAAAGTAGTGTCATAATATGAAACGGGTGGCATTTTGTTAGAAATTAATAAAATTGTTTTCTGTTTTCACTAAAATTTTTTTTGATATTGTAAATTTGATGTTATTATGTTGAAAAAAGTACAACAGTCAAATAACAGACTATTAGGCTCATAAAAAGTATGACATTACTTTTGCCTCGAAATGGTACTTAGGCCCTTTGGTACGGCCACTCCTCAATTTATTATGATTGCAAAAAAGGGGCATGGCCAAAACCCAAGTTCAGCTACCTCTCATGTAACCTAAAATCAAAACTTAAACATTTTTAATCTGAAATTTTTTAAATTTAATAGAAGAGCATTTTCAAAGAAAATTGTCCTAGTCTAAAAATTAATACGCCCACCACAACTTCGTCATGCCGAGGTCTCTTTGCCATATTGTAAAAACTGCGTACCTATAAAAAGTGATTCATACCAATTATATCTACTCAAGAAGCCCGAAATAAAGATTTCAGAAATTACAGAAAAGATCAATCAAGGAAAATATCAAGAGAAAAAACAAATGAAGATATACTTCATATGATGTTGGTATCCTCGGATCCGATAATCTCCTCGTTCAGAAAAAATCAAAAAAAAAAAACCGATCCAGCCTTTCTCAAAATGTTGTAAATCTTTTGAAGAGTCCAATCCTTGATTTAGGCAAAAAAAAAATTATGCAGAGAGTGAAACCGAGAGCAGTGACGCAGATTCAACATAAAATTAGTCTTCTTATTAAAAAAAATTATTTATTTTCAAACAATTTTTTTTTTTTTACTGGAGCAGGTATGTATTATTAAGTGTTACTTGAGTAGTGGGCAAAAGTGGGGGCTGCAAATTGAAGGGAAGGTAAACAAAACTTCAATCTATCAAATCATGCCAAAAAATTGTTGGAACTAAGTGGAACTTTTTTTTCTAAGTACTTAAAACAAATTTTTGGTTTCTTAGAAATATGCCACTTTTACCTTTATTTTTTCTATTTATGAATGCAAGTGATACACCAAAATATTCAGAAAAGTACAGAGTTAAAGATTAGTAGCCGAAATATTATTTAAAATTGTAAACAAATCTTGTGCAGCGATTTTTATTTGGCACAACTTTAATAAAAATTTTCGATATCAAAAAATTTTCTGTTTTGACGTTTGCACGCTATAAAGTAAAAGTAGAAACCATATTATTGTCTCGGTTACTTATATCCTGGACAATTGTTTTTCAAAATATCTAACCCGGAATTAAAGTTTATTTTTGGACTTTTGGTCAGGATATTTGGATTTTGCCGCACTGTGCAACTGATTAATCTTAAGATAGTACTTTTTCAATTTCATACTATGAGGCCTTTTTTTTGTACTTTTTCCGAATTTTATTTTTTTTTGTTTATTAATTGAAATAAATCTTTACTTTACTTATTTGTTTTAAGATGTTAAAAAAATGCCACTTATTGATTTATGTAATGGTTAATGAACCCGGCATCGAATTTATGATAAGCATTTATTCATTTCTCAATTAGAAAAGCATGAAGTATGTACTTCTTTTTTGGGTGCCTGATCATAACGCAAACTACGATTTTTGAGTTACCAACTTTTACGTTGGACGTATTGATATACATATATTTTTACTAAAACTATAAAGTAAAAATGATCATATATTTTTATGATAAGTAAATATTACTTTCTGATTACACTAAATTTTATTTATAAATATTGCTTTACAAAACCGTCAAGTAGTTCATACGCTATAAGGAAATTTATGTTTGAAATTTAGTCTTAATTACTTCAATTTGATTACTACCCGAGTGTAGTAAAAATTATGACGCGGATTGTTATCAATATAAGGAAGTTATTTTTTTTTTTTTTTCATAAACACGATTAAAGGTATCACAATAGGCGTAATGAAGTCTGACAAAATACGAGCAACTACAGAAGTATTAATAAAGTTACCAATAATAAAACTATTAAGCATTAATAACCACGGCCTTATCAAAACTGTTTCCGCCTGTACTTAATAATTGACCGGAAGCTCAATAAAAACACTGCTTAGTCAAATTTATAATGATTGTAAAAATTTGATAACTACACTTGTTTTATAAAGTATACGTACTAATCTAAAGTATATTGCTTACTTTTATAATTTTATCAAATTTTAATTTATTGATTAAATAACATTTTTTTTATATAATGAAATTGTGATTATCAATAGCAGATAATGCATGAATTCTTTGGAAAAAAAAAATCATTAATAGAAATGTTTTTGAAGATTATTTCAGTAGATAGATTGTCTAGAAAGTGTGTATTTCGCTATCAAAAAAAATCTGTGTCGTCAAGGTTTTTTTTTTTAGATTTTAAATTTGAGCTTTTATTTGAAAATGTATAACAATTTTGGGCCTTTTCCAAAATAACATGGTTCAGACAATGGATTTTGGTAAAGAGGACCAAAAAAAAAATATACGTGTATCGGCGTTTTGAAAGTTAAGATCGAAATTTTTTTAGGGGGGGTCAATGTTATCCCTCTTAACGCATTCTTGCTTTAAATCGACATATTAAACTATACGATCCTTACATACTTATTTTTGTAGAAAACTGTATTTCATATTCTTAAAAACGGGCGATGCCACGCCCCTTAATGGAAAATATGCTCTTACGTCGCCGCTGCATCGATTTTAATGAAATTCGGTATAGAAATAGGGTTTACAAAAATGAACGATAATCACCCCTATTCCCGTTGGCGTTTTAATAGTCGTTTTTACGGCGTTTTAGTTTTTATCGTCGTTTCGTTTCTAAATTTGGAGTCTGGAAACATATTAAAATGACGAAAAGTGTTTACCGAGGGATCAGGAACACATATAATTACTTTGATTGATTCCTAACCCTTTAATATAAACTCCGCGTCGTTCCTATTTATTGGAATTCTCGTAAGTATATTGGAACGACAAGGAGTGTTTATCGAAGTGTAAGGAAAATAATGATAAGTGTGTTTGCTTCATTTTCCTAACCCCTCGATAAACACTCCTCGTCGATCCAATATATTTCCAGACTCCGAATTTAGAAATGATACGACGATAAAGACTAAAACGCCTTAAAAACGACTATTAAAACGCCAACGGGAATAGGGGTTAATATGATTAAGTTTACAGTTGCACAGCCTCTTTCAAATTGAAGTGGTTGAATTTCGGCCACAAGGTGTATCACGACTGTTCAGGAATTTATGCAATATCAGTTACTTTTCGTTTCGAAGGCTTTTTGATGGAAACGGTAAGTCTAACTTTTAAAAGTACAAATAATTGCGTCGTTAAATATCAAAACTGTCTGTCTGGCTGGGTGGCTGGCTGTGTGTGCAAATAAATTTTATAGCAAAACTGAGCAAGATAATTCAATGGAATTTGGTACACCTCCTCCGTCGTCAAAGTTAGCTCGTGGGATTGAAAATGAGCGAAATCGGTCAACGGACACGCCTTCCGCCCAAAATATATTCAAAATGCAACTTTAGGAGAATTTTTCACAAAAATGCAACCAAAATACATACACTTCGTATCGATAGTTCCTAACGTACGGACGTGTAATTTTTTGCTCTCTCGTGATTTTCATACTGCAATATTTTTGGTTTTTTTTTGTTGTTCGACAGTAAATCGTAAGGTATTTCGCTGTATACGTTTTACTTGGACACTTTTTAATATTTTTATTTTCAATAATGCCGTGCCTTTGTGGTAATAAAGTTGATCGTGTTAAACAAAAAATTTCGTGCAACAGGTGCTTGGAATTTTTTCATCTGCAATGTGTTGATCTTAATGAATCAGATTTTGAATATCTGCAAAAAAATAAAAATCCATTTTTCTGTAAAGCTTGTGCCTTGTTGCGACGGGGTTCTATTCGGTCGCCTCCTGAGTCACAAGAACAACAACAATCTTCTAATCCGACAGAAATAACTGAGTCACAAGAACAACAACAAACTTCTAATCCGACAGAAATAACTCTGCAAACTGTGTTTAACGAAATCGCGTCTCTTAGAAATAATAATGAGTGCGCGCTCTCTCTTATTCATTCTTTAACTGAAGATAAAGAACTGTTATTGCAAAAAATTGATTCAATGCAATCTACCATTCAATCTATGCAAAATATGTCTTCCGCAATTTCTATTTTATCTGCTGATATGAAAATCTTGCAAAAAAGTGTCGATTCTCTTTTGAAAATCAACTCTTTCCAAACAAAAAAGAATAAAACTTTAAAGCTCTCGCGAAATGATGCTGAGACTGTCTCCCACAAGGGAACAGCAAATCTACCTTTGCTTGGTGCTCGCTCTTCATTCGAAAGGTCAACGAACTCTTTGAACGCACTTTCTAATGCACATGATCAAATTACTGATGCAACAAAAACAACACATGATCTGTCTGCTGCGTCACCTGTTTCGCAAAATTCTGCTGTTGTTTACAATTCTTCGGTTGCTGCTTCTGCTGTTGATGCTGATGCTGGTGTTTCTGCTGCTGCTCTTTCGTCTCTTTCCATTGTAAACAATGCTTCTAATTCGCAAGTTTCGGTGTCTGATACATTTCTCCCCCCACTATTGCGGGTATTGATGCATCGGCTGCTACTCTTTCTGACTTAATTACTTTCCGCGAAAATTCATGTTCTCCTGCACCGCTCTCTTTACTTGCGCCGAATGTTGTTTCTCCTACGTCTAACTCGGAGCATTAGTGGAATGAAGTAAGAAGAAAGAAACAAAAACGTGCAATTGTTGTTGGTAACAATTCTAATGCTGAACTTGGCGTTATTAATCAAAAAAAATGGTATCATTTATCTTCTTTCAAACCTTCGGAATCAGAATTGAATATCATCGAATATGTATCTAGCCGCACCAATATTGAGAAGCACCATATCGAATGCGTTAAATTAATTAAAAAAGATGCTAATATTGATGATCTCAAATATGTTAATTTTAAATTGGGTGTATCAATTTCATTATCCAAACTGATTGTCGATCCTAATCTTTGGCCTGTTGATGTTCGTGTGAAAGATTTTACGGTTTTTCCAAGGAAGGAAAAACAAACTTACTGAAACTTGGCTGAATGCAAATTTTTACAATGAAGAATTTTTTGATGCTCATCTCTACAATGTCTACCGTAAAGATCGTGATGCAAATTCAACTGGCTGTCTTCGGGGTGGGGGTGTTTTGATTGCTGTTAACCGAGCAGTTATTTCATCTATTATCTCGCTTGATAATAACAATCCTGTAATTGATCAACTTTGCGTCGTAATCAAGGGCTTGTCTGAGTCTCTTTATATAACAGTTTCGTATATTCCACCAAATAGTGCTGTTGACTTATATAATAAACATATGGATAACATTTCGTCTCTATTTAATAGTATTCTTTGTGCTAAAAGTCAATTAATGGTTTTTGGTGATTTCAATCTTGGTGGTGTTCAGTGGGTACATTTGTCTGATGATAATTATTTATCCCCATTTAATGTATCCAATAATATTGAATTATGTGTCATTGATAAAATTCTAGAGATGGGACTTGTTCAGATAAATAATTGCTTTAACTTACTTAAAAGGCTTTTGGACTTAATTTTTGTTTCTAGTAATATTAATCATGAAATTGTTGAATCTATTGCTCCATTGTCACCATCAAATGCTCATCATTTACCTATTGAATTAAATGTTTCTTTTTTTAAATTTGCAAATATTTATACTGATTTAAAATTTTCGAACTTTGATTTTAAAGCTTGTAATTTTGAAATTGTAAATAACTCCTTTTATTGCATTGATTGGGATAATTTGTTTCATAATTTGGATACTGATTCGTGTTTTAATATTTTTAAATCATCAGTTGCTGAAGTTTGTAAAGAACATATACCTAAGTGTAAGGAATTTTCTTTTAGGTGCCCATGGTATAACAGAGGTCTTCTTAAATTAAAAAACCTGCGGTCTAAATTTTATAAAAAGTTCATATATACTAATAATGAATTTTACTTTTTGAAATATAGGCATTATATGAGAGAGTTCAACTTTCTGGATAAGTTCCTATACCGTCAGTATATTTCGAGATTTGAAACTAATATTAAATCAAATCCAAAATTTTTTTGGCGTTTCATTAAGTCAAAACGTGGATGTTCAAATTTTCCATCTTCTATGTTTTTGAATAATCAACTGTCGGATGAGGCGATCCGTACTGCAAATCTTTTTGCTGACTTTTTTAAGTCTAATTTTGAATTGGATAATATCAGCAATAATTTTAATTCTACTGATATATCTGACACCCCTTTAAATTTTGGTTCCCTTTCCTTAACTGTTACGGATGTTTTGAATGGAATTAATAATTTAAAAAACTCGACTTCAGTTGACACTGATGGGTTTTCGGCATTTTTCATTAAAAACTGCGCTATTTATTTAGCATATCCTTTAATGTTAATTTTTAACTCTTCTTTGCATTGTGGTGTTTTTATTAGTGCATGGAAAATGTCTTTTATCACACCTGTGTTTAAGTCTGGTGCAAAAAATAATGTTGCTAACTATAGACCTATTTCGAAGTTAACTACAATCTCTAAACTGTTTGAGGCTATTGTTAAAGATAAACTGTCTTTTATGGTTAAAAACATAATTTCCCCTTGTCAACATGGGTTTGTTTCGGGACGCTCTACTGTGTCTAATTTAGCATTATTCTCTGAATATTGCCTTTCAGGTTACCAAGATGGTTGCCAGATAGACGTAATTTACACTGACTTCTCCAAAGCATTCGATAAAATCCCCCATTCTCTTTTAATTCATAAATGTAGATTATTAGGTTTTCATTCTAACTTTTTAAAATGGTTAGAATCTTATCTTTCAAATCGTCAATGTATTGTGTCGTTTGATAACGTTAAGTCCCTTCCATTTTTTGCTACATCTGGTGTCCCGCAAGGCAGCATTTTGGGTCCTTTATTGTTTGTTATTTTCATTAATGATATAACTTGTTCGTTTCGCTACTCTAAATGTTTATTATATGCTGATGATCTTAAAATATTTTTAAAAATTAAAAATGAATCTGATGTTGCTCGTTTACAAAGTGATGTTGACAAGCTCTACCTATGGTGCAATAATAACTTTTTGTCCCTTAATCTCAAGTACCTGGAGACCAATCCCTGCTCGGTCAACAATCTAATCTTATTATTTTAGTCGATGTTTTTATTCATAGCTATTTTTTGTTATGAAACTTGTATCTTTTCACTTCTAACGGTCATGCTTTCAAAATGATAAATAAACCGATGAGAATAATAATAAGAAAAAACTCGGAAAGCATCGAATGGTATAGAAAAATATCAAAAACTCAAATTATTTTATGGCGAAATAGAATGCCCTAAAATAAATAAATGGTGGCTGAAATATCTTATCTTCAAAGGATCATAACTCGGAAAATAAGAATCCTATTGGAAAAATCTGAAAGGATATTTGGATAAGGAAGAATATAACTATCCGATGCTATTAATAGAAAAGAATTTCACATTTTTTTGTAGCTACGCTGTAAGACTGAACACAGCGTTTTCTTTAACTTCAAGCAGGGATATTTCAAAATCCTGCAGGTATAATGACAATTCTGCTGATGAAAACGGATTTAGCGTCAAAAAGTACATAAGACAGCATATAAGAATTAAACAGTTCATTCCATTTTTTTTTGTGCCTGAGTTATTAACAAAAATTTTTATTTTGATAAGAAAGTGAGCGTGGAAATTATTAAACAAAGCCTTCTTTTTGTTATGCTTTAGATACTCCTGATCCAGATTCGCATACCAAATTTCATCAAAATATGTTGTATCATTTGCGAGAAACAGCATTTAATGTGTTTTACTTGTATGGGAGGTTCCACGCGCACTTTCGATATTTTGCCTACTTTCAGGTCGTAGGTGCCTAATAGCAAGTAAACACCCTATAGATAAATTCAGAAAGATTGCTTTAGTAGTTTTCTTTTAATAGCGCATTATATTTTTGTGGGCGGTGACACGCCCTTTAACGAGTTTTCCCAATATAATGGCATATGACATATTAATACTTGTTTGAAGAGGTAACAGATCCTAAATTTTCATCAAAAATGTCGGAGTGTTTTCGAGTAATATTGAATCAATATTTTCAAGGGTTAAAAAGTGGGCATGGCACTTATTCGATCCCGCCCACTTTTCGTTTGTTACAAGATATTATTAAGCAGTACCTACATACCAAATTTCATTAAAACACCTTGTAACATTTGCGAGAAATAGCATTTAACGTATTTTGCTTGTATGGGAGGTTCCACGCGCAACGGAGATATTTTGCCCGCTTTCAGATCAGAGATGCCTTATAGTAAGTATGCTCTCCACAGTTAAATTTAGAATGATTACTTTATTAGTTTTCTTTTTATACCGTATTATAGTTTTGTGGGCGGTGCCACGCCCTTCAACGAGTTTTCTCAATATAATGGCATATTACATATTAATTCTTGTTTGCAGAGGTAAAATCTCCTAAATTTTCATTAAAATCGTTGGAGTCGTTTTCGAGTAATATTGAATCAAAATTTTCAAGCGCTAAAAAGTGGGCGTGGCACTTCTTCGATCCCACCCACTTTTTGTCTGTCACAAGGTATTATTAAGCAGTACCCGCCTACCAAATTTCATTCAAATACCTTGTATGGTTTGCGAGTTATGACCAAATCAAATTTAAAATTTAGGGCGCTGCCACGCCCCCTGGTGAGCATTTACAAAGTTCGAACTTAGCTCATTCTTCATTGTATGCTAATATCTAACACTGTTCCAAGTTTCATTAAAATCGCTGTACCCGTTTTCGAGAAAAAGTTTTGCCCGTTCCAAACAAACATACATAAGTACATAGGTACATAAGTACATAAGTACATACAATTTTATCTCGTATAAGAAGTCCCTTAATCTCAATAAATGTGTCTTTATGTCTTTCTCTAAGTGTTGTACACGCATTCCTTCATCCTATCATATTTCAAATTTTCCCCTTGTGCCTGTGAATGAGTTTAAAGATCTAGGAGTTGTATTTGATTCTGGTTTCACATTTCATGGTCATTTTGACTATATTATTCCTAAGGCATACTCCATGCTTGCTTTTGTAAGGCGTAATAGTTCTTCTTTTAAGGACCCATATACCCTAAAGGTACTTTATACTAGTCTGGTACGATCCAGATTAGAGTACGCGTCTTTCATTTGGAGTCCATATTACCAATCCCATAAATTGCGGCTTGAACGAATTCAAAAGTCTTTCACTAGATATTCTTTACGATCCATTTTTTCTGGTTCTAATGATGTTCTTCCTGCATATAATGCACGCTGTCTTCTTCTGGGTCTAAAAACATTTGAAGATAGACGTAATATTTTGTCCCTTTTATTCGTATTTGATATTATTAGTGGTGCTGTTGACTGCCCTGTACTTCTTAATCTTATAAATTTCAAAGTTCCTTCAAGAGCCCTAAGGTTTAATGCTCCCTTTCACTTAGGTTAAGTTCGCACAAATTATGCCACAAATGCTCCCATTTATAGAACATTAAAATTGTATAATGATATTAGTTCATATATTAACTTAGATTTCTCCTTTTCTAAAAATCAACTAAGATTATGTTTTAATAATATTTTTTAGTATAAGTGTATTTATTTTGTTGTTTATATTTTTTTTTTTATATAGTCTGTAAGAATGTATATTCATAGACCGAATAAATTAAATTAAATTAAATATCTCGAAAAAATACTACGAGTTGTAAGCGCAAGCTCTGAGCAAAAACTGGGTGAATTTGGATTAGAGGGCGTGGCACTTCCCATATAAGCAAAATCTTCAAAACGCTATACTCAAAGCGTTTTTTTATGTAATCGAACTAAATTTTATTCAAATACTAAGACCTATAAATGCAAGCTCATAGCAAAAACTGGGTGAAATCGGAAAAGAGTGCATGGCACCTCCCATATAACAAAATTTTCAAAATACTGCAGTGTAGGGTATTTAATGTTTGGCCAGGCCAAAGGTAACACCCTTACTAGTTTTTATTCGTGAAGAATTGGATGTTATGAGAGTGATTTTATCAGTGACTCCAACTCAATATTTTCAATATTTTTTGAAATTTAAGATTTTTATATACGAGTATTTAAATACTTTTGGACTTTTTCCAATATACCTATCGGATGTTTTTCAATATACTAATTTGGACTTTTACCGATATTTAAAACGTTTTTCGACAATTTTGGGTTTCTTCGATGTTCTTACTTCGATATATGCATGAATTTGGTCTTATACCGATTTCTTCGATGTTTTCCAATAGTTTTGTACTTTTACCCATATTTAAAATGCTTTTCGATATTTTTGGACTTCAACCGAAACTTTTCGACTTTTTTCGATATGCTGGATATTTTTCGATATTTTTGGACTTTTATCAATATTTTGAAAGTTTTTCGATACACTTGGACTACTGATTTCTTCTATGTATTTCGATATTTTCAATACTTTCGGACTTTTGCCGAAATTTTAAATATTTTTCGTTATTTAACGATTTCTTTAATGTATGTGTTTCAATATTTTTCGATAGTTTTGAAATTTTATCGATATTTTTCGATACTTTTTTACTTTCACCAATTCCTTCGAAGTATTTCAATATTTTCGATACATTTGGACTTTTACCGATATTTTAGATGTAGAAATAAATATATTGGAACATCTGCTTGTGGCACATTATGTTTAAAAATGGATTTGTAAATATTTTCTTAGTATGAGCGGAATGTTGTCGAAATACTACATTCACAACTGAACACATCCCCTATTTGAACAATAATCATTAAGTTGCATGTACAGCTAAGAGATAAGGCTTCTATTTTCTTGTTATGAACGACGAGCTTATGTCTTTAATTAAAAAAAATCGATTTTAACATGAGAGAGTTAGAGTACGTCTCGACTTGGACATCAAAAGGAATAGATTTTACGTCGTTCTCTATTCGATAGCTATTAATTTCTTAACATAATAAATAGTATCACCTTTTTCTTTGCTATGTTCTCGACTTTATTTGATTTATGGATTTTCATTGTACAACTTCCTGAAGATATATGTATGTACGATTTAATTTAAATAAACTGTTTCGCTTAAAAAAATTTTAGTCTTTAATTTAATAATGAGTTATTATAAATATAATACAATTTTTTATAAATTAATGAATAAGATCAATACAATTTGATATGATTAGTTGTTCCTTAAATAAATAATTTCATTTTGAAAATCCTTCCAAAACTAAGTTCTCCTATTACCAAGGACATTGATAAGAAGATTTTGGTACGCATTCTTTAAGTTTAGGATTATAATACCAATTTGTTTGGCAGCTTAGAACCATAGATGTACTGAGGAAACAGAAATTATATTTCGTGCAGTCACCAAAATATTCCTTTTGTGTACCGGCTGCAGCGTTAATGCAAATTTGTGCATTCTTTGTTGCATTATCTGGGGATATAGTCGTTGAACTGGTTGATGTTATTGTTGTGGTTTTGGAAGTTGTTGATGTTGGATTTACGGTTGTTCGAGAAGTTGAGTCTAATGTTGTTCTTGACGTTGTTTTGGGTGGTGGTCTAGGTGTTCCAATAGTAGGATTTGGAGTTGATACAGAATTAGAAGACGTTGTGTCTACAGTTGGATCTAATGTTGTTCCAGAAGTTGGGTCTAATGTTGTTTTAGGTGTTAAAACAGTAGGATCTGAAGTTACTGCAGAATTAGGATATGTTGTCCATACAGTTGGATCTAATGTTGTTCCAGAAGTTGGGTCCAATGTTGTTCTAAACGTTGTTTTAGGTGGTGGTCTAGGTGTTCCAATAGTAGGAATTGAAGTTGATACAGAATAAGAATACGTTGTACGTACAGTTGGATCTAATGTTGTTTCAGAAGCTGGGTCTAATGTTGTTTTAGGTGGCTTAGGTGTTCCAATAGTAGGATCTGAAGTAATCGTAGAATAAGAATATGTTGTATCCACAGTTGGATTTAATGTTGTTCCAGAAGCTGGGTCCAATGTTGTTCCGGAAGTTGGGTCTAATGTTGTTCTTAACGTTGTTTTAGGTGGTGGTCTAGGTGTTCCTAAAGTTGGATTTGAAGTTGATACAGAATTAGAATACGTTGTCTCTATAGTTGGATCTAATGTTGTCCCGGAAGTTGGGTCCAATGTTGTTTTAGATGTTGGATCTAATGTGCTTCTAGAAGTAGGATCAGTAGTTGATGGAGAAATAGGTTTTGTTGGGTCTACAGTTAGATCGGATTTTGTTGCAAGAGTTGTTGGATCCAGAGTTGTTGTTTCATTGACATTGTCATGTGTATCGCCGGCTGGAGTACATTGTTCTTCAGCATCTTGAATACATTTTGCTTGTGTTTTATCGAACATCTCTCCGGTTGAGCAATATACAACAATTGGCACCGGATATTGACAATAAACATAACGATTACATGCATTCGGGTAAGGAATGGATGTTCCCAGCGGTATACCACAGCAGACATTTGGTGTATATGGATTTAATGTTGTAGTTGGTGTAGTGATTTCTGTAGTTATTGTTGTTGATATTGTAGTAGTTGTAGTTGCTGTAGTTGGTGTTGGTGTTACTGTATCACGGCATGTCGTATTTGAAATGTCATATTCACATTGACCAACTGCAGGATTATAGTACGAATCAGGTAAACATTTTCCCAGTACTGGTTTGCCTCCTAAGCATATATAGAACTGAGAGCAATCAGGTAGATAGGGATATGTTTCGCCATTTTCTGCTTCATCACAATATTCGCTTGCGGGGTCCGTAACTGTTGTCAATGGAGTTGTTGTTGTTGTTGGCAATGGATTTGTTATCGATGTTTTCACCACTCCGCAATTTGCCAAATCTTCCGGTTCACAGCGTCGCGACTCTGAATCGAATGCGTAATCCGGTTGACAATCATAACCAATTGGTATGGGCATAACACATATAATATATTTACTGCAATTATTGGGATATTCGATCAACATGCCATTCGGTTGCTCATAACAAGGACCAACAGGAAAACCGGGTGTAGGTACTGGAGTTGTTGTACCTGGCGACATTGGTGGTGTTACAGTACCAGTCGATTCTTCAGTTGATATTGTACCATTACCATTTCCAGTGCAGTAAGTTTCAGATACATTTTTATCGCACGATCTGATATCTGGATCTGGATTGTAGTATCCTTCCGGACAGGGTATCAACTTTTCAACACCATCAACACAAATTATATACATGGAACAATCTTTAGTATAGGGAAATGTATCCCAGGAGGTAGCATTCTGGCAGACTGAACTTGCTGTTGTGGTGGTGCTAGTTTCAGTTGTTGATTGAAAACTGCAACCGGCATTCTCTGGGTCAGTACATTGCTGTGTCGCAGCATTGAACTCAAGTCCCAAATCACACGCTTTTCCTATGGAGATTGGTGTTTCACAAACTATGTACTTGCTGCAATTGTTAGGATATGCTATCATGTTGCCATCTTCAATGCCAGCACATGGTCCAATTGGTGGTTTTGTTGGTGATACAGTTGTTGGTTGCTCAGTGGCTTGACATGCTGTGGGCGCAACATCGTTACCACACTTATTTGCCACAGGATCATAGTATTCGTCGGCAGCGCAACTTTTGTACATCCAAAGATTTGCACCAAGACATTCAATAAAGAGTTGACAATTCTTATCATATGGTAAGGTCTGACCCTCCGGCAAACCCATGCAGGTGTTATCCGCTGGACTGATGGTCGTAGTTGGTGTTGTTGATTCACCAGGTGAGGTAGTTGTTGAGCTGCCAGATCCATTTTCGCACTCAACATTCTCTGGTAAATCACATTCTTTAGTAGCCGCATTAAAATACCAATTATTTGGACATTCCAAAGCAATTGGCGCGGGTTGCTGGCAAACGATATACTTGGTACAACTATTCGGATAAGCCAAAATAGCGCCATCATTGCTATTGCCACAAATATTTGTTGAAGGGGGTTGAGGTGTTGTGACTGTTGTCGGCAACGGTGGCCGTGGTGTCGGTTTGTTTGTAGTCGTCGGTGAAGTTGCCGTTGTTGTTGGCACCGTTGGGCCATTAGGACAAACGCTGTCGAGTGGACCACAATTACCCGTTAATGGGTTGAAGTAATTGTCATTCGGACAGTCAAGTATAATTGGTGGTCCATTGCCAACACAATAATAATACTGTTGGCAATTGCCATCAATGGGAAAAGATGTACCGAAAGCTTCTCCTTTACACATATCTGCCGGATTTTTTGTAGTAGGGGGTGTGGCAGCTGTTGTAGTTGTCGGCTGACGACATGCAGTAACCGATACATCTAGTCCGCAATTACCCGTGTAGGGATTATACCAATTGTCCTGCGGACATGGAAAGATCGAAGATGTATCATTGCCCCAGCAGTAGTAATACTTTTGGCAATCATCGGGATAGGGAAAGGTAACATTTTTCTTTTGACCAATACATTCTTCATATACAGGTGTACTTGCTGTTGGCGGCAACGAAGTGGTTGATGTTTTCTGCGAATCGCAATCCACATCTTGAGATAAATCACAAATCATTAGCGCAGAGTTAAAAAGCCAACCATCAGGACATTGTTGTATGTAGGGTTTTTCATTTATGCACTCAATATAACTAGCGCAGTCGGGTTCATACTCTAGGATTGTACCATTTCGTTCATTCTGACATATCTCATCCATGTTTGGTGGTAGTGGTGTTGTTGTTGGTGGTAATGGCACTTCTTTACAGTATGCCGTGTCTGGAGTATCACAGATTTGTAAAGCTGAATTGTAAACCAGTTCCGGTCCACAGTAATCAAGGAAAGGACAACCATCGGTACAGTTAACGTAGGCATTACAATTGTGCGGATAACTATGAAGCAGACCCTCTTCAATTTGGCAGAGATCTCCAGAAATACCTACTGGAGGTACACATGATGGTAAAGTGGTTGCTTCCGTGGTTCGAGTTGTCAATTCGGTAGTTGTGGGTGTTGTTGCCTCCGTAGTTGTAGTTGTTGGTGTTGTTGCCTCAGTAGTTGTAGTTGTTGGTGTTGTTGCCTCAGTAGTTGTAGTTGTTGGTGTTGTTGCCTCAGTAGTTGTAGTTGTTGGTGTTGTCGTTGCCTCAGTTGTAGTAGTGGGTGTTGTTGCCTCAGTTGTTGTAGGCAATTGCAATTCCTCACATTTTGCTGTATCGGGTGTATCACAAATCTTTAGCAAATCATTGAAAACCTTGCCTGGTATACAATAATTCAGTACCGGACATTGAATTGTGCAGTTGACGTAAGCATTACAGTCATAAGGATAACGCAGTAGTGTGCCATCCTTTTCACTTTGGCATTCAGTGCCATTGAACCCCGCAGGAAGATCATTACATGTTTCAATCGGTGGTATTTCGGTTGTCTGAGTTGTTGTTGTTATTGTTGGGGTTGTAATTTGTGTACCGTCACCATTGCAGCTAGGAACATTTTGCGGCCAATCGCAATTGCCAGTTTTCGGATTAAACCAAGTACCAGGAGCACATTTCATCACTGTTGGATACTCACAGTCACATACCAGATAAAGGCTACAATTGCCAGGATATGCCACTAGTTGACCATTTGATTGTCCTACACATGCAGCTTGATTTTCTGGACGCTGCTCATTATCTAGGCATGCGCGTGGTGCTGTTGTGGTTGCTGCTACTTCTAGAAAACAATCAGCTTGACTTTTTTCAATGCAACCACGTGCCGTTGCACTAAATGCAGTGCCATTTGGACAGGGCAACACTATTGCTTGCTCCGTTAAACAGTATATATATGTCGTACATGAACCTTCCACTGCCAATATGGTATTATCTGGTTTGGAGTAACAAACTCCAATTGTTGTGCTTGCAGCAGCTTCATTTAGTTGCAGTGCTGCTAGGGACAGGCCTAGCAGTGGCAATAGATAAATATGTGCAGCAGCTGAAAAATTAAGAGAGATAGGAAAAATTAGTTCCAATGACCCTTTGCTACAATAATAATATCGCTGTGAAAAAACGAGGTCCGCAATACTTTCATGGAAGATGTTGAAAGAAAGAAGATGAAGAAAACAAAAGACTCTTACCGAAAGAAACTCTAATTCAGTTAATAAGAAAGTCAAGCGTTTGTGCAAAAAAAATAATGGTCTGATCTTGCAAATGAAACTTTGCCAGCAAACTATCAGCCCAAATTGCACATTAGCCACTCTGCTGAAACGAGTGCCGATAGCGCAATGAGTTATCGCAAATTTGCTTTTGTTTCAGAAATAGAGATAAATTTTGAATTGCAACCTTTTTGTTGATAGACAAAGGAAGCTATCTGTGGTTTTTTATTTTAAGATACTGTACCATCTTATAAAATGACTACACGGAGAAAAACAAAAATGGTACGTACTAATTTATATCTAATAAATTTTACCAGAATTTCAAGTCAAGTGACAACTCCCCACTGGAGTAAATTTTCCCTTACTGTTTCAGTTAATTCAGAATTTTCGAATTACCTTACAGTCTAGTAATTTTTTTGAAAAAATTTAAGTGATATTTACCGTACTGTAAAGTTCAAACAACCAAAAAAAAAAAAATAATGAAATAAGAACTGTAAAGTTCAAAAAAAAAAAAAAAACGAATTGATAATTATAATTAATAAATTAATAATAATTAGTAAATGTAATTACCAATATTGGGATCTTCTTTATTTTATTTTTTTGGTTTGAGATCTTCAGGTAATTTTCATAATTTTCAGTTTGACTACTTTTTGGGATCTTCCCAATTTTTCTTTTTGGATTTTCTAAAATTCATTTTCACCATTTTTGGATCTTCTTAAAATTTCTTATTTTAATCCCCGGAATAGACCTTACGGCTTTCGAAACTTGATTAAGCTCTTTGCACATTCTAAAAAAAAATGTTATTATTGGCAGACAGAAAGCAAAGCTATGATCCCAACTTTTTTTCAAGCTCGAAAACACAAGAATTCCAATATTTTTATGATATGGCCCATGCTTTAATCAGTTGCTTTATATTTTGATATTTTTTATAAAATTTCTAGCAAAAATTTTTCGTGTTTTAGGCAACTTTCCTATTCACTTTTTTTACAAAAATTTTATATGAATTATTATAATTTTTTTTTTTTTTTTTTTGTAATTTTGGATTGAACACCGGCATAAAAACCGAATTATATTGCATTTATATATATATTTAAAAAAAATGTGTCTATTAAATATTTTTTTCTTTTAAATCATAGTCAATTTTATATCACATTCACCTTTCATTTCAGCGCTGTTTTATATATAGTTTAAAAAGAATTATACTATATATAATATATTTTTTTTTTTAATTAATCTTAAGGATTCGATTCACTTATTTTCGTTTTTGTTTTTTAATTATTTTAAGGATTCAAATCGCTTATTTTCGTTCCTTATACTTTGCATACTCGAATAAAACTGAACTAAACCATTTGACCAGCAATGGTTTACTGACTAATATATTGATTTGATTGAATGCTATATGAAACTTCGGCAATTTTAATCAACTTTTGATAGGAGTTAATCGTTTCGAATTTTTATTTTTTTTCATTTTTTCAATAACGACGAAATACATTTTACTAGATAATTGTTGCGTGTGTATGCAATAAAAATGTTTAATAAAATTGATATTTCATACATAAAAACACAAAAATAGATAACAAAATCTGCAATGAGGTTCTTTTTTTAAGGCGTCACATAAAAACAACTCTGCACTAGATAGACAGCATAAGCCACACCATCATACTTAGATTCAGGTTTAACGCATCGTTCTGACCGAGCAATCAGCTGTTTTTATTTTCAGAAATTTTTTATTTTTATTATCTTTTTATATTCTTATCGGCTATAAACATAATTCGTTTTTAGGTAACCGAAATTGTTTATTGACTCTAACTACCGGTGGTATCATTCACCTGATATTGATGGTTTTAAGTACCAGCCAGGCGGTAATTAGTTTTGATTTTTTTTTATTTACTTTTTTACAATTTTACCTTTTTATTGTCGCTCTAAATTTTGACAATTAATTAACTTATTTCTTTTGATTATATCTGGTAATATGATAGCAATACATTCGATTCTGATGCATTGTTATTGATTATTTTAGTGCAAACTTTAAGTCAAACGGAAATAATACAATTTAATACAAAATATTAAAAAATATTTTTGTAGCTGTTGTGAATTTTTTTCACCGACATTATCTGTGTTAAATCATTCAAACAGGGTGTGTGAGAATCGGTAGAACATCGGAAAATGTAAGGTTTCTGCGGCCATTCTGAACAACTTTTCTTAGTTGCTTTTTCCAAAATTCGTTAAGCCCACGAAATTATTGGACCCGGCAGTTTTGAAAGTAGGAAACAAGGAAAAAACAATGTCATAATATGAATTGGCCGCCATTTTGTTAGAAATTAGTAAAACTGGTATCCGTTTTTGCAAAAAGTTTACATGAAAGTGTGAAATTGACGAGATTAAGTTGAAAAAATGATATCGGTCGAATAACCGATTATTATGGCACACGCTGTGACATTACATTTGCCCCTATTTTGACGTATTCCACTTTCAAAATAAACGATTTATTTGTTTTTAAAGTGCGATATCATGCAGCGACAAAAGTAATGTCCTATACATTTTAAGCTACAATAATCGGTTATTTGATCGATATCGTTTTTTCAACTTAGTTTCGTCAATTTTACAGCATCATATAAATTTTTCGCAAAAACAGATACTCATTTTTTTATTTTCTAATAATTCATATTATTATTCATTATTTTTGCCTCGTAACCGCACATTTAAAATTACCGGGTCCAATAACTCCGTTGATTATGCGAGTTTTTATATACTGGATGTAATCGAAGATTCTGAGAGGAGAGGGGGTCTAAAATGTACCACTGAAGAGTTATAGGGTTAAAACTGATTTTCTAATTTGTTAAAAAAAAAAACTTTCTTGGGTCACTTTAACGTTTAAGAGAAATTTTTTCTTGCAGAAACGTTAAGCCTATAAGCTTTCTAAGAGTGTATTTGATTTATGACGCTTAAAAGAATTTCTTTAAGTTCTGGATCTTAAAATTTAATATTTAAAATTTTTTTTCCTAATTTTTGACTTTGGCAGCCATTTTAGAATGAAAAATGCACTATTAATATCACTTTTTGTATTTTTTTTTTTTTTAAATTCCAGTCGACTTTCCTTTAATTCGATAGTTAGTACATTTCTAATACCAATTTTTTGATTTGAGATCAGAATGTAACAACACATGCGTTGCGCCGCATATGATGCGAGCGCTGTACGCGTTGCCCCCTTTATTCACTGGAGCCTTCTAATGAATTATTCTTGAAAAGTATTTTTTTCTGACACCAAATTAAAAAATTGGTATAATAAATGCATTATCGAATTAAAGGAAATTCAACGAGAATTCTAAGAAAAATTATAAAAAAGCATGTTAATAGAACCATTTTCATACTAGAATGGGCGCCAAAGTCGAAAGATAGTAAACAAAATTTTAAATATCAACTTTAAAAGTTCGGAACTTTGAGAAATCTTTTAAATCCTATAAATCAAATGCACGTTTTAAAAGTTCATATAATTTCCTAAAGTTTCTTATAAAAAATTTTTCCCCAAAAAGTTAAGGTGGTTCAAGAAAATTTTTTTTTATAAAACAAGTCAGAAAATCAGATTTACATTATAAAATATTATACAAAAAAAAAAAAAAATGTTTGTCATTTTACAGATGTGAACAGAAACTTCTAGTTTTAAGTTTTTCAATTTTGGTGTTTTATGGTCACCATTTTTTGCCGTTCATGTTGTGTTTAAAGTTCGCACATTGTGTTTTTAATTCTTTTCGAAAATCTCGTTTTCAGTTCTGTTGAATATAAATATTTCGTTTTTATATATTTTTTCTTTCCGTGTATACCTTACAAATAGTAGGAAAAAATGCAGTAACTCTAATTTGCATTTACATTAGGGTGGTCCATTTTTTAAGAAGTTTGAAATTTATATAATCCACAGGGGTAACCTTGCTCCAATCATGATAATTAATATCTTTTCCAAATTTCATAGGATTTTTATAGCATTTGTATGAAAAAAGAAAGCGACTAAATAAAATGATTTTTTAAACCATCATTAATCATGCTATTTTTGTACAAACCAAGATTCATGAAGATTTTTGTATAATAAACACTAAGGCGTTTTCCGATTCACTCAATTTTGTTTTGCTACCGAGCTATTAAGGCCTGATTGTGATCAAAATAGGGCTTTTTGCATTTTGAGGTAAGGCTTACATACTTAGATTCAGATAGAAACTCTTTTTCGATTTTACATCACAAATGTATTATTATTTGACCTAACGGACATTTTCCGTTAACACATTTAAAAAAAGTACCTCATTCAATAGATATTCTTATGAAGAGTAGAGTAGAACGGGGCAATGTCGTGCACTCAACTTTGACATACTCGTAAAGCCGTACCTCTCAAGCGAATGAGACGAGTAAGCATCCGATCGAAAGATAATTTCGTTGGTTACATCCATGTGTAACAACATTTGTGTAGCGAGAAATTGTGTTTGTGTAAGTGAAGAAAAAAAAAATGTGCACGACATTACCCCCCTCAAAATTTGTGGGGTAATGTCGTGCATTGTTTTCCGAGTATAGTAAAGGTTCCAAAATGTGTGAGAAATGATAGATAGTGGTTCTATTAGAAAAGATTTAGCATTATCATGTATTTATTCATTATTATACAAGTGTGAAGTGCATAATACGTTGTGTAGAGTAGAACGGGGCAATGTCGTGCACTCAACTTTGACATGCTCGTAAAGCCGTACATCTTAAGCGAATGCAACGAGTAAGCATCCGATCGAAAGATAATTTCATTGGTTACATTCATGGGTAACGACATTTGTGTAGCGAGAAATTGTGTTTGTGTAAGTGAATGTGCACGACATTACCCCAATGGTCGTTTTAAAGGTCAACTTCGATAACTCGGTGAAGCCCAAAATTTTTTTCGAAAACCAAATACTTCTTTTCTTTGGCAGGATATTTCGTTTCAGAAAACACTTACCTGGTATATTTTCCCGCAAGGAAAATTATTTTTCTGACCCGATGAAAAAACACTTTTATCGTCCCGAAAGCGTGCGTTTTGAAAAAAAGGTTACTCTGTAGAAACGAACTGGTGAAAATTGCTAGTATTATATGCATAAGCTCAGTAGGTCAGCAGGTCCCTACCTTACGAACAGTTGGTAAATCATTCAATTCTTTGGGCTAAAACAGTCAGTGCACGACATTACCCCCTGCACGACATTACCCCGTTCTACTCTAGACACTGAAAATCACATGAGTTTTAATTGGGTGCTGGGTTTCTTTTAACTAAGCTATATATTAATATTATTAATTTCACAGTAAAATGATTGATTAAAATTTCTATCAAAAACTTGCTGGATGATACATGAAAAAATTTTTCTACTAGAAAATGAAAAGCAATGGCAATTTGTTAAAATGAAGAATGTTCTAATTTACGAAAGTAAGTAGTCGATTCGCCAATTAACTTAGTCTGGGAATTATAGTATTAATTTTATTACATTGATTTTTATTTGATTGATTTGAGGGCAAACCATAAATAGTTATCAACTAAATTAGTTGTGCTGTTTTATGCAGATACCTATTGTATAAATCATTGGGTATATGAAGCAAAACACGACAAGTATACCAGGTGAAAATTTTTTTGTCTCCGAATTCGCTCAACTTTGGCAATATGGTAATTTTCAAAAATTTATAGCTTAACAAAACTTTGTAAATTGATAACTGTAAGAAACTTATCCTTTTCACCTATAAATGTGTCGTTAAATATCAAAACTGCCTACGTTCCTCTCTGATATATAGGAAAAAGAAAATAAATTTCATTAAATTGATTTAAATTTATTTTATTTTGCCTTCATATCGCAAAGAGACTCAAGCAGTTTTGATATTTAACGACACAAATGATCTTTTTATAAAAAAATA
>OX638371.1:10452989-10592316 GCA_951812925.1 Calliopum simillimum | reverse complement strand
TAAAGGATAAGAGCGAAAATCAAAACCTATCACCTGCTAAACTGTTTGCAAACAAACGAAGACAACGATAAACGACGACGTGGTGGTGTTAAAAAGTCCATTGAAAGTTACAAGAGCTTAACCCGTGCAAAACTGTGGGTGCCTTAAGTGAACGGAAAAATAGAGCGTTAGGTTAGGGGTGGCGGTATTTGTGTAGAGCAAAAACCTCACATAGACCGATTAGGTCCATAGCGAGATAAAGCGTGCTTGTGCAAGAAATATATGAAGAGAATGCATTGTTATTTTAAACAGGCGATGGTTTAGTTTGATCTTATTTTGGGTTATTTTTCTACAAATTTATTTTTGTAAAAAGTTTCTTCTCAGTTTTTATTAACTTTTTGATATTTGTAATAGGTGGTCTTATGATTTAAAAATCAAAATCCGATTTTTTGCATGCTCCAAAAATATATATTATTTTGAGTAAAAAAAACACCTCGAACCTTTGAAAAATTTAAAAAAATTTTTAGTACCTATATATCATTTTGAAGCTGTAAAATTAAAATCAAAGTTTGTAGAAATCAAAGTTCTAAGTTTGACAAATTTCAAGGGGCTTCCATAAAATATGAGAAACGGTTTTTGAAACAAGAATCCGCATTTGTTTAAGTATTTTTTGTGTAGACTTCCAATTTGCAAAGATAATTCTAACGCCAATTCAGTGCACTATTAAATTAAAAAGAAAAAGGCATGTGCTAAAAACGTAAGTAATTGCCAAAAAAAAAAAAAAAAAAAAATGAGTGTGGCTCCTATTTCCTTGCGGCCAATTTTTGTATGAATATGTAGTAGAAAAAAAAATCCCTTTCTTTGAAGGGGGGAGAATGTTGCGTAAAGTCTCACATGTTGGTATTTCTAATTTAATAATCGACAATATTCCAGTTCGGCGTTTATACATCAACTTCATCAAAATAGCATATAAAGCTTACGAGATTTAAGATTACTATGAATAAATATTGAATTGATTAGAATAATTAGTTGAAGTTAAGATCCCTTTATTTGAAGGGGGTATAATGTTGTGTAAAGTCCCACTAATTCGTATTACTAAAATAATAATCATGTTTAGGTTGAACGTTTGCTTTAAAAGATGTCTAATCCAGTGACAACCCCTCCTTAACCAAAAGAAAGAAGCATGTTTCATAAATATTACTGTCAACAAGTAGGCATGGCCCTTTTTTGTTTCGACTAGTGTATGGTATTCATGTTCGACATCGAAATATAATCAAAATACTTAGCTTATAAGACTTCTGAGATATAATGTCTTTAAGGAAATAGTAGGAGACAAAGTCCTTTTCTATAAAGGGGGAAAGATGTTGAGTAAAATTCTATTTATTGGTATTTCAAGTTTTATAATTGACAGTATTCTAGATCAACACCAATGTACCAGATTTTATTATAATAAATTAAAAAATATACATAAAGTTTTACATTGTATACTTTGTAGAAGATTTGTTCCCTTCTATGAAGAGGGCAGAATGTTATGGTAAATCTTATATATTGGTATTTCTAATTTAAATCGATTTTTGAATCTGCAAAGCATATCCAAGCAGTGAATTCAACTTTGACTTGACAAGATATAACGTCTTTAAGTAAATAGTAGGAGGCAAAGTTCTTTCCTTTGAAAGAGGGAAAGATGTTGAGTAAAATTGCATTTATTGGTATTTCTATAGTTCAATAATTGATCAGCACCTATGCACCAGATTTAATTGAAATAAGTTAAAAAATATATACAATGCCTTACATTGTATACTTAGAAGAAGATTTGTTCCGTTTTTTGAAGGGGGCAGGATGTTGTGTAAAATATCATTTATTGGTATTTCTAGCCTAAATCGATTGTTGAATCTTCAGAACATGGCCAAACAGTGAGTTCAACTTTAACATGACAAACAATAACTGAACTTCTTCATAAATCTCATACCGTGCAAAATGGGTTAATATATGATTTCAATCAAAACATTCTATAACACTTAAGAAAACTTCTCATTTATTATTCACTTTCTTGGAAAAGTAAAATCCATAAGCTACTTAAGATATGCTTAAGCTGAAGTGGCCATTGTTTGTTGAGGTTCACACAAAAGGCAGGGGTCGTCAATGCCAAGAAGAAACGCAAGTGTTAAAATTTAAAATTCAATAAAGTGCGGTTGCAAGTTTGCTTTAATACTGAAAATTGAAATTTCTAAAGTTTATTGTAGGAATTGCAGGAAAAAACAATTAAAAATTGTAAATAAAAAACAATTTCAAATGCACACAAAAACACACAAATATCAATAAAAATACACAAACTATACACTCACAGTGAAAAACTCATGCAAAAATTGTACACAAAGGATTTGCAATGTATGTATTTTGTTGTTGTGCATTAATGTATGTGCGTATTTTTTGTGTTTGTCACACTTTTATTGCAACATGAAATGGGCCAGCTTTGATGGTCGACAGACGCCATTGCTGTATCCATGTCCATGTCCATGTCCATGTCAACACGTCTACAGTCAGAGTAAACGTGAACGTTGAAAGCCACAAAATGCACATTGTATGTAGAGGGTTTTTATGACCAAAATGCAGCAGTAGTGGCCTTAAAATTGCGTTCATTGCTTTTTATGTCGCTCGTTTTTGCAGCTTAAGTTGTAGGTGAATTTGTGTGTGTAGTGAATTTATATGAGCCTACTGCGTGTTTAAGTATGTGTATGTAAGAAGAATTCATTTAATTTTATTTCGTGCATGTATGATAAAGATATCTAGTAATAAAGCAAGCATCATACTCTCGCATAATCTACAAAAATCTGGATTCTAGTAAGTTTTAAGTGGCATTAAAAAAAAATGCCTAAAACTATGCAATATAATTTTCAAAGCAATTTTCGTGACAATAATCATAATTTTTAAGCTGCAATAAGATAAGTCATTAAGGCTCGTATGCGCTGTTAATCGTCGTAAAAATATTCATTATAATAATCGTAATTATTAAGTTTCGGAAAATTTTATACAGGGGCATGTATGGGCTGTTGGACTATACAAAATTATTATTGGTTATTACCTGAACTAAGTATGTGCTGTAAAAAACTGCAGTATCAGCAAAAATTTTTGAATTTTCTTAAGCAAACTCTTAGGCGCTTCCTTAAAATTAATCATTTAGACTTAGTGCAAGCACTATGTGGAATCTTGCCACAAAATTATAATCTTCATTACTTTTATTGCATACTATGATCTTATTAGACTCAGAAAATTAAAAAAATTCAGCTCTGTAGGGTACTTGAGCTGTACAGTATAGTTTAAAGTTAATTTATATCATGTAAATTACAATGTTCACATATATTTTTATGTTCTTAAGGCTTTATCCGATTAGCTGGAAACTCGTAGAAAATGATGGCAGGACCCTAAGAAAGAAATGATAATCTCCCAATTCAAAAACTCTTGCTACGAGCAAAAAAATACTTGAAAATAAATATCTTCTCAGCATACAAGTAATATTGCTGCTGAAAAATAGAATTCCTATATCAATGAAATTTCGCATGCCAAGTGTACCAGCTCAAATTTTTTTTTTCTCCGATTTCGCTCAAATTTGGCAATATGGTAGATCCGGTGTGCAAAAACAACAGTCCGGGAGTATTTGGTCCTAGTACCATTTGTTGTTAAAATACAGGGTGTTGGAGTTGGCATTTTTAGTCATTTTCATGAAAAGGGTGTTTTTTCAAAAATTTATAGCTTACACTGAAGTTTGTAAATTGATAAATCTAAGTTACTGGTCCTATTCAATTTAAAATGTTCTTTTTATAAAAAAATATTTCTTGGTGAAAAAAATTTTTTTTCACCAAAATTTTTTACACTTAAAAATACTTTTGAATTTTTTTAAAAAAACACCCCTTCGATTTTTTTTAAATGCACTTTAAATTAAAGCATAATTTATAAGCTTTAAAATGATGTATAACTAAGCATTTTCTACCCTTTACACTTTTTTCGTAAGATGCTTTCTTCTTGAGTAAAAAAAGATTTTTGCCTTCCGCGGGCTTTCAAAAGCCAAAAACTCCCATTTAGAAATATTTTTTTATAAAAAGAACATTTTAAATTGAATAGGACCAGTAACTTAGATTTATCAATATATAAACTTTAGTGTAAGCTATAAATTTTTGTAAAAACACCCTTTTCATGAAAATGACTAAAAACGCCAACTTCAACACCCTGTATTTTAACAACAAATGGTACTAGGACCAAATCCTCCCGGATTGTCGTTCTTGCATACCGGATTTACCATATTGCAAAATTTGAGCGAAATCGAAAAATGTTGTGCTGGTACACTTGGCATGGAGTGCTTCATATATGTAGTTAAGAAAAATTCCAAAAATGGGCGTGATAAGTTAACGTGATATGTTACGTTTATCAGAAATGAAAACTTTCTTCTATAGTGAGCAGAGCCACTCTCTTAAAGGTGAAGACATGGTTACTAACGATAGTTTCTTTTCTTTAGTTTGCAGTCTCGTTAAAATAAAATTGAAATTGTCGAATTTCGACTACATGACGACCTCCAGCTCCATAAACCACTGAAACCATGAATTGGTTTCAGTTTCAGTTCACGTACAACCTTTAGGTGACTTTGACTCATTTTTTCGAAGAAAATTAAAACCATTTGGGACGAGTCATGTGGGAAAGCATTTTATGTTTCGAAATTTATTGAAAATTTTCACTTTCATGGTGTTTGAAAGCTTAAAGCGTAAAATGAAATAATCCTAAAAGCATGCAATGAATTAAACAGACCTTGAAAGTTTTGTTGCATGGTAGCTGAGAGTTGTTACCTAAAGAACTTTCTGAGTAGAATTTAAATTTAAGCTCAACATTACTCCACAACTGCAGAATTTTGTGATATTTGTGGTTAAAAGCATTAAAATGTCGGATTTCGATATTTTTGAAGTTAAAAACAGATTTTTGTAGTTTAAAGTTTTCTAATTCACTCTTTAATACCAGCCCTGCAACAAAAATTTTCAAATTTGTGTAATTCACTGCAGGTTTTTGGGACTATTTTATTTTAAGCTTTTGGCTTTTCATCACCATAACAGTGAAAATTTATGTGCGTGAAGTTAGCTCCGCTTTTGTGGAATTTCCCATTGCGCTGGGGTGTGCTCCGCTTGTCCAAGGATATAGATTTAATAGGTGGGTTCTTTTTCTATGAAAGCGCGAAGTTGGCCCTGTTTTTGTTGAATTTCCCAAAGAAAAGTTGTGACGGGGTGGACTCGACTTGTGTTGCGTTGTGTCGTTACCATTAAACTTGCAAATGTTCTCTTCAAATTGAAAGTTCGCATCAAAAAGTTTCAAATTTGAACGTTATCATCTGATTTGTTTGCCTTTGGCAAGACGGTCCATAGAAGGTCTTCCATTTTCTAGACGTAGTGGCTTTGCAAAAATATATACATACTTATGTACTTAGATAGATTTTGGCTTCGTATTTCTTGTACAAATATTAAACTGAAACCAATATTCTTATTGTACAGACTCTGCTATATCTATCTTGCCTCTGAAATGGTTAAGTAAGATCAAACATCGACATATGTGACCGTCCATAGGAAAATGTACCTTATCTTCACAAAACAAAAAATGATTTTTTTAGGGTTTCTTAAAACACATTCAATTTTGAATAAAATGACATTTCGATCACTGGAAAATTCCAAAAATTGACTGAGTCATGCCATTTTAAAATCGTAAAAGGAAAATCTCAAGTTTGAATATACCGAAGTTCAAAGTTTGTCAATAACGAATTTTTACAGGGTAGGTATTTATTCAAAAAATGCCTAAAATCATGCAATAAAAAGTTTTACATTATTGCGTCTGTAATGTTTATTAGAGCTGCCGTCTGTCTGAGGCATAACTTGCGCAATATTTTCTAAGAAAATTTAAAGACAGAAAATTAAGTATGTGACTGTAAATGAATTTTGGTCGTTTCAAAGCGAACTGTAACCAAACATGGTTTGGAGTACTGAAGCTGTAAATACATACAAAACAAGTTCTCAATGCTAATTGTCTGTTCTCTACAGGATCAGCGGAGACAATTGTGTCAATATTCCCATCTTTGGTCTAGTAAGTAGACCAAAACGGACTACACTAAAAACTTGAATAAATTCACTTAAACTATGTATTGTCACAAAAATGGTCCAAATGTAATGCAAAGGTGGTCATTTGTATCAAAAATGGTCCGAATATAATGCATAATTCGTCATTAGTATCAAAAGTAGTCTAAATGTGTATCGATTGTGTCAGTGAAATTATAACGTTACTGACAACGTATGTACCGTTTGGAAGTTCTTCGACTGTGAAGAAGAGCAAACAATAGTGTATCGGTCAAATGACTTGCACTGTGTAGAGAGACCTGGGTTAAAATCCTCCACTTGGTGATTTTTCAATTCCAATTTTTAAATTTCCATTAATTTGTACGCAATTTGTCTTCGGAGCGGAAAATGAAACATGTGTTGAATAAGCCGAAAAATAAAATAATAAAAAAATTGATAAAAAAAATTTCATCCCCACTGAGACTTGAACCCGGTTCACAATGCTCAGAATTATATTACAAAGCCTTTAAGACATTCATCTATGAAACTTATAAATCAATTTAAAAAAAATTGGCCTTTTTCTGGTCCAAATGTAGCGCATAAGGAGACAATTGACCTTTTTCTGGTCTCAATGTAATGCATAAGGAGACAATTGGTAACGTTCAATGACAAACAATACAAGACGTAAAAAATGTAAAGGGACCAGAGTTTGGACTAGTCGGTCGCCCCCATGGAGATGTTTACAAACTAGTTTTGGAGTAAACCGTGGTCCTGCTGGGTCGTTTTTGAATTTTTGTTCCAACTCGAGCATTAACATAAAGGGTGTTTTTTTTAGAGGTATAGAACTTCGAATTGAAATAAAACACAAGAAAATCGTTTTAATGTCCATCAATTTGGCTTTATTGGAAGGATAATCTTATGCCATTAATGTTTAAATATGATTTCAGGCATGTGGCCGCCGCGGCTGGCTCGAATAAAGCCACTTCTACAGTTCCAATTTTCAACCACTTTTTCGAGCATATGGGGCCGTATGTCGGCAATAACGCCACGAATGTTGGCTTCCAAGTCCTCTAACGTTTCTGGTTTGTTGGCGTAGACGAGCGACTTCACATATCCCCAAAGAAAATAATCCAATGGTGTCAAATCACACGATCTTGGTGGCCAATTGACAGGTCCATTCCGCGAAATTATGCGCTCATCGAATGTTTCCTTCAATAAATCGATTGTGACGTGCGCTGTATGGCATGTAGCGCCGTCTTGTTGGAACCACAACTCATCCACATTCATGCCATCCAATTCGGGAATAAAATAGTCGGTTATCATGGCTCTATACCGGTCTCCATTAACGGTAACTGACTCTCCAGCATTATTTCGGAAGAAGTATGGCCCAATGACTCCACCAGCCCATAGAGCACACCAAACAGTCAGTTTTTGTGGATGTAATGGCGTCTCAAGGGTCTCATGTGGATTCTCTTTACTCCAAATGCGGCAATTTTGCTTGTTGACGTAGCCATTCAACCAAAAATGAGCCTCATCACTGAACAAAATTTTGCGATGAAAATCAGCATCGAGATCAATCTCATTTTCGGCCCATACACCAAAATCACGACGCACTGCATGGTCTCGCGGCTTTAATTCTTGCACAAGCTGGATTTTGTAAGGTCGCAAGCCAAGATCTTTGCGCAAAATCTTCCATAAAGTTGATGGACAAAGCTCCAATTGCTGTGCACGGTGGCGAATCGATTCATTCGGGTCCTCTTCCACATTTTGCTCTACAGCGGAATTGTTTCTTCGGTGCGCACTGTTCGACGTCTCTGCGGATGCGTATTATCACATAGAGTAAACGTAGTGCGAAAACGATCCATGGTTAACCGAATTAATTGCTCTGATGGACGATTATGTCGACCATAAAATGGACGGAGCTTGCGGTAAACTTCGCGAACTGAACCATTATTTTCGAAATAAATTTTCACGATTTGCAAGCGTTGTTCTTTTGTCAACCTGTTCATGATGAAATGGCAAACCAAACTAAACATAAGTGACATTAGACTTGCCAGATTTGACCACAAAATGTCAGTTTAATCTCTATTCGAAAAACAAACCTCTAAAAAAAACACCCTTTATTAAAAAAACTCCTCACATTTTATTCAATAAAAAAATTGCAGTTGTGCGTTTTTTTTATCTTTTTCCATAAAACACATTTTTGTAACTCAATTTAACGCCTAAAAGTATACAACCGCAATTATTATCAAACGTGTAACACTTTAACTGACGGCATTTTGATTGCAATTATCGGTTTTATGGGTTCAAACACACACACACACACAGGAGAGAAAGAGAGTGATATGAAGCCTAAAATTATGCCATAACAAAACAACGAAAAAATAATGTCACATAACACAAACGAGCAGTCAAGCAGCACTTCATAACCAACCTTTCGGCAGAATAACGGAAGCAACAAGAATTTTTTTTTTTTTTGGTTTATCAGCACCCACATAAAATCTATTACTAAATAATTACAAATCGAAATGTGAACATGACATGCCAGAGAACTCCATGGATGATTGCTGTGGTCGGCGGCAGAAGGCATGTTTGCATGTTTATGAGACATTTTTGCCACAATTGCAACAACAACAACAGCAGCAGCAACAATGTTAACAGTCAACAATGACTTCTCTATTATTTTTATGTTGATTTTATATTATTATTATTAATATTATTATTATGATTATGATTATTGTGATTATGTTTATATTGTTGATGTGATTATTTTTATGTATTGTTGTTTTTGTTGTTGTTGTTTTTGACATCATTGTCGTGTGCCATTATTAACAAACTAAACTGTGCAATAAAATAGAATGACATTGGCAACAACGACAACCATCGAAATGTCAAAACTATTTTAAACAGTTACCACTATTAAGTGCTAGACAGTGCAACAACAATTGCCAAAATTCTATGGTTTAGCAAAGAAAAAAAAAAAAAAAATTTTTTTTTATTAAAAAAGTTACATGTAAAAACTTGAAAAAAATGCAATGTCTATTCGACGGCCAGGCATCAATTACAAAAAGCTGCATCGGAAAAATCAAAAAAAAAAAAGTAATAATAATAAAGTTTAGCATACGTCATGTGGTGTTTTAAAAGAAAGATTTCACTTAGCAATATATAGTTACAAAATTTGGTCTTCAAATTGGATATTGCTGTTGCTCTTAAAGAGTTCAAACACTGGCTTGCGATGCACTGAAAATCATAAAAAAAAAATATTAAATTCTTTAAAATTCCTTTCAAAATTTATAAACAACTCAATATTGAAACAATTCAAATATGCTAGAGCTCGCCTTGTGGCCGAAATTCGACCACTTCGATTTGACTAAAAAGCAAAAAAATTTTTATACCCTTCCTTGGTCGATGAAACAAAAAAGCTTTTAATATTCTTCTTTAGGGATCAGGTTATGCATAAAAATTGGTGCAGCAGCTTAGTTGCAATAGTGTGCTTTCCATTTAGAGGCGTATAACTTCTAGTAAAGAGAAAAAAGTTGTTGATATCGTCCAATTCATTTTATCGCCTTATCAAAATTCATAAAAATCAATGCCGTAATACCGTAATATTAGTCATGTTATCGTTTCTCAATGCTACTTCTATCTCTAAACCGAATTTCATGAAAATCAATACAGTGGCTTAGCCATGAGAGCCTTTTTTGAAGTCAGTATCAGTCAGCATTTTGTCTTTCCCCTTTTGCTGTATCCTCTTTTCAGCTTTGTGTGACAGCGTATTTTGTCGTTGTTAATATTGAAAAATTTGCAATTAATTTTACTTAGCTCTGTGGCAAAATATTAAAATAATTTTAACTTTGTGCAAATTTACACACAAATGCCTTTCTAATGGTGTATAATTCAAAGTCGTGCTCCATTTCTAACTTAGTAAAAAAGGTAGGACAAATTTTTATCTTGAGTATTAATATATTGCATTGATATTGAATACACAATGATTTTTTGTAAGGCTAAAGGAATCATTCGAATATCAAATTCAGTTTGTAAAGACATTTTCTTAATGTGAAAATTTTATTCCTCTATCATACAGGTCAGTGGTGTAGAGGACTAAAATGTTTGTAATTGTAAGTAAAAACAATATGTTTCGATCTATCATACGATTGGTCCTCGGTTTTGAATCCTACTGCGTTCACATTGTTTCCTTTTTTTTTAATTGAAAACATGCTTATTGCTGCTTTACAAATAAGCATTTCAAAAGGCCTTTTTTGGTAAGGTTGCGTTAAGTTTCAGAACGCCTACATCCCAGGACATGCAATATTAAAAGGATAAAATGGTTTTTTGCGGATCGGAAGCACCTATCGCTAACAGAAAAGCACATCAGTAAGTCTTTTGAAGCACTTTTTTTCCTCTTGGGTTATATTTAAATACTTAACAACATGAAATTGCACATTCTCTGAAAATAATGTTTGTCCCATAATTCATGCGAGATTTGAATTTAACGCAATTTGTATGATTAAGTATTGCAAAACAAAACAAGCTAACAGTTTGACAGTATAATAGCTTAAAGTTAGTAAAAAAGTGTAAACAAAGCAAGTTTGAACGCCACATTGTAATGGAAAATTTCGACAAAAGATTGCGTATGTGCCAGCTAAGCCATGGAGGTTATCTGTCGAACGTGCTTTTCTACGCATAGTTTTATCGTATTTTTTCTTTATTTCAATAAAAAATACAATTGGAAAACAGTTGAATTTTATTAATTTTAAATCTTGCGTGAATTATGGGACACCCTTCATATAAGTGTGCTGCAAAAAAAATAAAAATTAAAAAAATTCCGAAACATTTGAAAAAATCTGTATAGAATAAATATATTCTGAGAATATTTTACTTGTTCTTTCAATACATATATGAAAATAAATTCATATGTTATGAAAAATAGAGAGTGTCCCATTATTCACGCTAGATTTTAAACTCCCAAGATTAGTACGATTAAATATGGCCAGACAAAAAAAGAAAATAGTTTGACATCATAATAGCTTGCGCTTAGTAAAAAAGTATAAAAGAGGAGAGTGAATGCTGTATAAATGAAATTTTGCCACATTTATGCAAAATGGTTATAGAAAATTTTGAAAAATAAGAGTGCGTGTGTGCCAGCTAAGCCGTGGAGGTTATTTGTCCAATTTCATAATCCATAGTTATATTAATTGTATTTTTTTTCTGTTAAAAAAAAAAAATAAAATTGAAAGACCGTGTAATTTCATATAATTTAATTTAAATGCGAATTATGGGACATCCTTCACAAAAGTCTGCTGAAAAAAAAAAAAAAAAATAAATTCAGAAACATTTGAAAAAATTTGCAAAGGATGTAAATACTCATGGGATTTTTAACTTGATTTTATTTCTTTAGAATGATTTAAGAAGAATTTAAATTTTATCAACAAATTTTTGGTCAAATGCCAGCCAACTCACGCAGCACTGTTCCCACCACATTCGAAAAAAAACCGCAACGAATTTTAACAATATAATGCATATTTTATTGTGCCTATTGTAAGTGTAATTATTGTTGTTGCTGTACTTGATAGTAATTGTAATTTGACTGCAACAATTCATAGTAAATCGTTGTAAAAAAGTCAATTGGTTTGGTTTCAAATTGCGCGCGGTATCAAAATTAAACTCTGCTCGCCCTCTTTCACCACTTAAGCCAAAATGTAAAGTTCATTATTTTGTTGTTATTTTCGATTTAAATTTTTTCAGCAAACCGATTTTGTTTGTGGCATCGATTTCATCGATTATTGCAAACACAAAGAGTGTGTGCGTTTCGCCTAAGGGGGGGGGCGGGGGGTTAAATGTTGAGCAACATTGACTATGCCCGATATTGTAGGCGTCAACTTTAGTTTAAGTTTGAAAAAGTGTGCACTAAAAATTTCGTGGGCGTCAAAGTTCAATTAACTTGGTTGGTTAAGGCTAAAACAAAACAAAAACAAAAAAACACAAAAAAAAACTTTTGCCCGTTTTAGCCAAGTTAAGCTTAGTCAAGCGCAACGCAACGAGTTGAGCGGCAAAAGTTCAAAGTTTGCATGTTAACTGTTTTGTGTATGTATGTTGTTGTTCAATGTAACTAGCAGTATTTTGCGCTAGTTGTTGTTGTTGTTTTTTGTTGTTTCAAGTTATTTTTGTAAATTAAAGTTTAGTTTAGTTTTCACTGTATTTTGTTGTGTTTTGGCCATTTAAAAAATTTTGCCTAAACATGCGATTTACTGAGTGTTCTTCTTCTGCAGCTGCTGCTGCTGCCTTGTGCTGGATGTGGTTTTGTAATTGCGCTTCGCTGGCACCACCAAACGATTGATAAAATTGGGCGTTATACGCCCATTAAGTTAATAGCAGTTTGCTCATGAATGCAGGAATTAAAGCAACAAAGAGTTTTACTTTATATTGGCCAGTTTAAGTATGCGGGTATTGCATGTGTTCTTCAAGCAATAAAAAAATTGTTGCATACTTTTGTGCGATTTTGTTTTTAAATTTATTGAATGTTGATTTTGTACGGTATTTAAATGCATAAACACATAAAAATTACTTTTGGAAAAATTTATTTGTAAAAACAGTTTTAGTTAGAAAGAGTGCCGGGTGTGGGCACCCTTTTTGTTTTCGACGCATAACTTTTGACCAAATGTATATTATGCAGACATTTAAGTATCATTGGAAAGTTAGAGACCTTAGCTAGCTACTGGTGAAGAAAGTAAATTGATTTCGTTAGTTGGAAAAATTATATAAAAAAATAGTGAAGTAATCATTTTTGACAAAAAAAAAAAAAAAAAAAAAAAAAATGTTGGTTCGGTTGTGGGCACCCTTAGAAAATCGCTTAAAAATGGGGAAATATGAAGTAAAACGCAATCAAATGGAGAAGAAAGCAAAATTAAATTATTTTGGAAACATTGACTTACACAAATTTAATAAAATCAGCGTTACTGAAAACGTATCTATCAAATGGCATCTTGCCTGTTGCCCTGAATCCAGACTTGATTGTCTTCGGCGTCAATGCCAGATGAATTGTTTTGCAAACTAAGCCGGCTTGGTGACATAACTTCTAGCCCTTGTTGACATTGCTCTTTTGTCAAGCAAGAATTTTGTATACCAATCCATGCTCCTCGGTCCACTTCTCTGGAAACTCAATACCAAGATTTTTTACAAAAAAATGGTATGACACCTTCCACACCACCATGCACACTTTTTTTTCTAAAAGACTACATCATAAGAATTTTGAAATTTAGTGATCGAAAAATTGCTTCTTTGGAATCAAAATACCACTGTGCATCGTATCGTATGAGTAATATCAATTTACTACAGAATTTTGTATGTATTTTATAAATTTAGGCTTCATTAGCTCTGCTCCGATGCACTACAGCTTCAGAGTGCCACTGTAGTTTTATTCACTGTTAAATGCTCTAAAAGAATTTTAGAATTTACAAGTGGCTGCTCATGATTGGTGCTGTATTTTAATTATATATGATTGGGTTTTTTTTGAAAGTGGAAAAAAGTTCATATAGACGCCAAAGTAATGTCATAATATGAATTGTTTAACATTGCATAAGAAATAAGTAAAATAGAGATTTGTTTTCACTGTGAGCATACCTGATGATGCAGAATTTATGAAATTGAGTTATAAAAATGATATCTGACAAATAATTGTTTATTATGGCACATAATATATATGACATAAATTTTACGCTTTTGTGAACATATTTCAATTTCAAAAAACCCATTCATATGTAAGTACCTTCTAATATATGCAATATAACAGAAAGAAAATCACTTTTGTGAAAGTAATATAATTGTTTTTATTTCTTTTTTTTGTTAATATTGTAGTTAATTGTTCGCAACAAATCCAAAAAAAGAACTATATTTCTGCTTCAATACACAAAATTTGTCTAACTTTTACACGTGCAAGTCCTTGTGTTTTGCGCGCTTGTGTCAGAAGTTACGTGCGAAATTGATTGATTTTTGGCGTTAACACCTTTACCAAAATTCAAGCTGTTCATGGGCACATGCGAACGCTTATGTATGTCAATTGTTACAAACACTTGCATGTACGTTCATATGTGTACATAGTTATAGTTTATATTTATATCGCTGCTGTCAACATTAATTATTGTATGAAAAAAAAAAAGTTCATTCAGCAAGTTGTTTTGCGAACTTTTATGGCCACGATTGTTAAAATAATAAGCCAATCACTACTTGAGACTTTAATATTATTACTTATGTTGCTTATGTTTTTTCTTTTCTCGAAGTAATTAAGAGAAACTTTAATTTTTTTCTAAATTTCTGTCTAAATTTCTGCGAAACGTTATTCCCCTGCCATGTTTCTATTCTTCTTTTTTCATATTTCAAACACTTTCTAAAATTTAAGTATTATTTATGTCACAATCTTACAGTTTATGTTTTGACTATGACGTTTGAGTCATATTAATTCTTACGCAATTTTATCCTATCATTAATTTTTCACTTAAAGTTTCAACAAATTCATTTCGATATTATTTAGAGCATACATTAGGCCGGGTCAATTTGTTCGGGAGGCAAAAAATTGGCAAAGAGTATAGCAAAAAAATAATCTACGAAAAATCCCAAGAAACTTTGCCCAAGAAACCATTGGTCTAAAATCAATATCGAGCCGCCGTAAATTGCGTTGAAGTTTTATATGTAGTACTTTAAAATACAATAAGAAAATTAAAAAAATTCAAATTTTTCTTTTACTTGTTTCATATAAAATTATTCAAAGTATTTGAATTTTTTGTTTTTTTTATTGAATTTTAAAGTACTACATACAAAACTTCAACGCAATTTACGGCGGCTCGATATTAATTTTAGACCAATGGTTTCTTGGGCAAAGTTTCTTGGAATTTTTCGTAGATTGTTTTGTTGCTATACTCTTTGCCGCAAAAAAATTTGACCCGGCCTAGCATACATACTGAATTTTTTGATACAATCATAAGGTGCACAGCAAAAAGTAATTGATACAATTTTTTCCTATAAAGTTACTCTAAGCCATAAACGTTTAAGTTTTTAAACCAAAATTGTTATGAACTGTTATAAATTTTATACCAAAAATGTATAAAAACTTTTGAAATAACGTCAAAAACGTCCCGTCATTGAAAACACACAATACTTTCATATGAACTTCTATATAAATTTTATACAAAAAAGTATAAAAGATTTCTGTATAAAAATATTGGGTGTACGACTTAAAAACCGGAATTTTTTAGCGAAATTTGATGCTTTATTGTGGAAAAATTTTACAATATATTTTATTCAAAGTATTGTCCATTGGAAGCTACATCATTTCCCCATCTTTCAGGCAATTTATAAATTCCATCACAAAAAAATTCCGCCGGCTTGGCGGCCAAAAATGAATCTATCCAATTTTCGATATCTTGAACTTAAGTCAAGCGTATTCCTGATAGGGCATTCTGCATCGATCGGAACAAATGGTAGTCTGATGGTGCAAGGTCTGGGCTATAAAGTGGGTGAGGCAAAATTTCCTATCCGTTGTTTTCCGTTGTTTTCCAGGTAATTTTTGACTGGGGCAGCAATATGTGTCCGAGCGTTGTCATGATGAAAAATTATTGCTTCGTGTCTGGTCACATTTTCCGGGCGTTTTTCGATGATGGCACGCTTCAAACGTATTAATTGTGTTCGATAGAGGTCACCTGTGAGCATTACAGAGCATTACCGTGGCACCATGGATATTTGCCTTTGGCTGGGAAGGTCCTGGTTGTCCGGGCTTCATATATGAATGTTTGCGTTTCGGGTTGTCGTAATGGATCCATTTTTCATCCCCAGTCACGATACGATGCAAAAATAACTTTTGGCAGCAGTTTTCCTTGCAAAAAAATGACCCAACAGAACCTCCCGCAAATGCTGTCTTTTTCTCCAATTTTCAAAGTTATTCATCGTGAAAAATAATAATGATGCACACAAGATAAAATTGTTTTGTTGACTGATTTTGACAGCTGTCAAATGTACCATGACATATATATAAAGTTCGAGCTTTCACGATATTTGTTAGTACGGACATCCACCGTCAAATTCCGGTTTTTAAGTTGTACACCCAATACTATAAAATTTAAACCAAAATGGTATAAATTGTGTTAATACTTTATGTGCACATAGATTTTATACCAAGGTTGCTGTACATCTGTATTCATTCCAATTTGGTTTGAATTTTACACCCAAACATTTTGCTGTGTGTGTTACCAAATTATTTTGTTTTCAATTTTGATCGCAATGTTTGTCATCATAATTTGATCAAACATTGGTGACTTGAAAAAAATTATTTTGACATAGTTAGTTAATTAAAATCATATAAAATTTATAGTTATGTTTTATAATACTTTATTTATGTATATGAAAACCAATGGTATAAATCATAAAAAATTAATTTCTACCCAGTGCGTACTCCTTTATATAAGAAAAAAAAACCAACAAAATGCCTGCTGCATTTAATGCCAAAATTGGAAAAAAAAATCCTTTGCGCCAACAAAATCAACTAATATTTTTAATTGAAAAATTTTCTAATTAAATGTTTGCAAAAGCGTTCAAATAAAATGCAATTCACTTAGTACGAGGGTGTTGAGGGATTTTTTTCCTTTGCGCCGCTCTATGTGTATTGCAATTGAAAGCAAAGTAATAATTGAAACACTGTGAATATTTTGTTACAAAAACTCTCGTATTGTTATAGTCTGTGATATATGATTAGTTTGAACTCAGGCTACAAGTTTAAAATTTTATTTAAACTCAAATTAATCATTTCACGGCAAAATACATATACAGCCTAATTTTGGTATACAATATTGATATCAGCGAATTCAGATCCTTGAAAAAGAGTTTTCCTTGAGTCCTAAGGTTAGATCTAGAGAGAGCAAGGCAGTTGTACAGAAAGTGCTCGAGATATTCATTTTCTCTAGCGTCCATGCAACTTTGACAGAAGGAATTAATGAAGATACCCAGTTTTTCGATAGCCCAATATCTTGAGCAAATCACAATATGCACTGTTTTTGAATCGCAGGTCTGATGTTTCCGAGTTATTAAACAAAATCCAGATTGCTCTGGAAATCCTGCAATTTTCTAAAGCTTTTCATCTGGCATTCGCTTTGGTAAGGAAATGCAAAAAAATTACTTTTCTCACTTGAACTATCGGAGTGTTTACGAACACCCTTAGAGAGGAGCCATGTCTTGCTAGTTCACCAGCTTTTTCAATACCCTCACAGTCTCTGTGATTTGGAACCATAACAAGAATTAGTTCCAATTGACGTCATAGTTCGACTCAATTTTTTTCTACCTTCTTCAAACAGTTTTGATCTTACTGTTACTGAGTTCAGCGCCTTAGTCTAGGTAATTTTTCAAAACCAAGATCTGGACGCTGATATAATTTTAAGACCAAGACAAATTTTGAATACACAATAATCTCTAGAGTTTTTCAAGGTCCAAGACCAAGGCCAAAATCAGGACTTAGTGCTCGAGGCTAAGGCTAAGGCTTAATGCTAAAACCAAGAACAAGATTAAGACTGCTATGTGCCTTGTCTTGCTCACTACTTTTGATAGTGGCCTGACCCTCAGATAAAATCGTTACTCGACTATAGCTGAGATTAGTGGTCCCCACCAGCCAACATGCTTTGAGAATGGCATAACTTCTGCTTGAAAGGCGCTGGCTGATTTTGGTAAGCTAAAGAATTGAGATAAATTGAGGTCTTTTGAAAAATACTTGCACCCACGACGTAGTCAGGAAATGGATAATTTTATACAAACTTTTTTAGATACAATGTTTAAAAAAATTCCTTAGAAACAAGTATATGAGCAAAGTTTACAAGCAATGTATATAAACAATGTATATAAGCAACGTATAAGAAAAATTTATAGGAAAAGCATATAAACAATGTTTATAATCAGTATTACATTTTTTTCTTCCTGTTTTTCTTAATTTGCTAAAATTAGTGTTGAAAAACATGATTCAGAAACAGTTTTGAGAAATGTTGCCAATGAATATATTGAGAGCCAGAGTGTTTGGAATTGTTGTAAATCAATATTGGTGAACAAAATGTTAAGCAATAATATTAAAAAAAAATTTTCGAAATGTTTATACACAATGTTTCTATGCAATGTTTCTAAGCAATGTTCCTAAACAACGTTTAGAAACACTTTTTTGTAATTTTTTTTAAATATTGCTGATAAGCATTGCTTAGAAACAATTTCATAAAATATTGCTAAGAACATACGTTTTAGAAACATACCTTAGAAAAGTAACATTAAGTAAAACTATTTCGACTTTATGTTGCTGCAACAATATTGCAACAGAATATTAAGCAACATCATTTCTTAGCAATATTCATGAGCAAATAATACATAAAATTTATGTCAAATAAACATTCCATTCAATTTTAATATTTCAGTGTATATGATACCATTTCCCTTTTGCTCAATTCATGCTTTCGCTTCCTGCAACAATTAAAATTGTGAGCTTTCAGTTTTATTACATTTGTGTTTATACGCTTTTCAGCGTTGCATTAGCGTCATGATAACTCTTTTTTTTTCCGTTGCTTTCTTCTAAGATTTTTTATACATTTCCGCCCCTCCCCCTCCATCCAATGCACACACACACAATACAAACGGCGTTTATCCCTTTTTCATTACAAGCAACATTTAAACCAATAATTGTCGAAAGTGCAGTTGAGAGAGAGAAAAAAAGCAAAAGTTTGTAGCAAAAAAACGCTTAATGACCAAAAAACAAGCGCAGACTTAAAACAAAAACCAAGAAAATCTCAAGAAAACTGACGTCAGTACGTCGTCGATTATGAGTGCGCAGCAACACTGGTTGGCGACTGCCAACAAGGTTTAACAAGGGCATGCTGTTGCGACGACTGCTGCTGATGTGTTGCAAGTGCTGCAAAAGGAAAAAATGCGGAAAATCTTTTAATAATTTCCTTTGCGTTTTTTCGCAGCATTTCTTCATATTTTTTGCAATTTACTTTGGTAGCAGGGCACTGTGAAAAAGGAAGAAAAAATAAAATTCCACAAGAAATCATTGCAAAAGGGATATCAAAAAACGGGGCATTAAATACTTGCGGTACATTTTCAATGATGATTTTCTCATTGAGCTGGCTGGCGCGCTAACGTTGTTGTCAAAGAAAGTTGCGGGAAGAAGAAATCTTACGAACGCGCTTGGCAGCACTGGCACACTCGTGGCCGAAATATGTTGAAGAAGAAAAAACCCCAATGTTGTAATAATTATTTATTGATTTTTGTTGAAATTAAGTTTTTCCCATTTTATTTTGGGTTTTTTCTTCGCTGTTGATTTATTCAGGTCAATAAAGGCAATGCCAGCGGAAAAAATGTTGGGGGAAAAAATACATGGAATTGAAAGCATAAGGATGGATAATTTACATACGAAAGCGTTATGGATAGCAGCAGTAAATTTACTACTACTAAGGCGGCATAGCAAATGTTAATTTACATTTATGCATTAGAATTACAATATTTTTCTGTGTATTTACAAATATTCGTCGTGCATTAGGGCGCATAAATCACCAAATACTTTTCCAATATCAATCATTTTGGAATATAATATTAGTTAGAACGTAGTTTGTGCTATGGAAATTGTAGTCTTAATATTATACTTTCTGTGGGTCAAATTTATATAGTTGTAAAATTTGATTTGAAGAACATATTTCCTATAAAAGCGATGCTTTGCAATGACACTGAGCTCTCTTCATGAAGTAGGTACCCAATTATTGGAATGCTTTTTCCAACATCCTTTACCAGATGACTTTCGGCTTATTAATGTTTTTGTTTGAATTATTTAGCATTAATTTACTTCTTTAAAATGAGCTTTTAAATGATCATCTACGTTTCCTCTGCGCAAAACTATGATCGTTTTAATCCTTTGATTAGTAAGATCGCCCACAGAAGATCTTTGTTAAAACCCTATAGTTTTGTAAATCAAAATTTATTCTCGGTCCAACCTTCAAATGATTCTTTTGTATTTAAAATGCGCATCAAACAGTTGCTATTAGATGTTGTACTTGATTTGTTTGTCTTCGGCAAGACCGTTTACAGATGGTCTTTTATGTTTTGATTTTTGTAGTTAAGTAAAAACTAGTAAGGGTGTTACCTAGACCGGTGCGTTTTGGACGAAAGTTTAAAATTTGTCGCGTAACCGGCAGAATTGTAAAGTTTAACTATCGAGATGAAGATTGCCACCACCCTAGCTCTGAGAGATGACGGGAAGGGGTGTCGATATATTTTTGAAGGTTGAAAAACGTGGTTTAAAAATGCATGCTCATAGGTCCGAAGTGAGTCAATTCTCAGCTTCGTAGTAGGTCGAAAACTGAAATTTTAGACATGGATTCTTATGTATTTTTTTCCGTAAAATCGAATGGCATCATTAGTTTTCTGATAAGACGTCCATTTTTGGCGTTAAGTGAACTTTTCAGCTCAAAAAAGTCGAAATTTTTCCAAATCCCCTGTTTGAGCACTCCACAATTGAACAGAAAAAATCTTAGAAAAATTTGAAATGTATATTTTGTTAGGGTTTTTTCTGACAAATCCAGTGCTACCATTTTTTTTTGCGCTATGACATTATTTTCATTCATGAAAATCGAATTTTTGATTTTTATTATCAAAAAATATCACGAAATCGTGCGTAAATATTTAGTCAACGACGGTTCCCAACGTCCGGGCGGTTTTTTCTTTTCAGTGCCCCCTAGTAAAATTTTTTTAGAGTATTTTTGAAAATTTTTTTAACCCATTATAAACAAGTTTTTGAAAAAGGGGTCAAAAAGACCCTTAAAAACGAGATATAATGGGTTAAGATTTTCACATAACTTAATGTAGAATCAAGCACGGAACAATATTTTAGAACGTCTTAACCCATTATAAAAAAATTTTTGGAAAAGGGGTCGAAAAGACCCTTAAAAACGCGTTATAGTGGGTTAAGATGTTCTAAAATATTGTTCCATGCTTGATTCTACATCAAGTTAAGTGAACATCTTAACCCATTATAACGCGTTTTTAAGGGTCTTTTCGAGCCCTTTTCCAAAAATTTTTTTATAATGGGTTAAGACGTTCTAAAATATTGTTCCATGCTTGATTCTACATCAAGTTAAGTGAACATCTTAACCCATTATAACGCGTTTTTAAGGGTCTTTTGACCCCTTTTTCAAAAACTTGTTTATAATGGGTTAAAAAAATTTCCAAAAATATTCTAAAAAAATTTTACTATGGGGCACTGAAAAGAAAAAACCGTCCGGACGTTGGGAACCGTCGTTGACTAAATATTTACGCCCGATTTCGTGATATTTTTTGATAATAAAAATCAAAAATTCGTTTTTCATGAATGAAAATAATGTCGTAGCGCAAAAAAAATGCTACCACTGGATTCGTCAGGAAAAATCCTAACAAAATATACATTTTAAATTTTTCCAAGATTTTTTCTGTTCAATTGTGGAGTGCTACAACAGGGGATTTGGAAAAATTTCGACTTTTTTGAGCTGAAAAGTTCACTTAACGCCAAAAATGGACGTTTTATCAGAAAACTAATGATGCCATTCGATTCTACGGAAAAAAATACATAAGAATCCATGTCTAAGATTTCAGTTTTCGACCTACTACGAAGCTGAGAATTGATTCACTTCGGACCTATGAGCATGCATTTTTAAACCACGTTTTTCAACCTTCAAAAATATATCGACACCCCTTCCCGTCATCTCTCAGAGCTAGGGTGGCGGCAATCTTCATGTCGATAGTTAAACTTTACAATTCTGCCGGTTGCGCGACAAATTTTAAACTTTCGTCCAAAACGCACCGGTCTAGTGATACCTTTGGCCTGGCTAAACATTAAATACCCTACACAGCAGTATTTTTAAAATTTTGCATATATGGGAGGTGCCACGCCCTCTAGTTCGAATTCACCCAGTTTTTGTCCAGAGCTTGGATTTATACTGTCTGAGTGAAAAACGTTTTTAGTACAGTGTTTTGGAGCTTTTGCTTATATAGGAGGTGCCACGCCCTCTTGTCCGAGTTCGTCTAGTTTTAACTTAGAGCGTGCATTTGTAGTATTTAGTATTTGAGTGAAGTTTGGTTGGATTTTCTCAAAAAACTCTTTTAGTATAGCATTTTGAAACTTCTGCTTATATGGGAGGTGCCACGCCCCCTTGTCCAATTGCACCCAATTTTTGCCGAGAGCTTTCATTTTGGGTACTTCCGATTTCGCTCATTTTCAATCCCCCTAGCTAACATTGACGACAAAGGCTGTGAACCGAATTTCATTGAATTATCTTGCTTAGTTTTGCCAAAAATGTATTTCCACACACATCCAGCCAGCTAGACAGACGGACATGGCTATATCGACTCAGTAGGTGACGCTGATCAAGAATATATTAACTTTTCTAAATCTGCCACGCCTCCCTTTCTGCGTTACAAACGGAAGGACAAAGTGAATATACCCTGGGTGTAGGGTATAAAAATAACGACGAATGGACTTCGAATTCGTAATTTTCGTACCAAAATTGGTCTGCATCTCAAACTTGCCGCTGCAGAAGGTCAAATGGGCATCTTCAATTTCTATGCGCAAAATTAATATCATTTTGAGATAAGATACAGTGCTGTAAATCGATACAAGGGAACGGAATTTCCACAGTTTATGTTTGATTTTCTTGAAATTGGGAACAGATATACATTGTTCCGTGGTGTTTTCAGTAATATTTTTTTTTTTTTTAATGCAATGAACAGAAAAAAAGATATTTGAATAAATGTAACAATACAAATTTTATGAAAAACGTATATCGGAAAACTTATTTGGACATAAGGAATTGGGCATTAAGCATTCGGTATTGCCCATGTGGCATTGGGTGTTGCACATTAGACATTGCACACTGAATATTGGGCATTGGATATTGGACACTGAACACTAGAAGGTACCAGAACAAAAAAATCCACCATACACCATCGAATTCGAAGCACAATAATTAAACTAGTAAGGGTGTTTCCTTTGGACTGGCCAAACATAAAATACCCTACACTGCTGTATTTTGAAAATGTTGCTTATATTGAAGGTGCCACGTCCTCTTGTCTAAGTTCACCCAGTTTTTGCTCAGAGCTTGCATTTATAGTTCTTAGCGTTTGTATGCAAATTAGTTGGATTGTTTAAAAAAACGTTTTAAATATAGCGTTTTGCAACTTTGCTTATATCAGAGGTGCCACGCCCTCTTGTTTGAGCTCATCTAGTTTTTCCCCAGAGCTAGTGGCTTATAGTTTTTAGTGTCTGAGTGAAATTTAGTTGGATTATCTCAAAAAAATTTCAGTATGTGGTGAGCAAACCAAGACCATAGCAGTCTTGGCCTTGGTCTTGTTCTTGAACATTGAGTTTTGGTCTTGGTTTTGATATTGATCTTGGTTTGGGTCTTGAAAATATTTTCAGAGATATTGAGTATTCAAAAATATAAAACTATACTTTTCTAAAGCAGTTGGGTTTTTAAGATGCCAAAATTTAAATCGAGAGATGATTGTATCTTCAAAACGGGCGTGAAACAACTTTTAACTATAAATTACCAAGACTGAAAAGCAGTCTTGGTGTTGACGATTATAGCAGTCTTGGTCTTGGTCTTGCAAAAATATCAGCGTCTTGGTCTCGCAAAATTACCAAGACCAAGAACAAGACGCAAGACCAAGATTAATTTTGCTCATCACTATTTCAGTATGGCATGGCGAAACTTTTGCCTATATGGAAGGTATCATGCCCTCTTGTCCAACTTTGCTTAGTTTTTGCCCAGAGCTTGCAATAATCATTTCTAGCATTTATGTGAAAAATACTCCTAAAGTTGCATTTTGAATATATTTTTTGTCTGCGAGGTAGGCGTGTCCATTAACCGATTTTGCTCATTTTTAATCCCTCGAGCTATCTTTTACTGCAAATTTACTGTACCAAATTTCATCGAATTATCTTGAGTAGTTTTCCCCTAAAAAATATTTCCACAGACGGACAGCCAACCAGCCATCCAGCCAGACAGACGGACATAGCTATGTAAACTCAGGAGGTGACGCTGATCAAGAATATATATACTTTTCTATACCTGCCATGCCTCCTTTTTTGCATTACAAACGGAAGGACAAAGTGAATATATCCTGGGTGTAGGGTATAAAAAAAGTTAAAACGATTATTTTACATTTAGACTCTACGTTATTGTTATTCGCAGAAGTTTGCGGACGCAAATTTTAACATTTTTTAAGAAAATAAATCTGTACTGTCACTTATTTTTGAGCATAGAATGAGTTGGAATCACTTTTTTTAAAAAAACATTTTGTTTTACAACGGTCGCTTAAGTGGTTAAGGAACAGAAGTAATTTCCGAAACGAGCAAATTTTTTTAAGTGATTTTTTTTCCGATAAAAAAAATTGGCCTTTACCATGCTGTGACATTTAAAAATCAAATTTAATTTCAAAAATAATCAGATAATTTCCAAATTGAACTATGATCTGCTGAATGGCATAAAAAATTTGAATTTATCAAATAAATGTTTCGGCCAATGTAGCACTGTTTCAAATCACGAGCATTTACACTGGGTGACACTGTATATAGCTGCATACAATAAAATCATAGCGATGCAGTTAAATCAAACGCTTAAGTCACAATAAATGCATCATTAACTGTTGTATTGCAATAATTAAAAGTTATGCCCGTTTAAGTATGCAATACTTTTGAATTGCAGAGCTGTCAACGCATGAACTATCAACGCGCGCCATCAGCATTGAACTGCTGCAGCTTAATTTAAGTTTCGCACAATAAATCTGTTGAAGCCGGCTTGACAAGCATTCATGCGCATAAGGCTTAAATAACAATGTAGGGGAAAAACAGCACATAAATAATTACATTGTAAAGCAATCAATAAAAAATTGATGAGAAATTAAAAAATAAAAACAATTTAATGTATAAAAATATAATTAAAAAATTTAAAACAAAAAAAAAAAAATAAACTCCCTTTCGCTCTTTTTGTTCAACAAACCCCTTTTTAAAATGCGCCCAAAAGTATGCTGCAATTTTTTCACATTATTAACTTGTATCATGTTAAAAATAACAAAACAACAAGTGCAGCCAGAGCTCATTATAAAAAATAACAAGGGTGCAGCAAAAAAGAGAAAAATTCTATAAAAAAAGAAAACAATTTTTAACATTCATAGCAATAAATTACACGCATTAATTGTTTGTTCAATTTAATTTCCCAATTTGGTAATTGGTAATGTTGTTTTTTTTTTTTTTGCAAATTTTAATTTTATTTTTAAACAATTTTTTAACATTTAATTACTTAACAAAGTCATGAATATTTTATTAAGTAGCGCGCATCAATTTTATCTGTTGTAATTTTAAAGCATGCTCTGTTTTTTTTTTTTTTTTTTTTTTTGTGAAAACAAAATTTCATAGGGTAAAGTGTGCTATAAACGGGAGGGTAAAAAAATATGAAATATTTGAAAAATGCAGTTTTGATCAAAATGTTTGCGAAGTCTATAGTAAAACTAATGTCATAGTTTGAATTTACTGCTAAAACAAATTTGGCCGTTTTTTCATGGAAGCTCCATTTACTTTCCACTATATGCCATGCATAGCAGAAGCATTTTATCGTCGATTCTAGTAGTTTGATTTTTCACGTAATGAGATGGCGCTCTTACTATTTGATAAAACATACATCGTTGCGTTAGCAATGGCAAGAACCTTCCTTACTTATTTTTTGTCTGCGTTACAATGACTCTTTGCATGTTTTTAGTAAAGCAGAGACCACAAAAATAGTTTCACAATGCAGCAAATTGAGAAATAAAAAAAAAAAAATGTTTTTAATCAGATACCAATAACTGTTTTTGTTCAATTTCGGTCGCTATTTCCGATTTCTGATTTCCTTGATTTAGGTTGCAGAAAACGCTATTTTCAGATATTTGGTGCACATTTAGAAAGAAGTGTAGCCCACTTTTATTAACGGCATCGGTAAGTAAAAGTCTTCCTCATTAAATTTTGTGAAGATGCAAAACACTTACGCTTATTTGCTCACACACCGTGATTCGAGCATGCAATTTTTATCCAACAACCAACCAAACAATCAACCAGTCAACCAAGTAAACATGCAAAGGTTGCCCAACACTCAAACAAACAGCTCACCAACCAACCAAATAATCAAACAACCAACCAAGTAAACATGCTACGATTTTCCAACAGTCAAGCGGCATAGAACAAAAAACGTGAAACTTACGTCCAACCGACATACGACAAACACATGGAAAGCTCGTTGGTATGCACAGATTCAACCCTCATTTCAATGACTAGGCATAAGTATTTGAACCTGGATCAGCTAAGACATCAACAAAAGTTCTTGTAACTAAGCGAGGATGCGAATAAAACACGGATAATCAAACTATCGTCCAACCAAGTTTACAATCAACTGAATATCGCGCCAGCAGCGAATTTTAAATGCACCCCAACGAATGTTACTTTAGAAACTCACGCAAGAGGGCGGGCAGTCACCATTTAATAAAGATAATGAACGTATTTCCTGTCAAAGATACTTTCTTTCTCTTGGTGGTTGCCGCATACGTAAGACGTGATCTGTGTTTATTTCCAGTATCCCGCAACTTAAGACCTTTTTTTAACAACGTGGACACTTGAGACATGACTGGGTCTTACAATTAACAACCAATGGATACATTTTGTGGACAACTGATTGAAAGGCATGGTCTGTGATGCACTCCACAACGGACAGACGGTGACCCAGAACCAGTGACGGAGAGGCTTGGTCACTGATGCACTTCACGACGTACGAACAGAGACATGCTGGACCCTGCCCGCGGGTAGGAAGACTAGAATTTAAGTAATGTTTATTACGTAGTGAATTTAGATTATATTTATGTTATATTATTAACTAGGTTAACATTTAGTTTTACTTTCTCTTGGTGGTCGTCGCATAGGCTTAAGTGAATAAAGTAAATTATAACGTTTGGAAAAGCTGTATTTCCTTGGGAAATAAAAATTTTGTAGTGTTCCCTGGACGCCCACGGCTTCAACTCGGCTAACGAAGGAAAGGTTCAGTAAAACTTTATCTCTTTTAGATTTTAAATTTGATCATGACATTCCGAGATATCAGCCATTGTACTTTAGGTATCTCGATCCTTTACAAATTTAATTTAGTCCTTTATGTGGACTTTTGATACATTTATTTCAACATAAAAGATATCTCAGAAAGTTGCAACCATATTGTAAAAGTTAAAAAAAAAGTTATAAAGCGGAAGATCAGAGGTACCTGATGGCGTTGGCAAAAGTGAACCTAAAAAAGAAAAAAATAATTTTCTGTACTATAAGACTACTCAGTTCCCAGACCTGACAGAGAAAACCTGCAATCTTATACTTGACGGAGATAGCCTTTTATTATAGTTACGCCAGAATAAAACAATTTTTTCCACTATACGAGTAATCACAATTGAAAGCTAGATCAATGCACTACATACTATATATCGCTGAAACATATACAAAGACATTAGTAGATAGTATCAAAATTGACAAGTCTTGCCTCTAACTCTTAACATTTCTCAGCTATTTTTATGTTTCTTCAGGGAATCTTAATGCTATAGTATTTTGTGAGACTTTTTTTCCATGGTGTGTTTTTCCATTATGTTGTTATCAAACCACCGTTCAATAAAGTTTTTTTTAAACGTTCTTTCTTTAGTTTCGAGCTTTTTTTCCTTCTTCTCCTCATAGTTTTGATCTTCTCCTGAAAGAAAACTTCTCTACAAAACTCACTTTTCTTAACAATTCATAGATTAACGTAATTTCCATTGCAGCGACCGTATGATCGAGGACTATTTGAAAAACAAAATCTTATATAAGCCATGGTTCAATGGTCTTCTTTTTAGTTTGCAAGTTTGTGGGACTTTCGTAAAATTTACACCGTCCCTAACTTGATTATTTTAAATGAATTTAGAATTTATATGGCCATGAACTTATTACGGTTCCCTATTCTTCAGCTTCCATGTTATTTAATGCTTCTATCATTCTTCTTTTCTTGCGTTTTTTATCTTTTTCCGAAACATTAAGCCGAAAACACTATTTTCTGTAACATTCTTCCGATTTACATTTTTATTCCTTTAGAGAATATTGATATGATTAAAGTATGGCAGTTTTTCTGCAGAAAGCCCCTAAAGAAATCACTTGATGGTCTTATTCTTATTGCTTACTCTTCAGTTCGAATATTTCTGGGGCAAAGTTCAATTTAATTATTTCCATAAATAACATTTAGCTTGGACCTTCACGGTTTTTTGATCTTCAATGATTTATCTAAGGTTTGTTTGGATTATGTTCATATTTTCGAGATATGCTTCTATCGAAGTGGAAAAGGTACTATCTCATCGCATAGTCAAAAGAGCTAATCACCCTTTATTTTTGCATAAAGCACTTGTTTTTTTTTATAAAATATTTACTGTGAATTAAAATAGCATAGCAGCAAAAAAAAGAGTATAAGTAATTGAATTAATTAATAATAAATAAAGTTACGTTGAAATCAATTTAAATTGTCATTTGATGTAGAAAATTGCAAATAAACAAGAAGAAGGGAACTGAAATTTTTTTTTTATTGTATTTGTTTTTGAGCTTAAAATGGGATACACTTTGTTGACCAAAAACAGTATTAAATTGTTTACTATGCTCGTATCCTAAATAAATATTTTCTAAAAAATCACTCTTCAAAGGATCAACTCAGAAAAAAAGGTCTAAATAAATCGCCCTTAGAAAGTCTCTAATGTTCTGCATATTTAATGGAAAAAAATAAGATTACAGTTATTAACATACAATTTTCATTTAAAATCCAAAAAATACAAACAAATTCCTAGTGCTTTATACAACTAAAAAGTTAAATGAAAAGAAATGAGAATATAGCTACACATTTAGATAGACTTGAAGAAACCAATGCAAAAATATTGAGAAAGTTGAAAAATACAGAGAAATGTTGTAGATACCAAAAAGGAAATAATATTCAATATTATTGATACAAGTCGGAAACATGTTGCAAAATGAAAAAAATTAAAATGACAGAAAAAAAGAGTTCGAATGCGGTGATATTTGGCAACTGATCCTAACCCTTTTCTAGACATCTTAAAAATGTACTAAATTCATTGCCAAAATATATTTTTTGGAGGCTCGAATGCATTGAAAATAGTAAAATTGTACAGAAACGACAGGAAGAATCTAACATCATCATGAAAATGCGCGCTCTGACACATCTATGAAATTATAACATAAAGTGTTAAAAATCATTCTCTCTGCTTTTTAGAGCACTTAATTTGCCCGTTTCGTATTGTGCGATATTGTTCATATATATACTCCAGTTACTGTTTTACTGTGTTAACACTTTAAAAGAATTTTTTTTATATTCAATTGACATACATAGAAGTTGGTCCTTCATTTTAGAATATCTCCGCTCAGATTTTCTTATTCTAACTGCAAAATTTTTATATATTGAGTTAAAAAAGAACTAAAATTGATGAGAAAGAGAAGACTCAGTTATTTTTAAAAATTTTTGTGAAGAACACAAGTGTGTGTCATTCTCCCTGTAAGTTGTTTTTATATTACTATATATTACTGTATTTTCATATAATCACATCAATAAGCAATTAGAGTGGTTATGCACTAGTTTAAACTTTTTTTAAAAATAATTCCATTCTGATATTACTGTTCTCACAACACTTTGTCATTCTCCCGCATAGTACTTTTTTCCGTCAAATTTACTCTGGTAGACTGGTTATCTTACGAGACATTGTTGTTTATTCATTTGACTTATTGAACTTTTTATGATTAGAGGCTGTCCATAAGCCTTGCGACACTCCAATATAAATTTTAAAGGTTGCCAACTGGTTATTTGCGAAAGTCTTATTCAATTCTTGTTTTTTGACCAAATTGTATTTTAAATTTTGTAAATTTTTTTAAAAATTGAGTAAAAAGAGCACTAAAATGCAGAGAAAGAGGGGACTCAGTTCTTTTTAAAAATTTTGTGAAGGACGCAAGTCTACGTCATTCTCCCTGTAAGTTTTTTTTCATATTACTATACATATTCTTTTATCTTCATATAATCATATCAATAAACAATCAGAGAGGCTATACACTGGTTTCAAATTTTTTTTTTAAATAATTGCTATTTCCATTCTGATATTACTGTTCTTACAACATTTTGTCATTCTCCCCCATAGCATTTCTCCCGTCAGATTTACTCCAGTAGAATGTTTATCTTACGAAACATTGTTGTTTATTCATAAGACTTGTTGAACTAATTCTTGCTTTTTATGATTAGGAGCCTCGCGATTTTTGACTAAACTGAAATTTTTGGTTTCAGAAACGCTCAGATAAACTTTTATAAAATTGTACGAAACTTTCGGTGTTTCCACCCGGTCAAAAGAAAGGTATTTTTCACAATCTGCAAGATCTAAGTTCTAAATCTGGGTAACGATTTTTGTGATATAAAGGTTTTTTGAAAATTAAGTCTCTATACTTCGAATACAAAGTGAGACAGCAAAAAGTTTTATTTATACTTTTTCAAGTTATTTTAGTTCGTAGCAATGAAATCGTAGTGTTCCCATCATAACGATAAAAAAAGAAAGAAAATAACAAAATTTTAAAATTTCATCATTAATATTTTTGACAGCAGAATTTTCTTTAAAACAAAGTGCTTTTCAGTATTTACACTAAGGAGATTTGACTATACACTTTGGAGGAAAAAAAAGCACATCCTTTAAAATTTTATTTCATTTCGTTGAAAAATTCACTCACGTAAATAGTTTCAATATCGTAGGAATAGCATAGAAAATTGATAAAATTTTCAATTACATTGCTGTATGCTCAGAAAAAGTCAAAGGATGCAAGAGAATGAGAGAAAGAGAGATGAAAAGGACGTTATTCCCACGTCAAGGAAAACCACGACACTTGCGGTGAGACGTAGTAAAATCAAAACAAACTTCCGGTATTTTTTTTTGGCGTTCGTTGCTTTTTTTCGCCTTCACTTTTATTGTGAGCTGCAATTGCTTCCTGTCCTGTTACCGCTGATGACGTTATGTGTCTTTTACACTAACTCTTCACTCCTGTCTCCGCCGCCTGCCTTATGCTGCCAACTATATGTATATGTGTCTAGTTGTGTCCAATGTTGTTGTCTTCTCTTCTCTTGTGTCGTCAGGTGTTGCGCTTTACGAAAAGGATTAAATAAATCTTTCAACATAAATAGAATATTTTTCTACTTTTTATATGTATGAATGAATGTCTTTCGTCCTGTTGGTCTGTCTCTGTGTATGTGTTTGGGTTTTTTTTTTGGTTTTTCACAAATGATGATGGAAAATTGTAAAGTACGAAAAGAAAATCGCACTGTCGACGTCAATGTGAAAACCAACGGAAATAAATAAAAGCTGCTGTCCATAATGTCTGCTGGAAAAATATTTGTCGGTCGCTCGGTCGGTTGGTTTGTTTGTCGATAGTTTTTTCGTTTAGTTTTTTCAATATTTCAAGCTTTATGCTGAAAGGCTTTTGTAAATCTTAAAAAAACTTTACACATTTTGGCAGCACCTACGGGAAGTGGTTTTCTCCCGCTTAAAAAAATAAGTGAAAAAATACAGTACTTTTGTTACTGCATACTTAAATAGTTATGTTTATATGTGAGTGTAATATTGTCATGAACATACACATTTTTATTTTCCGACCGCAATTTTTTTGTGCAATATAACAACGCCTATTTCTATCTTTTAAGGGGGTTCTCAAGCAAAATTGACATTTTCATTTACAACCTCAGAAGTGTACAGTTGGGGAAACGCAAATTTCATATGAAAGTCCCCCCTAGAGGATGGAAAAAAGGGGTAATTATGTTTCATAAAGATATTAGGGAAAGGCAAATAGTGCACGGAGAAAAAAATAGTATTTACTACTTTATTTCTGATAAATTTTACCAGAATTTCAAGTCAATATAATGATAACTCACCACTGAAGTAAATTTTAACATACTGTTTTAGTCAATTCAAAATTTTCGAATGATCTTACAGTCTAGTAATTTTTTTGAAAACATTTAAGTGACCAAAAAAATTATGTATTAGTCAATTTCGGGATGATTTGTTTTTGCTTCAAACAAAATCGAACCGATCTACCAAACAAGAACCGTAAAGTTCAAACAAAAAAACGCAATGATCACACTAGGACTCGAACCGTTGTTCGTCAAGATGATAGATAAAAGCATATACTCTGCACTACTGGCCCATATGATGAAGAGGTATAAAATTTGTGTGTTAAGCAAATGTCTGTCTAAGCATAAATATTTTTACTTGAATTTTAAAGTCAAAATTGTTATATAAGGTAAGGTAATTTATGTTTGAAATTTAGTGTTAATTACTTTATTTTTTTTTACAACCCGATTGGAGTAAAATTTATGACGCTGATTTTTCTTCGTGTGGGGGATGTTGGACATTTTTTCCCTACGAAGAAACTTTGGAGATGGTTAATTACCTGAATATATTAATTTCCTATGAAATAAACTTCAGGCGGTGGAAAAACGGGTAATTAAATTCGATGAAAATGTTGGCGAGTTAAAGTAATGGGGGTCGGTAAAAAATTGTTTTTTTTTTTTTCTGGCAATTCTGCGCAATCATATAATATTTTTTAATGTTACGTGGCGTGGTACACGCTCACTTTACGTACGGCACCTATGTACTAAATTTTATCAAAAAAGCTTTTATAGGTGTGAGGAGAAAAGTTGGCGGAGTCACGTTTTCTTCCTTCAAATCATCGCTTCATATAAAATGCTCATTATTATGTTTAAGTAACTAATCATTTCGTAGTTTCTTTGTATGTATGTATATGTATGTATGTATTCTCCTTTAACTCCTAGGAGGATAATATACTATTAGTTTTTAAGAAAACCAACTCAAACACATGAAATGTAAACTATTTTATTATTTTTAATTAAAAATAACGATTTATTGTCGTAAATTTGTACTTAGAAAGGGAAAAAAAGCCAACATTTAGCTTAGGGTAAAATCGCCACTGCACCAGCAAACCAGAAGAACGGCAGCACTGCGCAACAGCTGTTTTTGAAACGAAGTTCTCGTTCGATCTGTTTGCTGTCACAGAAATAGAAAAGAAATTTAGACACACAGCAGTTGATCGATACAGTCTTTGCGTGGCCGGCGACCGGTTAACAACAGCACCAGCAGCTGTAAGCAAGCAGAAGCCGAACAACCAAGATGTAAACCAGGTATTTGATAAGTATAGTAGTGGGGCGTAGTAGCGTACAAACTGCGGCACTAAACACACGTAACCTGATAATAAATCAGTTGCCTGTCGTAAGTATGAGGACTCGCACAAGCAAACCCGTTAATATATCAGTTATTCGTGGATGTGGTCTAGTCTCAAATGAAGTCGGGTATGTCCACAGCAAAGTAGTAAGCAGAATAAAGGCCATTTAGTTGCGTAAAAGATAGCATTGTAGTCCATAGCGTGGGCGTAGTATAGGGGGATAGTGCTCGGTGACGGAAAGAGTACCATCACATGAGACATGGCTGGCCCGATAATAAATCAGCAGCTCACGGCTAAAAAGTAAGTGGGGGAATAGCCTCACGATCAAACCCGATGATAAATCAGTTGTTCGCAGGTGTGCTCTCTCTCTCTTCGAAGTACCAAAGAGATACAAAAGGATAGATAATAGCTTGGGGTGAGAAAAGTAGCCATTACGTTATCAGCTACTTACGATTAGGGGGTACGAGTTCAAGAGAATACCATTACGTTAGATGTGAGCAGCCCGATACGATATCAGCTTCTTAAAATTAGAGAGTAAGCGTCCAAGAGAATACCATTGCGTTAGGTGTGAGCAGCTCAATACGTTATCAGCTTCTCACAATTATATAATACGCGTTCAAGAAAATACCATTGCGTTAGGTGTGAGCGAAGCAACTAACCACTACTACACTCAACTAGGCTATGGCTGGCGGCGAAGAGAGCAACTCACAGAAGAAAGGAGTGGTGGGGAGTAGAGAGACGTGTCTTATTTATTATATGTAGTATTATAAGTACATATTGGGAGAAATGATAATGAAGTAAATTGAGGAGTGGCCGTACCAAAGGACCTAAGTACCATTTTGAGGCAAAAGCAATGTCATACTTTTTATATGCCTAATAGTTGGTTATTTGACTGTTATAATATTTTTAACAAAATGACATCAATTTCACACTATCAAGTAAATTTTTGGTGGAAACAAACAACAGTTTTATTAATTTCTAACAAAATGTCACCCGTTTCATATTCTGACACTACTTTTGCCTCGAAATGGTACTTAGGCCCTTTGGTACGGCCACTCCTCAATTAATAAAACCCCAACCAGTGACTTTGAATTTAACTAATATGCCGTCTTTTTCTTTTATAATTTTTTGTAGCCGAACCGCTGGCCACCGGCAAGCAAAAACCGCTGGCAAAAAGTTTCGTTACATTGTTTACAAGATGCAATGAAATGTGACGCAAAAAAAGTGTTGCAAAAATGTGTCGCTGCCGTTGCGTTTAACCCTTAACGCGGCCAAAATAGATTTACTTCATATCTGCATATCTAAGATAATTTCCTACATTTTCCGCGAACTCTGCAACAGCATGCATGTAAAAAAACCAAACACACATACTCGCTGACCAACACTGTCTCACTCGATGAGAGACTACCCAACAGAAAATTTCGATGCGCATCCCCAAGATGCAATAGCGATGCGCATCCTTCTCGCATCCAAAGAGCTGATTTGTATGCGCATATTTTCTGCGCTATAGGTAGCGAGAGCGAAGCGCATCCAAAGAGCATTTCTGGATGCGAGAGCGATGCGCATCCAAAGAGCATTTCTGGTAGCGAGAACGATGCGCTTTCGGTCACGTATTACCGTACAAAACAAAATAAATCAATAAGTCGTCTTCGTAAGAGCGCGATGATAGAGCAGTGGTCTAGCGACTGGCACTGCAATTGAGAGTTGTAGCAACCGTGAGGTCCTCGGTTCAACTCCGGCCCAGACCTAACACAAAAGTTTTCAACTTGCAATTTTTCAATTAGAATTAATTTAGTAAAATAAAAGTAATTATAATTACATCAAAAAAAAAAAAAAAATAATAGTCTGATGTGTCTTTGTTGACGAAAGACGTAAAATTTCAATTAAAAATTAATTTTTTAAATATTTTTATTGTCATCCAAAAAGCATCCAAAGAGCATTTCTGAATGCGAGAGCGATGCGCATCCAAAGAGCATTTCTGGTAGCGAGAGCGATGCGCATCCAAAGAGCATTTCTGGATGCGAGAGCGATGCGCATCCAAAGAGCATTCCTGGTAGCGAGAGCGAAGCGCTTCGTTTCAATGACATGCCAATGTTAATTTCAGCGCTTTTGGCAACGAGAGAGATGCGCTTCACTGCTGCTTTAGAGCGCTTCAGAAGCGCTATTGATGCGCTCCATTCCCCATTGGGTATAAGGAAAATTGAGAGTGTGTGCATCTTTTACCACCAAATCATGTGGGAAATTTGTGGCCTTGCAGTGTTGTCGTCGTTTACAAACACCACAATGCAATATCGTTGCGGCCGTTTGTATTGCAGTGGCAACAAGAAACAGGTGTGGCCAACATTTCAACAGCAATAGCGCGTTTACACCGTACACCGTTTGTTGATGCTGCTGTTGCGCCTTCTTCGAATACTCTCACCGTGCACCTTTCCACCATATACTGTTGCTATTGCCATAGACAAATGCACACATACACAGCGAGCGAACGAACCTTTTGCAAATAATCTGACAAATTGGCTGAATATCAATTTTTGGTCCTTTTTTGCGCAGTGAGTGTGCGACATGTAAGCATGTCTGTGTATATGTATGTATTTGTTTTATGTCCATGCAAGCATGTGCCTTTGGGTTGTCTGTGTGTGCATAAGTCAAGTGCAAATTGAATCCAGCTGCATTTCTTTATGTCTTTGCGAGTGTGTGTTGATATTTACAATCTTAGATTTTTCTTCGTCTGTTAGAGTGAACTTTCTTCAGAGTTTAAGTAAAAGTTTTGCGACGTTTTAAAGATTTTTCTTCTACTTCGACGATTTTTTTCATTTTTCTGTAAGGTCAATGCAAAAGTGTTAAGATTTTTTTACACATTGATTTGTGGTTGTGTCAAATGTGTTTACTTAAGTGTGTAGTGTAAACGAATTTCGTTGGTAATGAAAACTTGAAGACATTCCATGACTTATGTTTGTTAAGGTGTTGAAAAAAAGTTTTCAACGTTATGTTTATGTTATGACTAGAAAATTAAATATCTAAGCTAACTATCGCGCGGAAATAAAAGACGACTTCCGTTTAAAAGTTTGTTCTTAAAGTAATGAGGAAACTTGGAGGAACACTTTGGTTATTTAACCATTCCTACGCGTTTTTGTGGAATTCTTGATTAAGTTTTCTGTTTTGCCATATTTGTTAAGTTCATTCCTGTACCAATATTGTTTAAATTAAGTAAAGTTGTATTGGAAAATTGACCAGTGAGGCCTCAGAACACTAATGTTTACCTTATTCTTTTATAAAAATGATGAAAAGTGTGGGAATTCTTTGTTGGATTAGAACGAATCCTTACAAAATTATAGTTCTAATACTAAAGTCTATGAATAGTCTGTCAAAATAAGGTATGCATGGGCAAATATCCGAAAAATGTACCAAAATATGCCTTTTTTTGTCAACACGTATTTATTTTTATTTTTTTTATTACCCAGTAAAATCTTCGTTTACATGTAATCGGTCGAGTAATCTAAAAAATTGTTTGCATCGATTACTTTCTGGGTTACATAAGGCATTATTTTAACACATGCATGTCATTGGGCGTAATCGATTACATTAATAAAACACTCGCTTACATGTAATCGATTGAGTAATCTAAAAAATTATTTGTATCGATTACTTTCTGGGTTACTTTTGCATTGTATAAGTAATAACTCAATGTAGTAGGACGTTAAAGATATATATTGGGTTCTGTTTTGGGCCAAAAGTTCATCAAAGGAAACATTATCTGAAAAATTATCTTCTTACTATTTATTTCTTTTGAAATATGAACAAATGTTAACGTCAAAATGACTTAAAAATCAAAAAATCTTAAGTAAAAAGCTTTCAAAATTTATGTTCTCACATTACCCATTGCATTACATGTAATTTAAAAAGTATTTCATTATTTATTGCATTACATGTAATATTTAAAATGTTTTAACATTCAAGTAATGCGTTAGGTAATCAATTATCGTATAAGGGGCTACAAATTTATTAAAAAATTTTATTGGGTACTTGAAGGTACTTCTGGAATATTTTTAAAAAATTAACATGAACTTTCAGGGTTGCTAAATGCTTTTTTTTGAAAGATTCGCCTTAACAATATGTTTAAAAATTTTAGTGGTTTAAGAAAAACCCAGTAAAATCTTCGTTTACATGTAATCGGTTGAGTAATCTAAAAAATTGTTTGCATCGATTACTTTCTGGGTTTCATAAGGCATTATTTTAACACATGCATGTCATTGGGCGTAATCGATTACCCTAATAAAACACTCGCTTACATGTAATCGATCAAGTAATCGAAAAAAATTATTTGTATCGATTACTTTCTGGGTTACAAAGGCATTATTTTAGCATACGCATTTTATTGGGCGTAATCGATTACCCCAACAAAACATTCGATTACATGTAATCGATCGAGTTATCTAAAAAAATTATTTGTACTTTCTGGGTTATTTGTACTTTCTGGGTTACTTTTGCGTTACATAAGTACTAAATGAATGTAGTAGGATAATATAGAAATATTTTGGGTTCTGCTTTGGGCTAAAAGTTCATCAGAAGAACATTATCTGAAAAATTATCTGTTTTACTATTTATTTCTTTTGAAATATTAACAAATGTTAACGTCAAAATGACTTAAAAATCTAAAAATCTTGAGTAAAAAACTTTCGAAATTTATGTTCTCACATTACCCATTGCATTACATGTAATTGAAAAAGTATTTCATTATTTATTGCATTACATGTAATATTTCAAATGTTTTAACATTCTAGTAATGCGTTAGGTAATCAATTATCGTATAAGGCGCTACAAATTTATAAAAAAATTTTATTGGGAACTAACAAAAAAAAAAGTAGAAGATTTTTAATCGGAGAATGACAAAATCTTACATAAAACGGGCGGAGAATGACTAAACGGAGAATGAAAAATTGTTTCAAAAACTGTAATGTCACAATGAAATTATTAATTATTTTGCAAAAAGCTGAAGCCTGTGGGTAGCCCCTCTAATTGTTAATTGATTTATTTATGTTTAGTAACATAAAAAATACTTACACGGAGAATGACACATACTTGCGTTCTTTAGAAAAATTTTAAACGTGAAAAAAAAAACACACAATCGAAAAACCAAATCTGACTGAGCTGAAAATGCACTAAATATTTTCTTTCTCTTCACTTTCAGTTCTTTTCTTACTCAAAATTTAAAAAATGTACAGTTAGAACAAGAAAAACTGAGCAGAGTTAGTCTAAAATGAGGGACCAACTTCTATGTAAGTGTGTTAATTCTATATAAAAAGTTTTTTCGAAGAGTTAATACAGAAAAACAGTGACATAAATATATGTGCAAACAATGTCATTAAGTTTTTTTTTTTTAGAAAATAACATTCTATGCGAATAGGGCAAGTTAAGTGCACTAAGAAGCAGTTAGGAACAGCAGGGAGAATGATTTTTTAACACTGTAACACATAATTTTATAGTAAAATATTAAGAACTATTTTTTTAAGCTATTCGAATAGACTCTTAAACATTATCTGTAATAAACTGTTAAAATATCAAATTTTAAACTTAAATATGGTTTTGAGCCCTGGGACATTGAATGGTACATATTTTTGCAGAATCCCGCACATGGTGAAAAGGTCACAAAATATTGATTTAGTAAAGAAATGTTGGTAAAAGCGAAAAAATATTGAAAGTATCAAAAACTGTCGGTAAAGTTGAAATATGTTGGAAGATTCAAATATGTTTATAAATTCGAAAAAATATGAAGTGGTCACAAAAAGTTGATTAAGTCTCAAAATATTAATACAGAAGAAAAATGTTGAAAAGCTTACAAAATTATGATAAATGTTGATAGGGTCGAAAAAAGGTCACAAAATATTGATAAAGTCACACTATTAAGGAAAGTCACAAAATGTTGATAGAGCAGAATAATGTCGAAAGGGTCACGAAATGTTGATGAAGCCAAACATTTTTGAAAACTTCTCAAAATGCTTGTCAAAATGTTGATAAAGATGAAAAACTATGAAATTATGTTATCCATACAGTAAGCATTGTATACAATTGAGATTGAAGCATTTGCCATATCTGTGTCAGTTTCAAAAGAAACTTTTTAGAGCTAAACGTGTGACACACTCTGTAAGCTCTACTGCTACTGCAACCAACCCACCAAACAAAGATGCAATTTAATTCAAAGCTTTTTATTTATTTAAATAACGAGAACACATATGGCAACACTTAAGCCTTCCAGTTGCTCCAAGTTCTGATTTCATTCCACAAATTAGTGCCGGGGCATTCGGTTGAGCCAACTTGACGATGACCGTACATAATGTAAGCAGATTTAATTTGACCGCGTGACTGAGCCATGGCCAACAATTCCTTGGCAGCCTTGATTTGAGCAGCGTTTGGTTTTTGATCTTAAGAAATAGACAAAACAAATAATAGAATTATAAGATTACGCACTGCATCCATCAATCCATTACTCTACTTACCGTTATAGTTGCCCATGAAGGAGATGCCAATACTCTTTGAATTCCAGTTGGTGGCATGTGCACCCAATACATTCCAGCCACGTCCTTCGTATGCCTGACCATCACCACCAATAAGGAAGTTATAGCCAATATCAGCCCAACCCAAAGTTTTCTGATGATAATCCTGAATGCTTTGCATTTCTTTGATGCATGCAGCTTGAGTGCTACAATAATTACCAGCAGTATGATGTATGACAGCATAATCCAAGTTACTTGCCAAAGTGCTCTTGCTGGTGGCAGCACGTCCACCCCATTGTGCCTTGGTAACGATGGTGACAGCAGAAATGTATTGTGCACAAATCAGGATAGCCAAAAGGCTGAGGATAACTTTAGATGCCATTGTGTTTAACGTTTAAGTTCCAAAACCAAACTGTTGAAATTTTAAAATAAATCTGGCACTTAAATAGAGAATGGCTAGCGCTTTGATTTACAAAATAGATAATTTGCAATGACGTAGTTTTCAATTTGACTTATGGTGCTTTCTTCAGTAGCTTATCATGCTTTTTATGAGCTTGTGACGCAATTATCAAAGCATTATCAGTGAAAATTCGATATCGAAGTCATAACTTATCAATGGACAATTTCTTGCCGAAAATCCTTTAGTGATATTTACATTTTTATTGTCTTATTTTTGTGATAAGTTGTTATCATTTGTGTTGAACTCATTTTGCTTAAGCAAAATAATTAAAATGCGTATCAGTATAAAAGATTTTGATTGTAAAAAGAATTTCTAGAAAGGCGAGGCGGCTAACAAGAAGCAATTTGAGAATTTTTTTTAGAAATAAGATATAAATTAATCATTATTAGAACCGTACAGTGGTGAAAATTGGACCACAAATGCATTAAATAGTTTTGGTACTGTTTGAATAGTTTTAGTACTTTTTTTTGCTATTTAGTACAAAATAAAGAAGCTCATTTATCATTCCTGGTACAATGGCAAATGTGAGACGAAAAGAAAACAAAAACATGAAGTCAGTGTCGGTCAGATTTATGTCTTTCTCTTTGTGCTGTTTCCTCTTTTCTGTTCTGTGTGACCGCGAATTTTGTCGTTGTTAATATTGAAAAAATTTGCATTTTAATTTACCTGGCTTAATGGCAAAATATCAAAATAATTTTTATTTTGTGCACATTTACACAAAAATACCTTTCTTATGGTGTATAATTCAATGCTGTGCGACATTTCTAACGTAGTAAAAAAGGTAGGACAAATTTCTATTTTGCGTATTATTATATAGATTTACTATTTTTAGTATAAGTATGCGATTTATGACAGTATTAAATGCCTGCGATAAGAATTGTTTCTTTCTTTTTTCGATCGAAAGGTGATCGCACTTAAGTCCAGTATATCGGCCAATCAATTTACGCGTAATCTAGCTACTCCAATAATAAGTATTTGATTTAATGTGGTTTTTGTGATAATTTGTTATCACTGTTGTATTTCTCACGAGCCAATTAATTTAAATTCTTATCACCAAAACAAATCAGAAATATAAAATCTTTTATTTATGATTTTCACTTAATTAAAAATAAATTGTTGGTACTTTTTCTGTACTAATACTACTACTTACTTGAGTAATCAGAATAGTCTATTTTGTGTTTATTAAAAAGGGATTCCCTAGATCAATTGAAATGGAATACTCGCAGTAATTTTTTACTCGCACGATTAGATAAGCGAATATAGTGAGAGTGAAATAGTTTGCATTAAATTTTAAGTGTAAGTGTGATACAAGTATATATGGAATACTCTAACACATGGTAAATTTTGAATGAAGCGAAAAAGATCTATTGTGCTCCTTCACAGACCAACCAAGCATGTTGAGAAGCTTAAACTGTTGAAAAGTTCACAAAATGTCGATAAGGGTGGAAAATATGAAAAGCTCAAAAAAAGTTTATAAAGCCGAAAAATAATGAAAGCGCTCTAAAATGTTGATGAAGTCGAAAAATGTTGATCAAGTCACAAAATGTTGATAAGGTCGTAAAATGATGAAAACGCCACCAAATGTTGATTAAGACAAAAAATGTTGAACTGCTCCTATAACACAGTGTTCATAAAAGCTATCTTAATGGGACGACCTTAGAGGACCTTCTTTTTTTTTGCTGAAATTAATAGTATTAAGTCTCCTGTGTAAAGTGACATGCTTTCTAAAATTGAAACTTTTTTTTTTTTTTTGGCAAAATGGTTTAATAGATAGTTTTCGTGTATCTTCTAAGCAAAGTTACTAAATAAGTAAATGAAACAAAAATAAAAATTACCATTTTCGATGTATTTGTCGATGCTGATTCAGAATCAAGTCTCGAAATTGCCTTATCTTGAATAGGTTTTGAGATATCCTTGCTTAAAAGTGCTAAGAACACCGTTTCTCGCTGTTTTTGAAGAGTTATAACAAGAATTGATTAGTTTTAGCTATAAAATATGTTGGTTGAAAGTTTCAGTTTTTTTTTTTTAAAACTCAATTTTAATTAAGTATATCTATATCTCCATTTTCCTCTGAAATATCATTAACTGAAATATTGAAGAGACGTGTTTTTTTAACTTAAGTAGTATGGGAAAATCCCCGAAAAATGTACCAAAACGTGCCTTTTTTTGTCCCCACCTATTTTTTTTATTACCTGAAGGTATGGAATATGATGACCTTAACTTCTGAAACATTTAAAAAAAAACAACCATAAATTTTCAGTGTTGCCATATGTTTTTTTTTTTGAAGTTTCGCTTAAGCAATATATTCAAAAAATTAAAATAAAAATTTAGTCTCAGAACGCTTAAATAAACATTAGAAAAATCCAACATAAATTTTTAGGGTTGCCACCTGGATATTTTCGAAAATCTTATTTAAATCTTTTGTTTCTTGACTAAATTAAAATTTTTGGTTTCAGAACCGCTTACATAAAATTTTGTGAAAATGTTCAAACATTATCAGGGTTGCCACCCGTATTTTTTTAGTTCTTTCTTTAGAAATTTTTGGTTTCAGAAACGCTCATATAAACTTTTGTGAAATTGTACAAACATTTTCAGGGTTGCCACCCGAATTTTTTTTTTAGTTTTTTTTTAGAAATTGTTGGTTCCAGAAACGCTCATACAAAACGGTGTGGCAACACCGACATCTTGCAAAATTTTATAAATGTTTTTCTGAGCGTTTCTGAAACCAAAAATTTCAATTCAGTCAAAACAAATTAAGATATAAGTATATACGATTTTCGAAAATAACCAGTTGGCAGCCCTAAAAATTTATGTTGAATTTTTGAAAAGTTTATTTAATTGTTTTAAAATTAAATTTTTTTTTTTTAAATAAACAAAACTAAAAAAAAAAAAATCCGGTAGAATGTTACTAACTGGAGAGTGATGAAATGTTGCAAAAAACAACGGAGAATGATTAAACGGAGAATGATGAAATGTTGCAAAACAGTAATTTCACAATGATAATAGCATTTTTTTTAAGCTGAAACTGGTATGTAGCCCCTCTAATTGTGTATTGACTTAATTATATATAGATTAAGTGAAATGTTTAAAAATATAAAAAAAAACTTACACGGAGAATGATGCACTTTTGCGTTCTTTACAAAATTTTGAAGCTTTTTTTAAATAATTACACGATCACTCACTGACTGAGCTGAAAATACACTGAATCTCGTCCTTCTCTTCACTTTCAGTTATCTATTTACTCAATATTTAAAAAATTTACATTAAGAATTAGAAAATTGAGCGGAGGTAGTCTAAAATGGGGGAACAGCTTCTATGTATGTCAAATCTGTATAAAATAATTTTTTTCGAAGAGTTAATGCAGAAAATATCAGCTAAAATATAAACACAAACATTGTCGTATAAGGCTTTTTAAAAAAATAACGCAATAAGCAAAACGGGGAAATTAAGTACACTAAGAAGCTCTTAGGAACAGGACAGAGAATGAGTTTTTAACACTTTTTGTTATAAGTATAAAATTTATTTTTTTTAAGCTATTGCTATAGAAGCTCAGAGCTATCTGTATTATATAGTCTAAATATTTATAAAATAAGTTCATATATGGTTTTCAGCTCAGGGAATGGTATCTTTTTTGGAGAATCACCCATATGCTTCAGAAAAAAATATCGGTATAATTCAGATTTTGAAGCGAAAAAAATGCAAAGGTCAAAAATGAAAGTCGACAAATTTTGAAAATGTCACAAAATATTGATAACACCGAAGGTTAAAATGGTCAAATGCATTCCAAAATGTTGGAAAAGTCGAGAAATGTAGGAAGAAGCTAGAAGATATTAATAAGGTCATAGTTATGACAAGTCACAAAATTTGATGAGGCTGAAAAATGTTGAAGGGGCTACGAAACGTTAATAAGACCAAGAACTGCTTATTAAGCCGATAAATGCTGAAACAAGGGTCACAAATTATAGATCAAGTCGAAAAATGTAAAAATTTTTGGAATTTCGTCCACTCGGTTCTTAATATGTGACACTTTGTTCTACACTATAGCTTTCAAATGACAAGAGATGACATCATATTACTCACAGGAGTCACGAGGGCAGAATAAATCTTAATACAATTACTAAGAAAACGTAGTATCACAAGCATTTAATCTGACTTTTTGTACACCTGTGGAAATTTTTCTAGCTTCTCATAGAAGCTAAACTTTTATTGAACATAATAAAGATTATGACACAAAAAAAAAAAAAAAAAAATAAAACTAATTGATTGTGATTTCAATCAAAATTGTTCAATCTGATAAAAATTTAAATTAATTGGTGCGTGCGTAAGGTGAAGAGAGCTTAACACACTTAAGTACAAGATTATGGTCGATATGTTTTAAAATGGATTCACGCAAAGCATTTATTTATTTATAAATCCATGTTAAATTTAAAATTCTCACTCTTTACCCATATCAATTTCATGTTTTCGATTAAACTCACATTCCACGATGCTGTTTTAAATTATGACTTATTTTGTTTGTGTTCAGATAATGTAAATGTTATTTATGAAGGATTTAAAATCGACATAACATAATCTTCAAAATAAGTAAAAGTTTGCGCGTATATAGTTTTTATAATAATAAATCAATACTTCAGAAGATAAGGCACTCAAGAAAGTACTTTACAGATAACAAATAAAATCTAAGGGTCTAAGGCTGTAAGTTTTGTATATAAACCTCAAAGATCATGCGAAATATCAACAGTTTGGTTTTGTAACTTAAACGTAATACACAATGGCATCTAAAGTTATTTTGAGCCTTTTGGCTTTTATGATTTGCGCACAATGCATTTCTGCTGTCACCATCGTCACCAAGGCACAATGGGGTGGACGCGCCGCAACCAATAAGAGCACTTTGGCCGGTGGCTTGGCCTATGCAGTCATACATCATACTGCTGGTAATTATTGCAGTACTCAAGCTGCTTGCGTCAAAGAAATGAAAAGCATACAGGATTATCATCAGAAAACTTTGGGTTGGGCTGATATTGGCTATAACTTCCTTATTGGCGGCGATGGTCAGGCATACGAAGGACGTGGCTGGAATGTGTTGGGTGCACATGCCACCAACTGGAATTCAAAGAGTATTGGCATCTCCTTCATGGGCAACTATAACAGTAAGTGCTGATGGTTGGATGGTTGGAGTGCGTAATCTCATAATTTTATTTTTTTTCTACTTCTTAAGATCAAAAACCAAACGCTGCTCAAATCAAGGCTGCCAAGGAATTGTTGGCTATGGCTCAGTCACGCGGTCAAATTAAGGCTGGTTACATTTTGTACGGTCATCGTCAAGTTGGCTCAACTGAATGCCCCGGCACTAATTTGTGGAATGAAATCAGAACTTGGGGCAACTGGAAGGCTTAAAAGTTGCCGTGTGTTATTGCGTTAGTGTTTAATGAAAGTAAAGTTTTAGTACAAAAAAAAAAAAAAAAAAATGAGAATGGTTTCTTTTAAAAAGTTTTACAGGCTATGTGCAAAAAAAAAAGCCTAAAAATATCCAACAAATTTGTGCTGTTTTTAGTGCAAGAAATCTATGTGATTACTGCTGAATATATTTTGTAGCATATTTTTAGGGCGCGAAAAATTGAAAAGTCTCGTAAATACAGTTTAAAGTCAATTTCGCTCGTTTCTGACTTCTTTTTGGTTACAGCAGCATATTTAGCTTATGGCACTTTCTTGTAGCATGTTTTTAGGCCCTTCTGTAGAAACCTTTAAAATTTTCCTTGTGTCTTTAATAAACTGAAGTCTGAAACTCATAATTGGCAACAAAGAACTGTCAATAATCACTCTTTTACCGGCAGCCACATAGCGATGTATTTTAATTATTTCCACAAATATTTCACCAATCCCTCAGTGTATGCAGTGGAGCACACAAAAATTTGCCAAAAATGTCCTCAAGTATTTTGCGCTTCTTTGACATTCATCTTTCTTCCTGTTCCTTGTATTTTTTTACTTTATTTCTCAATGCGGCGCTTCCTTTACGTCGCTACCAGCGCCCAAAGCATACAGATAAGTTAAAAGTCAAGGAGTTGCTTAAATTCCTGCAGTGTCATTCGCTCTTCTGATAACACACGCAAGTATGCTCCACACACATGCACCACTGTGTTACTACATACATACATAGACACCCAGCACATACACTTACAAAGACTGATGTCTGCTCTCTTGCCATTTACATTTTATTCCTAATTTCGTCATACCGTGTAACGTCGAAAATTTTGTCAAAATATTTTTCTATTCAAATTCTTAAGAAATTCCAATAAAGCTTTGGCTGAAAAATGACGACATCAGCAAGAGCAGTACCTAACAGTAGTAGCATCTTAGGCATAAGCCCAGCTCAAGGAAAAGCGCTGTAATGACGGAAGTAGCACAGTCATGTCTCGTGCGCGTATTTGTGTGTATGCTAAGGATTCTTTTGTTGCCAAATTCATGCTGATTTTTGTTGCTTTTGTCGTAAAAATAAAGCACAAAATTTTCAACCGCAGAATGTGAATTTAAGAAATTGAAAATTGCTGTTTTTTTTCTTTTTCATTTGTCACATCTACATGCGGATATATACAAAGAGGTATACACAGACATTAGTAGTTACATATGTGAGTTTTCACTTCCCATAGGAAAGCATACACAGTTGCCATTAATTTAATAATATTCATAGATTCATTTTAAAAGGAAGTAAGACGTTCACGAGTTTTTATTACAGAAATTGATGAATGGGTCATTTGAGAAGATAAAACCACGGAGTGCTATTAAATTAGTTTTTGGAAATCGAAGAGGAGGTGCACAATGCACCTTTTACTTTTTTTTCAAATTTCGATATATCTATTACAAAATTTTTTGTAGAGAACTAAATTTGTCATCGAAATACATATGTCAATATGATAAAAAAATTGTTAAAAAATTTCTTAAGTTAAAAATTTACCGAAATATGGCCAAGCGAACAATGAAATTTTATTTATGCATCCGGAAAAATGGTTTTTACTGAAAACAAAGGCATCTTACGAAAAAAGTGTATAAGGTAAAAAATGCTTAAAATTAGTCAGGAAATACGAGAACATTTTTTTCAGAATTTTTTGAAACTTTTTAAATTTTTGCGGTGAAAAATTATAAAATGACCCTGAAAATTATGAAAAAATCATATATATTCTTTAAGCAATTTTAAGCATTTTATGCCTCTTTCTTTTTATTCGAAAGACGCCATGGTTTTGAATAAAAACCATTTTTCCCCCTCTCCGATTCATTTCCACCCTCTAATTTAATAGCACTCAGCGTTTTTTATCATCTTCAATGACCAATTGACCGATTTCCTTAATAAAAACCCGTGAACGTCTTACTTCCTTTTTAGCATGTTTTTTACGACCAAAGCAATATGCTATGGCTCCTACCCTCATCTTATGCCCGGATTCACAGTCATTAGTTAACTAAAGACAATGATTTAACCCACAACATTTTATTTTCAGGTAATTAGGTAAGCATTAGTTAATCCCCTAAATTTCATCGTTTAAGCATTGGCTAACCAACAGCTGATGCGGAAAAATAAGAGTCCATAGAAGTTTTCTGAAAATTTTAAAAAAGTTTTTAAATGTAGAAAAATTTTTGGCAAATATTGACAAATTTTGGAATATTGTGCTTGCTCGTCGTCAAAAAGATTTTAGAAATCTCCTTCATTTTTTCCAAAACAACAATGCCAACAAATTTTGTGACAATTTGAACAGAAAATTCACTTCTTCATCACTAAAATTTGCGGCGCTGGCGTTTTCTATCGTCTTTTCTATTTTGTTTTTACAACCACAAACAAACTTAAACAAAAACATATGTTTTCACGAAGCCCACGAAAAAAATCTACAAATTTGGTCATGCTACCATATTTTTCTTAATTAACCAAAGCACTGTCAATACGAAACATTAGTTAAACTCTTGTCACCATTTTAGTTAGCTGATTCGTTAACTTACTACTGGGGATATGAACCTAAGTTTTTTTGACTTATCACTACATTAATCTCATTACTCCAATGTTTCTAACAAAGAGCCCTATAAGGTGTAGTTAATTGCAACAATCATTTCTTGAATAAATTTATGTAAACTATATAATTTCTACTGGGGTTGCAAAAGCACAACAAACGCAAGTATATTTTTGAAACGAAAAAAAAAAAAAAAAAAATACCAAACAATATCAAGAAAATAAAATTTCCCATCAACAGCATCCTTAAGGATTTAATGAACATTTAATGTCTCGATGTAGACGTGGAATTTTTTCTACTTCAACATGCTGCTTCTGCTACTTGGTAACATCTCTGCAATCTTTATATTTTGCTACCGCAACACATACACACTCAGCCAATACGTATCACCAACACTTCTATATCAAAACTTTCTTGATAACACTTTACGTTTGTATTCTTTGCCTCCTCCCGCGCAACCATCGAATATGCTTTGCTCCTTTTGAAGAAGTGCTGTAGTTGTAGTAGTGTAGGAGTGTCATGGTTTTATTTTTGCATCAGTAACGAAAATTGATTTTCATTTTTATTGCTTCTGCTGTGACGTATATCGCTACATATGTATGATTGTATATATGTGGTGGGGAATGGTTTTTGTGTTGTGGGAAATTTAACCCTTTTTGTGCAGCGGTTACTTCTACACTGGCGTTTATTGCAGAAAAGTATTTTTTAATTTACGCGAAAACTTTTGCACAAGCATTGTTTGAAAGCTGCATTAATTCATATTGTATGTAAACATTGTTTATATACACTTTATTTAGCAATGCTTGTAAACAATGTTTATAAATAATGTTTATAAACATTGTTATTGAACAGTGTTTAAAAACACTAGGTATTTACAAGATTTTTAATAAAAATTGTTTATAAACATTGTTTATAAACTTTATTTATAAACATTGTTTGTAAGCATTGTATTTATAAAATTTCTTAATATTTGTCAAATTCGTACTGATTTTGACTACTGTTGCGAAGTTTTCGAGGCACTAACACGTTTTAATGAGTACTCTTATTACCTTTCGTATCTATGAACGATTTCGCATGAAAAGTCTTGGTTTTAATTAGTTCATATTATCGTGAGCGCAGTGTATATGAAGATTATTTATACATATATGTATTTATAAACACTATTTTTAATTATATATAAACACTATTTGTCATTATTTATGAACATAGCTTATAAACATAGTTTGTAGACATTATTTATAAACATTGGTTAAAAACATTATTTAGAAACATGTCTTAAAAACATAATTTGTAAACATTCCTTATAAAAATTTTTCGTAAACCTGGTTTATAAACATTATTAGTATTTGTTCATAAACACTGTTGTTTTATTTATTTACAAATATTATTTATAAACATTATTTCCGAACTTTTCTTCTAAACATGTTTCAAAAGAAAGAAAAAGAAAAAAAAAAAAAAAAAAAAATTAAAATTTGTTAATAAAACACCCCATGAGGTACTTAGAATTCAAAAAATGCTTTTGTTGATGTTTCATTTTCACATGTGCTTGTACGGATATATTTGCTTAGGTGCTGCCATATTTTTTCTCAATTCTCATCCATTTTATATTTGCAAGTAAGTGCTTTCATTTGAATGTGTGTGTGTATGCTTTTTGTGTGTATTTTCAGGTACTTAGACATGTTATCAACAACATCATCTTACGCTGAAACTACAAGTAAAACTTCCTTATGTTTCGATTTTTTTCTTGATTTCAATCGCACACTTCAATTTCTTTAGCAACTTCATTCGCAACAGTATCATCGGCAGCATCATCGTCATCATCATCAGCAACATCATCGTAGTCATCAGCATCATTATTGAAATCTTCAGCTGGAGATCCATTTAATTTCTTTGGTAAATAACTACTTGTGAATCTCATCAGACGTTGGGTAAATGCGAATTCGTGTGATTAAGTGGCTTGGAATGTCATTTCTGTCTGTCAACTTGGCTGCTGTCTGTCTGTCTGTTTCTGTCTATTCGTCTGTCGTTGTTTGACGGTGTTGCATATGTTTGTTACTTTGTCTCAAATGCTTCTACGTCCTTTGATTGTATTTTTTTCTGCAATTCAGTTGTATGTATTAAATGCAAAGTGTTTTCAATTTACCTCACTGAATCCTTGCAAAAATTGTTTTACTGCATGTAGTAGTAAAAGTGAGTGTATGTTATAATGTCTAAAAAGAGCACTTTTAGGTTTTCACTGCTGTTGTAGTGAAACATTAAAAAGTACCAAGATTTTGAAATTAGAAAATGTTTTTTAGAGAACTTTTTTTAATGAAATAAGCTACTTAATAATGAATAGTAAAGTGTCTCAATTTTGTTTTTTTTTTTTTAAATGGGCTTCTTCAGAGCTTGTTGCCGAAAATTTGTCGTGAATTTTTTATTTGCACTTATCAACCTTTGGTTCTAATTTTCAGTTAGTATCTGAATTAAGCCAAAAGAGATGCTTAAAATAAACTTTATATATTTGGTATGTCGAATTTATAAAGTGAAATACATGCTGACTTGATGTTGGGGTTTTATGGGTGGCTTTCTTGGCTTCGAAAGTAAACAAAAGGCACTAGGAAAACTGCTTGGAATAGAAAATCATATTTTTTTTTTGAGTTTTGTTCATTATTTATATATTGGTTCTCAAGCAGTAACTGGGTATAGAGTTTTCGTATATCACTATGGAACAAAATTTGGTAGCCAAAAGTTTACTCGGATCTGACGCTACGGGGTGAAAATATAGGCAAAAATAAAAGATTACTTGGCTCAGTTTGTTCAAGTTGGCTCTAGTTATCGAGAAAAGGCCGTTTGAATTTTGCACCTTGAATTATGTGGTGTTTTCAATATATCTCGTAAGTTAACTGAGTTTTATAGCATTTGGTGGTGAAGTTTTGTTCATCTCGTCCATATCTACTCTTTCATTTCCAAATCAGTGCTTTTGGATGCATTTTAAGCAAGTAACGGCACAAAATTTCCAAAAAAGTGATATTTTTCGCATTTTAAGACACTAGGCTCAATAGAAATCACTCGAGTGGTGGATTTATGCCTTTTAGCCTATAGCTGAGATTCATACGAACACTTTGATATAATATATAGTATGTTTCATATGGGCAAAAATATCTTAAGTGAGCCACCTAAGAAATTAAACGTAAAAAAGGCTTTAACAAAATGATGTTTTATAAAAACTAGTAAAGATTTTGTAAAAAGGTTTTTTTTTAGAGATATTTAGCATAGGTCGGGAAATAAAATGGCATTTTTTTTTGGACCAAAGTTTTTATTTTATTATTGAAAATCATTATTTGAAATATGTACATAAAACTAAAGCAACTTCTCCGCCTCTGAGAAAACTATAAAAAATATGTGGGCACTGTCCACTTGTCAAAAAACTATATCATAGAAAAAAAATTGGGGTAGTCGATATTGGTTCAAAAGTTATTAACAATATAGTGATGACGTGCAAGACTTTTTTCATCATTAGAGAAAAACAACGCATCTTTTTTTATTAATTTGGACCTCAAGCCCGTTAAATAAAACCATCTATATTTCAAAAGGTCGCTAAAAAAAAAAAAAAAAAAAAAAATTATCAACTTTACCAGTTGTTATAAAACATAATTTTGTTAAAGCCTTTTTTACGTTTAATTTCTTAGATGGCTCATTTGACAAATTTTTGCCCATATGCCACAACATATATTATATCAAATAGTTCGTATGGATCTGGGCTATAGGTTAAAAGGCAAAAACTGCACATTCGGGTAATTTCTATTGAGCCGAATGTCATAAAAGGCGGAAAATATCACATTTTGGGAATTTTGTGCTCTAACTTGCCAAAAAATGCATCCAAAAGGACTGATTTGGTAGTAAAAGAGTAGATATGGATGAGGCGAACAAAATCCCACCACCGAATGCAATAAAACTCAGTTAACTTACGAGATATATTGAAAAAACCACATAATTCAAGGTGCAAAATTCAATCGGCCTTTTCTCGAAAACTAGAGCCAACTTGAACAAACTGAGCCAAATCGTCTTTTATTTTGGCCTATATTTTCACCCCGCTGCGTCAGATTCGAGTAAACTTTTGGCGACCAAATTTTGTTCCACAGTGTATTTGAGAAAAACGACACTCTCTTATCATTATTAAACTTTATATCTTGTAAAAAATGTGACCTTAGCACTGCTTAACTGCTGTTTAAGGCCAATTCATGAATGATATCACTTTATAATTCTTAAATGTTTCCTTAAATGTCTAAAGTAATTTTTTATTTTTATTTTCTTTTCAGGTAATTATTTCAACATCTAAATATCCAACATTCAGGCTTATCAGGTGAGGAGAAAAATAAAACCTTAGCAGCAATTTAGATATATTTTTATAAAGCGCTAATTTTATCTAAATATCATATTCCAAATATGTCTAGCTTGTGACTCTCAAGCGTTCAGAAATATACTTTTTAATTAATGTGCTAATATTCGATTTTAAAGCTTTTTCGAGTTCTTAAAATTTTCAGTGATGAAGATTTGGTTGGGAAATATAATATTTTTAAGGGATCTAAAATTATATTTTTCATGTTAGCGTGTTCTCAAAATAAATGTGAATTATGTAAAAAGGTTCGATGATGTTTTTTAGGGCCTGCCTAACTCTAAACAATAATCGCGATTAATGTACCGCCTATTATTGGCTTGACTTGCGCTACTCTTGATAGCCAGCAAACCAAGACTTTCAAAAATTAAAGGTTTTCAGAGAGTTAATAATTAAATTGTTTTACAAAGAATATTTAGGGCCGTTTTCACAATGTTCAGTTAAAATTTAACTTTCAGATAAATAAAAATTTTATATGAAATTTTATGTCAAAGTGCCAGTTAAAGTTCCAGTTAATGCTTAACTGGACATTGTGAAATTGGCCCTTAATCATATTATTTAACAAACATCTTAGGAACTGAATAACAATCGAATAATAATTTCTTACTGCCATACCTAAATTGGAGCGTCAGCGTTATTTTACTGTCAAAAATTTCTCATGTACATACAATTTGTATGGCGCATACCGAAGTTGCCAACGCTCAACGCTGAGCTATTCGAATTTCCAATTTTGACAAAGCGTTATGAAGTGAAGTTAGCTGCAGAAAAGTAAAAAAAGAAACAACAATATGATTTTAATAAACAAATGACTTTAACGCAACGCTCTTTATTTCGGTATGGCGCTTGACGCTTTTGTGTAACGTTAAATAACGCAACGCCTGACGCTCCAATTTAGGTATGGCAGTTAGTAAATAACATCTCTATATAATAATGAAACAACCTTTTGTCATATTTGTTTACATACAATTCAATATTCGTTCTGATTGGTTTTAAAATAAAACTACCTGTTATCATATTTGTTTACAAACAATAAAAATTCATTCTGATTGGCTTTAAAATAAAACTACTAGTGTTGTAAAATGATTTTAAATATAAATACTCAACAATTACAAAGAACGTGAATTTTTCTGTAATGGATTGACTTTTGTCAACAATACAGAAACACTGCTGGCAACTCTTGTTCCTTTCTGTACAATTATGCAAATATGACGACTGCATGATTGCATTTCTTTCTTTCGTGACACTGTTGCAATCGACTTCAGTACAGTTCATAATCAAGTACATTGAGTACATATACAAACGAATGAAGCTCACACCCAAAAATAGTTTGTTCTCTGAGTGAGTGCTACTATATAGTGTCATCGAATATTGTCAAACTGAATTGAGTGCAGTAGTGTCTTCTAATGTAAACATGAATATTTTCGAGTTAAAGTGAGTAAACTGAATGCTTTTGAGTGCACTAGTGTAATCGAATCTACACCAATCTTTAGAAAATAGTCAAAAATATATTTTGTTCATGAACAAAGGTGTCTACTGGCTCTATATGTGACTGTTTTGGGCCAATTTTTGTTAAAACTTTGTTGCACGATTTGATGAGGAAAAGTCGATAATAAATTTTAAACATATGCAAACACATTGTAGGCCCCCAAAGTGACCATTTTGGAAAAATTTTTTATTGCATCAATCACTGTGGAAAGGTCGAAAATATATTTTCGATATAGCCAAAAATTCTTGGCCCATTTTTGTATAAATTTGTATTGCTCCAATCGATGAAAAAAGGAGATATGACAAGAGGTGTTCCCGGGGCCCATGGATTGACCGTTTTGGGTCCATTTTTGTAAAAATTTTCAGAGCACTTATGTATGAGGAAAGTCTAAAGTAAATTATGGATATAACTACCCAAAGATATTTCTGAACCCTCTAAGTGATCATTTTGGTCTAATTTTAGTGAAAAAATTTTATAACACAAATCGATGGGGAAAAGTTGGAAAATATATTTTGGACATGGCTAGGGGTATCTTCCATGACGCGTTTTGGGCCCATATTTGTAAAAAAATTTATTGCACCAATCGAAGGAGAAAGGTCTTCTAAGACCGTCTTGAGCCCTTTTCTGTGAAAAAACTTTATGCTACCAATCGCTCGAGAAAAGGTCGAAAATATATGTATGACAAGAGGTATCACCGAGTCCTCTAACTCGTAATTTACCATAATCATTTTAATAACTTTTTATATAAATCAACCAATGTTGCCAATGGCGTCTTTCGTGCATTTTTTCAACTTTTTTTAGGTTACGATATTTCGGAGAAAAAAAAAGATACCGTTATAAATCAAAGTGAGTTTTGAAGAAAAAGAATAGAACTTTAAAAAACTTTATCGAGTTTTATGATAAACAATTATCTGCTTCTGTTATATATCTTCAAAAGTGGTGAAAAAACCGTACATGCCAAAATTTCAGGTTAGGATATCTCGAAAATCAGAAGTGATAGAGCAATTTTGAGACCAGATTCGGATTTAGCATTAAGAAATACATTAGAATTGACTATTTTTATATATTGATCATTATGTTTTTTGTACGCAAAAATTAGATAAAAACTAATCGTTTTAGGACCATTTTTGTAAAAAAAAATTTTATTGCACCAATCGATGAGGAAAGGTCTAAAATATATTTTGGACATGACCAGAATTATCTCTGAGCTCTGTAACTAACCGTTTGGGCCTATTTTTGTAAAAAAAATTTATCGCACCAATCGATAGCGAAGGTTGAGAATATATTTTGGATATGAGAAGAGGTGTGTCATGGTCATCTAAATGATTGCTTTGGGCTCATTTTTGGAAAAAAATTTTATTACATCAATCGATGGGGTAGATAATATATTTTGGATCTGACCAGAGGTGTCTTTTAGACACTGATCGTCTGTGAGTCATTAAAGTTACCATTTCAGAACCGAACCACTTTTGATATAATCGATGAGGAAAGGTCCAAAAAATCACTCTCAAAGAAGAGTTCATTCGAATATACAATTTTTTTGTATATAAAATCTTTCCGAAAAGAAGTACCAATGAAACTATAGTACGCTCTTAAACACTTCGACTGTCAACGGCTGGCGCTATAATCAGCTTAAGTTGTTTATTGGCCAGTGTTTCCTCTTCAAAACAAGGAAGGCGGGTACATATTTTTACTTCCTTTTTACTATATTTGCAAGAATAAATATTGAACTATAGTTATTTTCTTTTGAATTTCTTTTTTTCATTATTTTTTCAAATATTGCAGTTATCATCTACTACTATTTTTGATTATGTACATACCATTACATTTTCTTGACGCTACTACTTTCCATACCAAATGGCAATCGGCGCCTGCCTTAGAGATTGTTTTGTAACCAACGAATCAACGCCTTCTTTTCATCTTAACCGAACTCGAGTTTTCAACCTCACTCTCTCTTCCGCTACCCTTATCGAAATGTTTTTGTGGCAAAGTAATCAAGGATTTTCGCATCAATTGTTTTTGCATTTGTCTTTGAGCGTAGAAGAAGATGAGAAATGTCATCTTGTTGTTGTTGTTGCTATTGTTGCTGCAATTGTCATTGTCATAGTCCAATATGCCAATGGTGGTGGTATTCAGTACCAGCAGCAGCAGCATCATCAAAGTATTTTCTGTTTCCTATTGGTTTTCTTTTTTTTGCTTCGATTGCGTCGATATTCGTATTACATTGCTTAACAAAATTTGTATTCATATTGATTGAACATTGATTGTGAAGGCTGTTTTCAGTTTAAAGCTTTAATTTTGCAACCATAGATCAAAGATTGTGCTAAAGTTTCAAGGAGCACCTTAGTTAATAGAGAGAACAAAAAATCAGCACCAGAAAGTATGTTACGTTTTGAGTGCTTATATTCCATTCTGAAATGTGTGCTAAATGTTGCTATATTCACATGCATACTTTTAGGCGCTGTTATATGAAAATGTTGTTTTTATCATTATCAAATCATGTTAAACTGAAACAACAAACCTATTCTCTAAACAAGCCTTAAAAATTTTGCTGCCTTGTGTTATGCTGCTATACAGATTTTTTTTTGTTTTCTTTTTTTATTTCACCATCTCTTTTTCTAATTTTTGCAACTTTTTCTTACTACCATCATTATTTTTTCAGTTTTATTTTTATATTTTTTTTTTTGGCAAACTCTCAAAAGAATTTCCATTTTGCCGCCTAAGACTTGAAATTTATACAATTGTGTACATATGCTTGTACATGTGTACAGAGATATTTTTGCATACAACACATGTATTGACGCACCCACACACATTGTCATCATGTTTTGTAGTATTTTGTGTAATTTATTGAATTATTTATTGATTTAACATCGTTTAACAAAATTGCGGAATTTTTGGTTGTTTGTTTGTTTGTTTTTCTTTTTCAATCTAATTTTGTAAATCACTGCATACGTGTGTGTTGGCAAAAAGACATTATATTTGTATTAGTGTCATTGTATTGTATGTGTAGCTTTTTGTTTTGGTGTAACCTTGAACCAATTTCGTATGCATTCGATAAAGTTTTTTGTGTAGAAAAAGTTTTAGAATGCAATTGTACTGAAGGTTACAAAAAAAAAACCTTGCATACTTTTAGAGGCAAATTAAAATTCTTCGTTTGGAATGTAAGCAAAAACTCTATGACATATATATTTTATATATTTAGTAGGAATTAACATTAAATCACGAAAAATTTCAAAATTACACTTAAATTCCAATAGTTTAATGAATATTTGGCTCTTTCAATTTTTATTGAAGCTATGAATGCTAATCGAATTGCTAACATTCTAGTGCTTTTTTCAGGGATAAGTTAAAATTCCTTTATATAAAAATTGTTAAATTATTCATTTCAAATTAAAGCACGCTACTAAAATAAACAAAAAGGATTTCAGCAGATTTGCAGTAAATTTTTTGTTGGGTTTCATTCTTTTTATTTTTGCATATAAAGTTGAAAAGAAGTATTCAAAAAATGTTCAAGTTTTTGTTCGAAATCTCTTGTTGTAAACAAAACGCATTAAAAATCTCAAAAAAATTGATACCTAATCTCGAAAAAATTTTAAAAAAGTCCAAATGAGTTGTTGAGCCCGAAAATATTGAGGAAAATCTAAAAAAAAAATGAAAAAGTCCAAATAAGTTGTTAGGCCCGAAAATATTGAAGAAAGTCGAAAACAGATTCAATAATCCAAAAACATTGCTAGTCGAAAAAAAAAATTTAAATAGTCCAAAAAGTTGATAGACTCAAAATAACTTGACAATCCTGAATTTGTGGAAGATAGTTGGAAAAGTTGAAAAAACCTAAAGAAGTTGATAAGGCCGAGATAATTGAAGATAGTCGAAAAAATATAAAACAGTCCAAAAAAATGTATAGTCCCGAAAAAAGGTAAAAAAAAGTTGAAAGAATCCAAATAAGCCGATCAGCTCGAAAATATTTGAAGAATCGACTTTTTGAAAACAGATAAAATAGTCCAAAAAAAATGATAGTCCTAAAAATATTGAAATAGACCAAAAAAAGTTGAAAGACTCAAAATATGTTGACAATCCAAAAAATGTAGAAGATGGTTAGAAAAAGTTGAAAAAATCTAAAGAAGTTGATTAGCTCGAGATAATGGAAGATAGTCGAAAAAATATGAAACTGTCCAAAAAAATTTATAAGTCCCGAAAATGTTGCAAATGGGTCAAAAAAGTTGAAAGAATCCAAATAAAGAATCGACTTCTTGAAAAAAGGTTAAATAGTCAAAAAAAGTTGATAGTCCCAAAAATAATGAAATAGTCAAAAAAGTTGAAGGACTCAAAATAACTTGGTAAGCCCAAAAATGTAGAAGATAGTTAGAAAAACCTGAAAAATCTAAAGAAATTGATAAGCCCGAGATAATTGAAGGTAGTCGAAAAAATATGAAACAGTCCAGAAACAATTCATAGTCCCGAAAATATTGAAAAAAGGTCAAAAAAGTTGAAAGAATCCAAATATGCCGATCAGCCCAAAAATATTTAACGAATTGACTTCTCGAAACAGATAAAATATTCCAAAAAAGTTGATAGTCCCGAAAATATTGAAATAGTTCAAAAAGTTGAAAAAGTTTATATGACTTGAGGAGTGCTTTTCAAAAGGGCTTATAACCAAAACGAGGCAAAAGTAATGTCATACACATTATTTGCATAATAATCGGTTAGTGGATAAATCTAATTTTTTTAACTAAATGTAATTAATTTCAAGCCATCAGGTAAATTTTTGGTGAAAAAAGAACCCAATTTTATTTATTTATAACAAAGTATCAGGCAATTAATATTATGATACTACTTGTGGCTCGTTTTGGCTATAAGCCCTTTTGAAATATAACTCCTTACTTGATAGCCACGATTATATTGAAGAAAATTTAATGAACTTGAAAAGGTCCAAATAAGTTGATAAGCCCGAGAAAATTAGAGATAGAAAAATGTTGGAAAAGTCAAATAACTTTAATTTCGCAAAAAAATATTCAAAAACAGTTAAGAGAGTACTAACGATAAGACCGGGAATATTAAGGAAAGTCGAAAAAAAGGAAAAAATCCAAATAACTTAAAAAACCCGAATATATTGAAGAAAGTCGAATAAAGATTAAATAGTTCAAAAAAATTGATAGTCCAAAATTCCAAATAACTTGATAGTACGTACCGAAAATATTTTTTTAAAAGAAAAACCTTGAAAGATTCCAAATAACTTGATAATCCCGAATATATTGAAAAATGTCATAAAAAACTGGAATTAGTTGATAATCTCAAAAACATTAAAATATATCGAAGAAAGGTGAAAAAAAATTAAAAGTCCAAATAAGTTGATAAGCCCGAGATAGTTGAAGATCGAAAAAGATAAAATAGTGCAAAAAAAATTTACAGTCCCGAAAAATATTGAAAAAAGGTCAAAAGTTGACAGTCTCGAAAATGCTGATGAAAGTCGAGAAAAGTTCAAAAAGATCCAAAAACTTTTTAATCCCGAAAATATTGGAAAAAAAATCAAAAATAGTTGAAAAAGTCGAAATACTTAAAATGATAATCGGGATGATAATATTTAAAAAAGTTGAAAAATTTTAAAAAGTCCAAATAACTTTATACCTATTAGCAAAAATATTCAAAAAAAGTTTAAAGAGTACAAACATTAGCCCAGGAATATAACAGAAAGTTGTAAAAAAGTAAAAATTCCAAATAACTTAATAGTCCCGTTTATATGGAGAAAGTCGAAAAAAAATAAAACAAAAAAGTTGATAAAATATTGAAAAAAGCCAAAAGAAGCTAAAAAATTCCAAATAACTTGATTGTTTCGAAAATATTAAAAAAAAAATAAAAAAAGTAAAATAGCCCAAATAACTTAATAATCCCGAAAATATTGAAAAAATTTGAGATGGTCCAAATAAGCCCAAAAATATCGAAGAAAGTCGAAAAAAAAATTAAAAGATTAAATAAGTTGATAAGCCCGAGATAATTGAAGATAGTCGAAAAAAGATGAAATAGATCAAAAAAATATATAGTCCTGAAAAATATTAGAAAAAAGTTTAAAAAAGTTGAAAGAGTCCAAATGAGTGGATAATCCCGAAAATATTGAAAAAGTTTAAAAAAGTTGAAACAGCTATAATAAGTTGACGATCCCAAAAATATTGAAGAGTGCCAAGAAAAGTTGAAAAAAACCAAATAACTTTATAATACCGAAAATATTGAAAAAAAAAAAAACAAAAAAAGTTGAAAGAGTCGAAATGAGACGATGAACCCGAAAATATTTTGAAAAGTTGAAACCATTTGAAAGAGTCCAAATAAGATTGAAGAATGTAAGCAAAAATTAAAAAGTCCAACCTGATAATCTCACAATTATTGAAGAAAGTCAAAAGAAGATGAAATAATAGTCCAGAAAAGTAGATAGTCCTGAAAAAATTTAGAAGATCGAAAAATGATGAAATAAAACAAGCAAATTTATAGTGCCGAAAATACTGAAAATAGTCGAAAAAATTTTAAAAACACAAATATATTAAAGGAAGTCGAAAAAAGTTGAGAGTCCAAATATGTTGAAAAACCTGAAAATATTGAAGAAGTTCGAAAAAAGTTGAAAAGCTTAAAAATATTTCAGAAAGTCAAAAGGTTTAAAGAGTTGATGAATGTCGAAAAGGTTTGAAAAAATTCATATATTGGTAACAAAATTTGTAAGAAATTTGTCTCAACGGTTTTCCACTTCTCTTATATATATATTCTCTAACCTCAGCACCTTTTAGGGATGGAAACCACGAAGTTCATTTCCACCCACAACAATTGTGCTGACGTTAATTAATTCTTTTATGTTCATGAAATTTGAATTATTTATCATTTTGATTATTGTTATTGCTATCTCCTATTGTGAATGATAATTACCATTGGGCTGAGTAATTTATTGCACAATAGTGTGTGTGGGAAATTCAACATAAGTTCATTTCATTTAAAAACAAATTAGTAAGAGTGGAAATTGAACCTTGAAATGGAATATATATTTTTAACAACTTCAAATGCATGCGAAAGTCTTAAGATCTAAATAGCACTGATCAAAAACAGATTTTAAGTTTTTGCTTTTATAGTTGGTAGGCACAATGGACTAGGATAAAACGGTATCCAAATATTGTACACGATTTTCTTGAAAAAAATCCAATATTTGTGTGAAGCTCGGTTAAAGAACTTTCAAAGAAACTCTCAGTTATAATTTTGTTGTTATAATTATAATTAACTTTTTCTCCTTTTCGAAATTTGCTAAGTATTTCTTCGTAAGGTAACCTGAACTTACGCGAATTTTGGTTAGTTAGCCAGAAATAAATCTGAGATTATGAGGCTCAAAATGCTTGAACGATACTAAATTCAAATTATATATGTAAATGCGAAATATTTCTATTGTTCACGAAGCAAAGCAGAACTCCAGGGAACACTTACACTTCTATATCAATAGTCAACACTTTTACCTTACTATACTGCAATCAAACTAGTACTGAACTGCAATCTCATACGTTCCGCTTGCATATACCACCTGCTGCCGTTAAATGGCTTCTTTTCAAGGTTCATGCACCAGTTATATTGTAAATTATGTCTTTTTGTCTTGCTAAAAATTCATTGCATATTTTTAGGCTTAGTTTATTATGCGCTTTAACACAATGGGTATCATATAAGTTATTTCTATTGATTACACAGGCCCACAAAAAAAAAAAAAGTACCATGCGCGAAAGATCAGACCACCTGAACTTTATGTTTTCGAAGTCGCTGAATCCGAATATGGTGCCAGAATAGCGAAGTTGGTTCGCGTTTTTTCAGAAATCAACAATAATGCTGAAAATTACTGATTTTTGCTGGTTTCTGAAAAAACGCGAGCCAACTTCGCTAATCTGGCACCATATTCGGATTCAGCGACCCCGAAAACATAAAGTTCAGGTGGTCTGATCTTTCGTGCATGGTACTTTTTTTTTTTTTTTTTGGCCTGTGCACAGGACTCCAAAAAAAAAATTCCCTGTGCGAACGATCAGACCACCTGAACTTTATGTTTTCGGGGTCGCTGAGTCCGAATATCGTGCCAGAATAGCGAAGTTGGTTCGGGTTTTTTCAGAAATCAGCAATTATGCTGAAAAATTTGAGATTTTTTTCAGCATTATTTCAGCGACCCCGAAAACATAAAGTATAGGTGGTCTGATCTTTCACGCATGGTACTTTTTTTTTTGTGGGCCTGTGTTATTGTTAATGCTGAACATTTTGGAGTATCATTTAAAATCACAAAAAGCATTGACATTATCATTAAACTGCAATAAAGAACATTTGGAATTACACTACGTATCTAACAAATTATAATTATCGCAAAAAATGTTTCTTTATAAAAATTATTTCTACTAAAGTTTTTGTTAAGAAAAACCTAAACGTAAAAGTTTTTCCAACTACAAAATAACAAATTGAGTTTATGGTCTTACATGCAGCACTTCACAACTATACTTCAACAGTAGAGTAGCAAGCACTTTGAAAGCGGCTGCTGCTGCTACTGCGACTGTTCTTCATTTCCACAAAATGGCTACCATAAATCTACAACTATTTCCGGCTAAACATTTGCCAGTCACGATTTTGCAATTTGTATTTCCGTGGGCAAAAAGAATGACCAACATACGCTTGCAGTAGTAAGTGGGGTTGAAAGTGTGGTACGATGGTACGCGTCTATACGGCTGAAGTTGAAGGAAACATAAATGCTTAGCGGATGGCGCTGCTGCTGCTGTGGACGAAATGATTAAACATAAAAATTGCTCATATATTTTGAAAGCTCGTTAATGATATAAATGAATGAGACGCGCGCTGCGCGGGTGTAACATAAGGCAAATTGCTGCACTGCTTGGATGGCATTCGCTAATGCTACTGTATCTGTTCTGTTGTATGTTGCTTGCTGCCGCTTTGCTAGTTACTTTTGGCAATTACTCATTTAATATATTTCTTATTTTTCTTATTTTCTCATAATGTTGTTATTATATTTTGGTATTTTTATTTCTTTATCATTTTTTTTTTTGTATTTGTAATGTAACGTGGTAGTAGTCACGTGACTAACACGCGTAACACTTACGCTGTAAGATTAACAAAGCTGCAGCGTAAAGGAGCTGCAAAGCAGTAGAAATATCTAAAGATATTGCCAAAATTTGTACGTATTAAATGATGAAATTTGTTAAGAGACAAAATACTTGATAATAAATTGAGTTTTACGCCGTTATTACTGGTTGTTATTTTTGGCGATGAAATGTTCGAAAAGTATCGATGCTTGAATTATGGCTATTAAGTTTCCGTAATTTTCTTTGTCATGCTTTTGTCATTCTCATTCTGTAAATGAATAAAGTAGAAAATTTTTGACCTTCGCAACAATTTTTTAAATATTCAAAATTTTTTTAACTTAACCAATATTTTCGAATTTCTGCAGTATATTTCAACATTTTCAACCTTTTTCAACTCCGAAAAATGTCGAAATATGTTCGACATTTTCAACATTTTTAAATTTTTGCAACTTTTTTTGAATAAGCCAACATTTTACGATTGTTGCACCTTTTTTCGAGTTTTGTAGAATGTCTTACATTTTTAACAAAATTTTTTGACACTTGCAATATTTTTCAGATATTGTGTAAAATTTTTTTGTGCAACATTGTACAACTTTTGCAACATTTTTCGACTTGTGCAACATTTTTCCAATTTTGTGAAACATTTTTCGACATTTGGAAAATTTTTCGAATTGCTACATTTTTCGAATTTTCGCTACACTTTTCAACTTTCGCAACATTTTACGACTTTTGTAAAATTTTATAACTACTGCAATATTTTTCAACTTGTGCTACATTTTTCGACACTTGCAACATTTTTCCCATTTTGTGCAATATTTTTCTACTTTTCAAAATTTTTCGAATTGCTATATTTTTCGAATTTTTGCAACACTATCCGTCTTTTGCAACATTTTTTGACTTTTGAAACATTTTTCGACTTTTGTAACATTTTTCAAATTTCGCAACATTTTACGACTTTTTTAACATCTTTCGACAGTGGCAACATTTTTTGGATTTTGTGAAATATTTTTCCATTTTGTAACATATTTGCACTTGTAACATTTTTTTGATTTGTGCAACATTTTTCGAATTTTGCTACATTTTTCGAATTTACGTTATATATTTTGACTTTTGCAACATTTTTCTACTTTTGCAACATTTTTCGATTTTTGCAACATTTTTCGAATTTTTGTTACATATTTCGACTTAGGCAACTTTTTTCGACTTTTCCAACATTTTTCGACTTTCGCAACATTATACGACTTTTTTAAAATTTTTCGACATTCCCAATATTTGTCGGATTTTGTGCAATATTTTTCAATTTTTGTAACATATTTGCCACTTTTTGATTTGGGCAACATTTTCTGATTTTTGCAGTATTTTTCGAATTTTGTGCAACATTTTTCGACGTTTGCAACATTTTTCAAATTTTGCTACATTTTTCGAATTTTTGTTACATATTTCGACTTTTGCAACATTTTTCAACTTTTCCAACATTTTTCGACTTTCGCAACATTTTACGACTTTTGCAACATTGTACGACATTTTAAACATTTTCGACATTGGCAACATTTTTCAGATTTTGTAAAAAATTTTCCACCTTCAACTTTTGCAACATTTTTCAAATTTTGTGCAACATTTTCCGGCTTTTGAAACATTTTCATATTTTTGCCATGCAATTTTTTTTTCGAAAAATTGATTTGTAAGCTTATTACCTAAGTTTCTTAAAACACAAGACGTTGGTAAACCATCCTTTTGTCTAGGACTTCAATATAATCGAATTCATCTCAAAAGGAACAAAGTTCATTGAAAACCTGTAGGTATTATAGTTAATATTTAAACCGTGGTTTGCTACTGCGGAACTTTTGTGCAAAACTAATTTTTTTTTTCGAATTTGATCATCAAACCAAACTGTCGTCAATGCGTTATATGGCGGTGGTTGTCTGTGAAAAATTAACGTTTCTCGAAAAACACTAAAATTATCGACATAAATTTTATTAATGAAACTCAAAAATCTTCACTTTTTGGAATTATTTTCTAGGGAAAAAACAATAATTTAAGGTAAAAACAGATGTATTAGTTTTGCTTCATGGTAGCACTTTTGGATTTTGCGGCAAAACAAATTCATAGAAACACAATATAAACTGTGGAGGATAAGAAGAAAGAAGTTAATATCACCCATCTTCCAAGCAAATTCAGCAGCTTTCATTCCTTCACGTTCACAATCAAGATATTTTGGTGTCAATCTACTGACATCACTAATTTATTTTGGAACTAACTCATCACCAGCTCTTGTTCTCGTGGATTTTTGTGATGTTGTTGTTATAAGGTTTTTTTTTCACCACTGTAATTGCTGTTGTTGCTGCTGCTCCAAATCTAACGAGATGAATAATGAACATTTAATGTTTTTGGAGCGCGATTAGCGTTAAAGTAGAGCACGCAACATCGATTTGGTAGACTTGAGCTGTGCCATAGCTGATATTGCCATTAATGCTGTTGTTGTTGTAGTTTTGTTATTGTTGTTGACAGCATAAAGCAAACAAAGACTGGCAAAGAGTGAAGCGCGTAAATCTAATTGACAGTGGGGTTTTTCCAGAAATTAAGCAGCACTTAAAAACCACAATGAAAATAAAAGGCATGAAATCAAAAGAAGGAGAAAAATATGGTTTGGTCAATTGGAGAGACATGGTGGCATAGTGGAAAAGCAGCGGAAGGAAACGCACTTAAGTGTTTTGCTCGCTTAAGGAAGCACAGAAGAAAATCTGATGCCTTAAAAGCCTGACAAAAATAACAAGCACAGGCAAATTAACGCAGATTGCATTTAGTATATAAAAAATAACACAATGTATTGACCTCATTTTATTTGAGAAAAAAAGCTATTTAGTAAAAAAATGTTTCTTAGATTTTACAAGCTTGCAAAGAGGCATAAGGCTAATGTTTTCTTAAGCGCAAATTACATTATTGGTACAGAACTTTTCTGTGAAATTTAGAAGAAAATTGACACTTGAATATTTAGAGGTACATTTTTAGTTTCTTCACTGTAACAATCTGAAAATGTACAATATGTAACAATCATTAGGGATGTCACAGAGCATTTCAGTTTAAATCATTTCCTTAAAATACTGGAGATCTACCGATAAAGTCTTTTGTAGATTTTAGCCTGCGAGTTCTAACTTAAACCTGTTTCATTTATTTTTAACTAAGTATTTCAACATTTTTCATCGTAACTTTTATTTTTTACATTATTCACGTTAGCATATGTTCTGTAACATTTTTCAATATTATAAACATTCATTTTCTCAAAATTATTAATTTTTTGGCCTTTTCTAAATCTATAAACAGTCACCTTATCAACATTTTTTACTTTATCAATATGTTAAACATTTTTTCCATTTATTTCCGATTTATTTTCTATGTTTTCTCACCTTATCAACATTTTTTAACGCTATAAACATTTTTCAACATGTTGACAATTTTTCAAATTTTTCTCCTTTTGTAAGTATGCTTCTTCTTTTTCGAACTCTGTTAACGTTTTTTGCCTTATCAACATGCTTAAAATTTTTTATGATTTTTCGTATTAGTCAACATATTTAGTTTATAAACATTTTTCAATTACATCAACAAGTTCACAATTTTTTCCCATTTTTACCATCTTTCTCAACATTTTTAGATTCCTCCAACCCAATAAAGATTTTTAGATTTATTAACATTTTTGACTTCATCAATATGTTTTAATTTTTGTCAAATTTTTCATCTTTGCCTACTTTATTAGTTTTTGGACATTTTTCGGCATATCCCAACATTGTCAACATTTTTTAACGCTATAAACATTTTTATATTGTATTATATTAGCATTTCGAAAATTTTTTTAAATGTTTACCGTCTTTGTCAACATTTTTCGTTTTCCAAAAAAATTTTTCGTCTTATAAACATTTCTTACTTTATCAACATGCTTAAAATTTTACAAATAGCACTCTCCGGCTTCATTTTCAAATATTGTTTCCCACTTTTAAAGTTTGTAAAATTTTTTCAAAATTTTTCAACATTATCAACATTTTTCGACTTTACCAATATTTCTCTACATCATCAACATTTTTTCCACTTCTTAAAATTTTTCCAACAGTTCAAACATTTTCCAGACTTATCAACATTTTTCTACTTCAGCAACATGTTTACAATATCTCCACATTTTCTACTTAGCCAAAATTTTTGTTTTTTTAACATTTTCCAACTTTAACAACATTTTTCGACTATATCAACAATTTTCGATTTTGGCAACATATATAAAATTTCTTCAGATTTTTCAACTTTGACTAAATTTTTTGTATTTTAAACATTTTACAGTCTTATGAAAAGTTTTTGTCTATTGACACCTTTTGTGTGCCGTAAAAGTGTTGGTTTAGAATAAGGTTAAACTTAGATAAAAACTAACAAACATGTTTTCATTGACATTTTAGTGTCCTCGGCGGCTGCTTTGTGTCTGCCATTGCCATGAATGGTGCCTGCCACACAAAGACGCGTTCTTTACCACAGTCACGTGGACACCGTCGCTGTTGTGGTTGCATAACCAAGAAATTTGGACGTGCAGCTGTCGAAAGAAATCGTTCTTGCTACACATACATATATATATGTATATACTTTCTATGTATGTAAAAGTGTGTATGTTGATCAACATATGATTGCGTTGGTGGTGCATGTTAGTGAAGTGTTAATAATTATGTTATTTGATTACTTTATGTAATTAAGTCAATGTCATGACACGTGTTTCTGCATCGTTGTATGTATTGTTTTTTGTATTGACTGTATGTGTAATAACCCAATTGAAAATAAGGCTGTGAGTGAAAATTGTTTGATTTAGCTTAATTTGTTTACTTAAATTTTATCAAAGAAGTGCTTTTTATAAATCAAAAAGTTAGTATAATGTATCAAATATCTGTCATTTAAAGAAAATTGAGCGCCTAAAATTATGCAATGAAAAATATCTCAAATTGTCACAGCTACAACAGTAAATGCTAAGCTTCATGTGCCGTAATCAAGTTGCATACTTTTAGGCGCTTGTTTTTATTTAAATCAAACTGACTGGAGGTACTGCATTATACTTGGCTTCTTAATATATTATACTCTATTTTATTTCAAAATTGAAATTCTATATCATTTGCATGCGGTTTTTCCTTACTAGCAACGTATCAGCTCTATGTTTTTCCTATTGGGTTAATTACTATCAAAGTTACTATGCGTTAAATGACATTTAATTGACATTCAACTAAGTTCATGTTTTGTGGCCAATTATTAATAGAATACAAGCAAGTGCTACGCATATGTGTGTGTGTCTATATGCATATGTTAGTAAGAATTTATGTGTGAATATTTTGGTGAAATTGATCTTATATGCATATGCGTTTGTGTGTAATTATGTATGCGTTTGTTAGCGCATATGTGTCAAAATGGTAGACCACATGTATGTAATTAAGGATTTTCTCATTTACAACATTGGTGAGTAACTTTAATTAACTTGGTTATAAGTTGGCGGACAAGCTGCTGTTTTCCAATGATTAATCATTAAACAATTTAAAGATTTTTTTAAGAAAAAAGTAGGGGCAAGGTAATGGAAATTTCCGTGTTTAAAATTTTTTTACGAATAATAGATTTAACCAGCATTTTTAATTTTTAAACATTTTTAAGCACATTTTGGTAGCAAAATTTTTCCCCAAAACTTTTGAAAGACTTAATGGCTTAATTTCATGCACCTCATTTTATCGTGTTAACAGAAATATTTAAAAAAATACTTCAGGATGAGTTGTTTTTAAACAATGCAGACTGCAGAGTTACAGCATATACTTCAAAAATGTTGGTTTACTAACAAATATTGAGAAAATTAAATTTTAATTTAACCGAAAGTATTTCTGTTGAGCATTGTGGGAATTTCATTAAAAAGTTCTCATCATACAATGCATACGAACGAGTAAGAGCACTCGTTTTCCATTTCTGTTGATGCATCTCGAAACTACACGAGTAGACCACATAATCGCTACAATGTGGCATCATCTCAAATTGCAACATGCTGCATGTTGCTCGGTATTTTCAATAGCATTTCAATACACACAATCAAAATTGAAAATTAAAAAAAAGTAAAAAAAAATGCGGCAAGTAATAGTAAAGTTGCATATAGTGTTCGCTGCAAAATGGCAGAGTTCGCTGAAAACGCAACGCTGTGCGGCTTTGTGTATTCTGCTGTATTGATGCTTTTTGTAAACAAGCAGTAGTTGCATATACTAGGTACTCAGTAGGAAATTATAAAAATACTTAGACGAAGCAGAAGTTATAATGAAAAATGTTTAAAATCTTATAAGTTTTTTACAGCAGATCATTCCCTGTACTATTTTTTGGAATTTAAAGGAAGTTTTCCAGATAATTACTTTTAGGATCATTTGAACTCACTGGAAGCTTTGTGGGTTCTCAAAATTTAACTTTATCACCATTCAAAAATCCTGTATCAATGTAGCATTTTTTGAGTTTTCAACATCTTTAGAATTTGGCAACATTTTTCGAATTCCGCAACATTTTTCGTATTTTAAAATTTTTTTTTGACCGTTGCAACAATTTTTGAATTTTCCAACATTTTTCGACTTGTGCAACGTTATTCGATTTTTGCAACACTCAAAGTTTTCCAAAAATTTTTTACTTTTGCTGCATTTTCTGAATTTAAAATCATTTTTCGACCCTTGCAAATTTTTCGACGTTTGAAACGACTTCTGCAACATTTTTAAAATTTTGCAACATTTTTCGGCGTTTGCAACATTTTTCGACTTTTGCAATATTTTTGGAAATTTTTGACTTTCGCAAGATTTTTTGATAATTTTCAACACTTTCCGAATTTTATACCATTTCGCGAGGTTTGAATCATTTTTCGAAATTTTCAACATTTTTCGGCATTTTTTGACTTTCCCAAGATTTTTCGGATTTTTCAGCATTTAGCGAATTTTGTACCATTTTACGGAATTTGAAACATTTTTGAAATTTTCAACATATTTCGCCATTTTTTTGACTTTCCCAAGATCTTTCGTATTTTTCAACAATTACAGAATCTTTTACGATTTTCGGATATTGAAACATTTTTCGAAACTTCCAACATTTTTCAAATTTCAAAGATTTTTCCACTAGTGCAACATTTTTTGACTTTTAACCATTTTTCGATATTTGCAACATTTTTCGACTTTTGCAACATTTTTGGAATTTTTTGACTTTCGAAAGATTTTTCAGAGTTTTCGACATTTACCGAATCTTGTAACATTTTTCGGAATTTGAAACATTTTTCGAAACTTTCAACATTTTTCGGCATTTTTTGACTTTCCAAAGATTTTTCGCATATTTTAACATTTACCGAATTTTATACCATTTTTCGGAATTGCGAACATATTTCGAAACTTGCAAACTTTTTCCCACTTGTGCAACATTTTTTGACTATTAAACAACTATTAGCAACATTTTTTCAATTCAACAAAATTTTTCCGGATTTTGCAACATTTTTCGACGTTTGCAACATTTTTCAACATTTGCAACATTTTTGGAATATTTGCCTTCCGCCAGATTTTTCGGAATTTTCGACATTTACCAAATTTTGTACCGTTTTTCGGAATTTGAAACATTTTTCGAAACTTTCGACATTTTTCAGCATTTTTTGACTCTCGCAAGATTTTTCGGAAATTTACTGAATCTTGTACCATTTTACGGAATTTGATACCTACATTTTTGACATTTTTTAACTTCCGTAAGATTTTTCGAAACTTTCAACATTTACCGAATTTTATACCATTTTTAGGAATTTAAAACGTTTTTCGAAACTTGCATCATTTTTCAAATTTTTTATGATTATTTTACTCTTACAACATTTTTCGATTTTTGAAAATTTTTTCGACTTCTGCAACATTTTTTCGACATTAGAAACATTTTTTAAACTCAACAAAAATTTTTTCGAATTTTACAACATTTTTCGACGTTTGCAACATTTTCGAAATATGCAACTTACTTACGCAAGATTTTTCGGAATTTTTAACATTTTGCGAATCTTGCAACATTTTAAAAATTTTCCAAGATTTGTCTACTTATGCAAAATTTTTTGACTTTTGAATATTTTTTTGACTTCTGAAATATTTTTCGACACTAGCAAAAATTTTTTCGAATCTTAAAGAATTCTTCGACTTTGGCAACATTTTTGGAATTTTACAGCATTTAACGAATATTGCAACATGATTCGAATTTTGTACCGTTTTTCGGCGTTTGCAGCAATTTCCGACTTATTCAACATTTTCGAGTTTCGAAACATTTTTCGTCTTTCTCAACATTTTTCGAATTTGTGGCTTTTTTTGATTTCTGCAACTTTTTTCAACTTTTGAAACTTTTTTCGTTTTTCGCAAAATTTTTCGAAATTTATTGACTTTCGTACTATGTTGAGGAATTTTCAAAATTTTCAACTTTTGCAAATTTTTCGACCCTGCCCAAATTTTTTTAAATTTCAATACTTTCCGACATTTTACATATTCTGAATTTTGCAACATTTTTTGACATTTGCAACATTTCCTACCAGGACAACACATACACATAGTCTCCGTCAATTCCACTTACTGCCTTTACTGCCATAGAAATTCATGTGAAATGCATGCAAAATAGAATGGCTGCTGCAACATGGTTGTGGGCGCACGTTTTATTACATTTGGCGCCAGAAAAGAACAAAACATATAAAATACATTTGACTGCTGTATGTGTATTAGTATCAATGAGCATGCTAGTGCAATGTAGTAATTTTCAAGTGCTGCAATCAATGTTGCATTTGCATTAATTGAAAATTGCACAAGAGACTTCACTCTGAATTTAATTTATGAAAAAAAAAAAAAAAAAAACTGAAACAATTTACGAAAATCTTCTGCTCTAAGGTAAAAACCAAAAAAACATCTTGTCAACATTTCTTTAATCAGCTCTTGAAAACCACCAGCAACATGCAAATAAAACTTTAAAATCCAAAACAGGAAGAAAATCAACCGCAAGCAACAACATAAATAACAAGATTTTCACAATACACCCCTCCTCCCACAAAATGTTAAATTGTCAATTTGACTGTCTCACTCCACAAGTGATTGCCACTGACTGACTGACTGCTCTGTCTGTCTGTCTCATCAACTGACTGTCACTGCTGTGTCAAGTTGTGTTCGTTCGCTCGTTCGTGTTGTGTCACTTGAAACGCAATGTTGACGAAAAGTGCATAAAAAAGTGACAACTTTTGATTGCAAATTAAATTTCCCAACAAATTTGATTGCAAAAATAAACAGAGACAGAGAATGAAACAGAAAAAAGCAGAAAAACCTCAACTTACAAATTCAGACACATGTAGCAGCGGCAGAAATACCTTTACTGCGGGTGACACAAAATGTAACAGACACAAAATCAAACTTTTTGCAGCACTCTGCTGGAAAATCTTTCCCTTTACTTTTTTCGCTACTCCCTTATGCAAACTCACTTGTGTCAAAAATCAAAAAATGAAGAGGTTTCCAAATGCAAACAACGCCGCCGACAAGCACCAGCAAGCGTTCCACCCATCTACTGCGGTGTTCAACCAAATTCACTCGCAACAGCGGCAATGTTGACAACGACGATGACGACAACGTCGACTAGTTGACAATTCACATGTTGACACACCCACTTTTGCGCTGACAGTATTGGCGGTTTTTCAAGTAGGGGGTACGCAGTGTGGTATGGCGTTATGTTTTATTTTTGTTGTTGGCGGGGCAGCCACAAGTCAACAAATGGAAAGTAATAAAAAAAAAAGAAATGAAATGCCAAATTTTCAAAACATTTACAACGGAAGTGGAGGCGGCTCTTCAGGAAGTGTTGAGCCTGCTAAGTCGTTTGTATTTGAATTTCTCTTGTAATTTTTCTTTGTTTTTAACATCAACTAATTTTATATGTTCAAAGTGTATATTTTCATTATAACTATTACATTTTCTTGTTATTGTTGCTGTTCAGATTTAAGTGTGCCATGTTATTAAGCCATTCTGGAGTGCAAAAAATAAGGTTGCAAAGCTTCGGAGATGTGAAAGAGGAGGCATAGATTAACAAAAAATTGCACTTTGGGTGAGGTCTCAAATGTTCACCTGAGGAATTATGGGAGAAAAACTGATTTTGTGACTTAAAAAAAAAAAAAAAAAATTCTTGGGCCACCCTAATGTTTTATTGTTATTGTATGAGCGTTCTAAGAGTATATGTGGTTTATAGAGTTTAAAAGGATTTTGCAAGGTCCTGGACCTTTAAGGCGGACATTTTAAATTTTTTTGACCTTGGCGCAAGCTGAGATATTTCTTCTGAATATGTCGTACACCGTCTTGACACTTGACTAACAATCAAGATAAAACACTTCTTTACCTGAATAATAAGAGTCTTACTTGGGTATATCGCTTTTCTTTGTCATTCCAGTGAACCAGATAGCTTCTTTGTATCTGAATTGAAATGTGTGAGTATAGAAGCTAAGTAAGAAATTACAATGAGAAAGCCCTTCCTAAGAAATGCATTTTCGATGCTCATATTGCATTCTGATCACAAGTAGAGTAGATTAGTTTAGTTTGTTTTGGTTTGGTTTGGTTTGGTTTGGTTTGGTTTGGTTTGGTTTGGTTTGGTTTGGTTTGGTTTGGTTTGGTTTGGTTTGGTTTGGTTTGGTTTGGTTTGGTTTGGTTTGGTTTGGTTTGGTTTGATTTGGTTTGGTTTGGTTTGGTTTGGTTTGGTTTGGTTTGGTTTGGTTTGGTTTGGTTTGGTTTGGTTTGGTTTGGTTTGGTTTGGTTTGGTTTGGTTTGGTTTGGTTTGGTTTGGTTTGGTTTGGTTTGGTTTGGTTTGGTTTGGTTTGGTTTGGTTTGGCTTGGCTTGGTTTGGTTCGGTTTGGTTTGGTTTGGCTTTGTTTGGTTCGATTTGGTTTAGTTTTGTATATTGAAAATAACAGTTACTTATAAAACAACGATAATTCATTCAAAAATATTTTGAGATATTATTTTTAGACGTCTTTCTGTTTACTCTTAAACAACTTTATATAGAATTTAGTATAAATAAAACATTGTAAGAATATTAAACATTAAGAACTTCGTTTTCTTTTTTATTACTTTCTCTGTTGCACTTCAGCAACAATTCTGTACCTTCATTATATTTTATACTCCATTTAGTGGAATTTGTTAGTATGTAGTATTTCTACTACTAAAAGTATTTTTTTTCTTTGCCTAACTTTATTAAATCCAAAAGAAAACTGCCCTGAGCCACGCAAACAACTTTATTGCATTTTGTATTGTTGTTGCTATTATAGTTGTTGTTGTTGTTGCCAAAGACTTTTGCACTTCACAACGTAAAAGTGCTAAGGGCAGATTTGCCGTAAGCAAAAATGACAACAACAATAACAAAAACAACTTCAATTGCGAAAGTAAAGAAACTAAGCCAGTAGTGGATTAAATGTAAAGTAGAAAGAAAGAAGTTTTCAGGGTGGTTGAGCAGGGTATACGCAGTGTTGCCAGAAGTTTAGGCTGAAATGTTCCTCCACTCATGGTTACAGAAAAAATAACGTAAGTATACAAGGAAAGCTTCAAGTAATCGAGATGCGTTCCCAAAAACACTTTCCTTGTCATGTATAAATGTTTTTTGGAAAGTGTCACTTAAACTACATATAGTTATGTTTTGAAAGTTCTAAATTTCTAATATCAAGTAGTAAATTAGGTTCATTATTATTTCATAAAAATGCCCCCAAAAAGTTTCATTGTTCTTCAACTTCATATAACTAAATTTGCCGCTGTGTAGTTCACAGTGCAAAAAAAAAAAAAGTGTTGCCCAGCAACATAATCCGCAAATTCATCAAAATCCTTTAGATTTTTGTTGTTGTTGCTTTGCGGACTATAATTTGTTGTTGTAATTGTTATTGTTATTGTGTTTTTGTTGTCTTCGAATTTTTCCTTTCTTGAAGCATTTCATTTTAACTTCCTTGCAGAGAAAATGATCAATTGTTGTTGTTCGTTTCTTTTTTCAGCCTAACCTAAGGCACACACATAAGTTCACTATGAAGAAGGGAACGGGGGTAACATAAAGAAAAGTTTGAGCGTACAAAAAAAGAACTTAACAAAATCAAGAAAATTGTGTGGTATTTAGTAAAGAAATAAGGATCAACCAGGGATTAAGATGGATTATGATGTACATGACATGGCGTTAAAGCAAAAAGTATGGGTGTGGCACAAATTGGGCGTTGATTTACAATATTTATCTAATGAGCGGTGAATATGACAAATTACATTGGTAGGATAATAAAAATAAAGTATTTGGATAAGCTGCTTTTTGATCAAGAGAGATTAAGCTTAATTTTAATTACATATTTATATCAGATTGATAGGCGGCATTTTCAAAACTATTGAAGAATCGTTGAAAGTAACTTAAAAAAATGTCGAAAAATATTGAAAACTTTAAGAAAATTACGAAAAGGTATCAAAATAAATAACCTACTTTAATATTCTCAGTTGCAGCATCCTGCAAAAGTTCACATCTCTTTGGTAAATTTCATTTTTCCCCAGCAGACTTCCAAAAGTATCTATACATCCCCACGCTGTAGTGTTGTGTGCATTTATCCCCAAAGAATTAACTTATCTCAGCACAAGAGTTTTGTCAACTTTTCTATAAATTTTCTGCAAATTTTTACATCACATGGAATGCTTTTGCATTATTTTCTGTTTTTCCTTTTAGACTGCGTGCTTCCCTCCTGCTCCCTCTAGTGCTTTTTCGGTCACAGTAACGTTGCATTTCATTTGCTAGCGCACGCTGTCATTTTAAGGACAAACTTTTCCAGCTCATCCCGCGCATCATTTTCGCTAATGATAAGAAAACAATAAGTTGACACAGTGTCGCAACGTAACGTAACGCAAAGCGATGCGCAACGTTACGGCATAATGGCGTAGAGTAAAGGGCGCACTAGCGCTATTGTTGCCTGCTGAGGAAGTGTCATGTTGTCGTCGTCATCGTCGTTGTGGATCCTTCTTAATGCATTATGCACACATAAATATTCTAATAAGCAAAATAACAGTGGCAACAGGAGCAACATCGGCAGGAGTAAGTGTAACAACAAAAATCTCAGAAATTTTTGAGAAAAATGAAACAATACAGGGTGATGCAAAGGGGTATAAAACATTGGCGTTAGTTGTATCTAAGGATGAGAGTTTGTTGAAGTGTAATCATTAGTTTCACAGCGATAAGTTCAACTGAAGTTCGAAAATCAAAGCACTTGATACAAATGTTGCTGTGCAGCTGAATAAATTGTGAATTACTATAAAACTAACTACAAAAATAAGTTAAATTGTTAATATCCACAAAATAAGCTAGAAAAATAACTCTATGTTGTGAATAAAAACCACAAAACTAAGAAACTAAGACATAACGCTAAAAACAACCTCAAATTGGAAATTGCCACAAAAATAACTACAAAAATAACCTCAAAATAAGCTACAAAAATAATTTTGAAAATAACGTTAAATTAAAAAAACCATTAAATTAACTGAAAAATAGTTTCGTATTGTAAATGACCACAAAACTAACTACATAAATAACCACAGAAAATAGATTTGAAATTAACTACAAAAATTACCACAAAAATAGCCATAAAGAACCAGTAACCATTAAACTAGCTATAAATATAACCACTAGAAATAATAAATAACCATGAAAATAACTAAAAAATAACGAGAAAAATATCATCATATGATAAATAAGAAAAGCTAAGTATAATTACAAAAATATCCTCAAATAGACAAAGTAATTAACCACAAAAATAACCTCAAATGGTAAAAAACCACAAAATTAACAACAAAAACAACCTAAAATAGTTATTAACTACCAAATTAACTACAAAAATAAATTCAAATAGTTAATAACCACAAAACTAACTTGAAAATTACAAAAGGAACCTCAACCAAAAAATAACAACAAAATAACCACAAAAAGCATCTCAAATGTCAAATAACTATAAAACTAACTACAAAACTAGCCTCAAATAGTACAATATATAACAAAATTAACTACAAAAATAACCACTAACTAACCTCAAATTGTAAGTAACTGCGGAATTAACTTAAAAAATAACATCAATTGGCATGTAACCACAAAACTAACTACAAAACTAGCTTTAAATATTATTTAACAAGTTTAGCTACAAAAATAACCTCTAACTGTAAATAACCACAAAAATAACTGAAAAAATTATAAAAAAAATCAAATTAAAAATAACTACAAAATTACCACAAAAACCATCTCAAATGGCAAATTACTATAAAACTAACTGCAAAAACAGAATAAATAACAAACTTAACTGCAAAAATAACCACCAACTAACCTAACCTCAAATGCTAAATAATCACAATACAAACTTCAAAAACCTCCATAATAACTACCTCATAACTACAAAACTTAATACAAAAATTAGTATAAATTATTCTCAAATGGTAAACAACCACAAATATATCAACAGGACTAATAAAAAAATAAATAACCTCAATTAGTAAATAACCTCAAAATAAGCTACAAAAATAACCTCAAGTATAATTTCGCACAGAAAGGTTTATATTGTTAATCTAACGACTACCGTCAAGTAAAATAAAGAAAAATACCATATACGTACTGCTAAACTGTTTGTCAGTAGTTCAGCTAGGTTCTTATCTGCTCTCAATCGCTGACTTGTCATGGATATGGAGTCTTGATCGCTGACTCTTCCATGAGATGGGAGCATAATATTTTGAATATGTTTCAGGGAGCGCTAGGTGACATGATGCTGCAAAAAGGCAGAAAAAAACTAAAAGCTATACTGAAATATTGACAAGGCACAGGAAATATCGAAAAAATACATCGATACATTTCAACTGCACCGCAAAACTTCTCACAATTTTCAAAAAAAAAAAAAAAACTCTCAAACAGTGCACTTTACACAGTACTAAGAAGCCGCAGCTTAAGATGGAAAAGTCATTTGGGTGGCTGTGAGAAATTACTTTGAAAAGTCATCATTTTGCTGGTTTTTCATTCAACTATTTTTGCTGTTATCCCTGTTTTTTGTTGCGCTTGTTGTTTGAGCGTTTTGTAATTTACATTTAATTAGGGATTTACAAAAATTTCATGCTGCCACACGCGCGGCACGGGCGTGTACATTCATTCCTTCGTAACATTTGCAACATTACGCTGTACCTAGACAAATTCTCACAAGGATAAGAAAGTAAAGCTGCCAGGGATTAAAATTAAAGTGGAGTTGAATTATTTTTGACTTACATTGGATTGTGCGTTGTTTCTTGAATGACAATGGTAGCTTATAGATTGGTGATATGACAAAAACGAGCTAAGTCTTTAATATCAAAAAGTTAAGTTAAAAACAAAGGAAACATGTCGTATGGCTTAAATTTAGTTTTTTAAACTTGAGATATCCATAACTCAGCGCCGATATTGTTTGGCATGAAAATGTTATTGGCATTTATATTGCTCTTAATGTATTTTTTCATAAAATAAATATTTCATTAATGACCGTTAAGTGTTACTACTTCCGTAGCTCCTAGTTCTTCAGCACTTTTAAAGTGAATTTCTTTTGTTTTCATTTAAACTGTTTAACTGAGTGTAAACTCCTTAAAGCCTAAATAGGTTTAGCCCACTTTTCATAACTACCATGATAACACATATTTTGTTGTTGCTTGCATTTGTGTTTGATTATGTCTTTAGTGTATTGTTTCAAAAGTAGAATTGCAAAATTTGCACTTGTTTCAATTAGGTTTCTTTTTATTTTGATTTGTTTTTGACATAATTGGAAAAAGTGTAGTAGGAGTAAAGTGTAGATATTGGTTTTTATACTGTATGTCACTGTGTGTGCTTAATAGACTTCGTTACTTTTACACATGCACACACGCATGTATATTAAAGAGACTTGTGCTACTACTTATTTGTGTGTATTTGCAACATGCCAACACTTAGACACTTTATTACTCACACTCACACACTTGCACGGACAAGAAGAGTTGAAGCGGAAATGTGAAAAAAGTGCGAACTTGTAATTGACATAACCTCAAAGCGAAATTCTTTTCAAGTTTCTGCCATTTGACGTATTGCTTTGTATTACGTTACGCAGCATAAACTAATGAAACTTAATAAGGGTGTAACTTATAAAAAAAGTGTAAATATATCAGTAAATTTGAGAATATTTGCTTAGAGTTTCAAAACAACGTGACGTATAAGTGATATATAATTACCATGCATCTGATATATGTTGAAGTGTATGTATAAAGTTAAATAAATCAAGTTGGATGAAATATATTTACCGCATGCACATCTTTTATTTAGTGCTATTTTATGGTTTAAATTAATCTTCATTTTGAAACATGGCCGCTCAAGGGAAATTTCTGTAATTCTGATTTAAGTTCAGTGTCAATTGAAAATTCACTGAAAAACAAATGCCGAAAGAATCTCAGCTCCATGTAAATATGTGATGGTGAAAATGACAATATTTGGCTCAAATACAGAGTAACACAACAAGAGGAGACTATTTCCATTCACTGAAGTGCAAACTCTAGGGTAACAAGTCGTCTTATCGCATTATGAAAACAATCACTGATATAAAAAAATAATTGAGTCATGAAAATGCTAAAGACTTTTAAAGGTACCAGCTGCTGGAGAAGCTTTATGTAGGCTTTATGTTCCAAAAAGGAGATGAAGAACACAAGAAAAAACTGCAGAAAAGTAATGATTAAAAATTATATTTTATAAATTTCTATACTGGTAGTTAAGCCAATCTATAACGCAAAAAGTTTGGGTAGTTGCAATAAATGCTCGATTTTTTATTCAATTAAACTTTTTTGTATATAAGTGAGCATAATAAAAGTCATTCCTTTTAAAGATGTGAAACTAATTTTTTTACATCGCGGAATATTAAGTTTTTTATCTTGTCCTTTGCCTTTGCTTTGTGTTTTTATATTTGATTCTGGAGTCTTGACTATTTAATCTTAAGTTTAGCGTTTTGATTCTTGAGGGTTAAGTTTAGAGTTTTGATTCTTGAGTCTTGATTCTTGAGTCTTTAGTTTTTATTCTTTAATCTTGAATCATGAGTCTTGTATCTTGAGTATCGAGTCAAAAGTCGTGAGTCTTAAATTTTGAATTTTGATACTTTTGAGATTTAAGTGTTGAGTCTTGGCTCTTAGGTCTTTAATCTTGAGTCTTTAGTCTTGATTCTTGAAACTTGAATCATGAGTCTTAAAATTTGAGTTTTGATACTCTTGAGTTTTGATACTGAGTTTTGCTTTCTGAGTCTTGATGCTTGAGTGTTTGGTCTTTTGCCTTGAGTTTATTGTTATGAGCCTTGAAATTGGTTCTCTAGTTTAATATTTGATTCCTGAGTCTTGAGTATTAACTATTGAGTCTTGAGCCTCGAGTCTCGGTCTTTGCTTGGGAATATCAAGTCTTGATGCTTTAGTCTTTGGTCTTTTGCCTTGAGTCTTTCATTATGAGTCTTTAAATTTGGTCTTTATTTTGATATTTGATACTTGAGTCTTGAATATTGACTAATGAGTTTTGAGTCTCAATCTTTGCTTAGGAATATCGAAAATTCAAACAAATTTTCTAAGATGCACAAATTGAGTTAACAAAAATTCCTACTCACACAGTGTTTTGAGTTGTTGAGTCTTGGCTCTTAAGTCTTTCTGAGACTTGATGCCTGAGTCTTGATTCCTTAGCCATGAGTTTTTGGTCTTCCATTTTGAGTCTTTCGTCATGATTCTCGAGATTTGGTTTTGAGTTTAATATTTCATTTTGGATTTTTGAATATTGAGCCTTAAGTCCCGGTCTTTGCTCTGGAAGTGGATCATTGAATGAAACAAGTTCCGAGTAATGTTTAATGAAACGCAGCGAGTATTTCGCAGAACGAACGACACAGCAAAGTAAAATTAATTGGCGACTTAGAGAGAATCTTGTCAAAGCTTATTAAATTTTGAAAATCTCATATTACTGACTTTAGAGGCTGCTTTTGTTAACACGTCGTATGAGTGACCTTCTTAATGTATTGCCACAAATATTTAACTTCTCTTATATCTCGCATAACTCGAATTCGATGAGAAATAAATGTAAATTTTTTTGACATTTCGCTTATTATTCATGTGCTCTGAATTAAAACTAGAAAATAGTTTATGGCTGCATGCAACTTAGTCCAACTTCTTTGAGAAGTTTTAGCTTGGCAATAATATTTTATGTATGAAAGCAAAAATCATTTAGACTCTGCAGATATGGTACACTCTAATGTTGTGTGAATGATTTTGGCAACCATTGAAGCATTTCAATTTCTTTTCTTTCAATTTCACGTTTACGTTTTTTTTTTGATATTTTCCTCTTTTTTCTTCCTCCTTTTGGATTTTCCTATGGTTTCGTTATTTCTTTAGAAATTCTTCTTTGCTGTGCCGTTACATTGCGCTGCCAACGTTGCCTTTGTATTGTTTTGCGCCTGAAAATGTGCAAAGTTTGCGTTTTCATTTCACAAAAACGCCACGGGCGTAAAAAAGTAACCAACACAATTGATGAAATGAGTTTGTATTGGTTGTGATACGCATGTCACTTCAGCACACAACACAATGCAATGCTTTTGCATAGTGTGTGTGAAGTGTTAAACGTTGGAAAGTGTTTTTTTTTTGTTTGAAATTAAATGAAAGCGAAAAAATTAAATATAAAATTGAAAAAATAAATAAAAAGAAACATAAAAGAAACATTTAAAAAAATGAAAATAATACAAAAATTTGATGAAAGAAAAGGACCCAAATTCATTTTATTGTTACACAAAACAAAACACTACAATGTCCAGCGGTGTTTTTGACCGCAATTGTTACTTTTGTAATTGTTGTGCTGTTGGCAACTGTCGATTTCTGCCGCTGACGTTGACACATCCTTCAGTTGTCATTTGTTAAGAGTGTTAAAGTTATCAACTTTAAATTGTTTGTATCTTGTAAATATTGAAGTTTTGCTGCGGTTGTCTGTAAATAAAATGAAAAGTTGAACATTTTGATCTTCAAAAACAGTTGACCCTTCAAAATAACTATTGTAGGCAACATGACGTATGAGTTACTTTTACTAAATTTCAGATATTTTAAGCTGGATGCGTTTGAGAACTGTTTTATGAAATGTTTTTTGTTAATTTTTTAATGAAATAAAATAATTTGAAGATTATATTCATGGCCGCAAATCATACAGCATCTATTTTTGGATAATTTTTTTTGTATGTTTTTGATAGAAAATACTCTTACTGAAATTTTTATGAACTTAAAAATCTATCTTTATATAGGGTGTAAACGATGAACTTACGAAGTTTCTTGGAGGTGATAGAGAATTTCTAGACTAACAAAAAATTACAGCAGGGGGCGGATCTAAAATGAGCCCGTGAAGAATTATAGGTTTAAAACTGATTTTCAGACTTGTTTTGTTACCTTATCGATTACACCCTATACCTATATCATTCGATTCTTTCATTATGTTATCATTAACAGTTGAACATGTCGTAGGATTAACCTAATTTTATTCTAAGTAGCTCACTTTTATCATATAAACCGCAGTTTTGGCACAAAAAGCTTTGTATATAAAATCGGATGTCACTTAGATCTTAATTGGTGCAGATATTTTCTTGACTTTGATAAGCTCTAGAAAATTTGTGAATTTAATACATGGCCACTAGTTTTAAGTTTAGATAAATTAAAATGAAAAACGAATATGAATATTTTTTTTGTCTTTTTCCATTTGCTTGAAATCATAAGAAACTAAATAAATACAAAATCAGCCTTCTTTTTCATAACTTTTGACCTTTTCTCACACTCGCAAAAAAGTAAATAAATACAAAACTAAGCATGAGAAATCTTTTAAATGCAAAAAAAAAAAAAAAAAAAATCCCAAACCAACAATTAAAACACCGCTTTGCAAAATATCCAAATTCTTAAAATTTTAATGAAAACTAAAGCGTTACAATAAAATACACAAAATGGACCCAAAACAATTAAAAACAGAAGCCGCAACCAGAAATGTTTATACCACACCCCAAAATCTACGACTAAACTCTATTCCTCTACTCAGTAGCAGTATCGTGCTGTGTGTATGCTGTAGCTTTTCATGTTAATATTAATGTATATGAATATGAAATGTAAATGAGCTAAAACTTCATATATGTATGTGTAGTGTTTAGTCGTATGTGTGTTTTAAAATTGTTACCTACTTTTATGCCCAACACACCTAAAAGTATGTTACATTGTTTAGTACATAGTACGCAAAAGAGTATGCTTTAGTTAGAAATTTTAGTCCGAGTTTACAGTGTGGCTTAAAATTTAAGGTTTCGTGTGTCTGTGTGTACAAGTTTATACCACATATACAAATGTTTTTATATATTTTCGCTACAAGTGAAATGTCTCAATGAATTTTTGTATTTAATTTTAGTAGGGCGATTAGAGTTCATAAAAAAATTATTATGTTAAAGGCTCACAATTTTGAGCACTTCTTCTGAACTAAGTATACCAAAAAAAGACTGGATAAATCACTGATTGCTGACAGCAATTCGACTTCCCCATAAACTGCTCAAGTATAGCACACATTCTGATCGCAAAAAAGAGCACTTACAATTGCCATCCTTAGCTGACGCCTAAAGCTTTAAGAGTCAAGTCATTGCAAAAAAATATGAAAAATTTATAGCAAAAATATATCCCGTACCAAACTGAAGCAAATGCACAAACCATAATGAATATGGTGAAAAGAAACATTGAAAATAGGAGCAAATGTTATATCAGTTAAGTAGTTGTATCTGACAATAACGAGCGGATAATCTAATGTGTGTCTGAAAGCTATGTGAATATGAGACTACATGGAGAAACAAATAGTACTTGCTACTAAAGCGTGATCTAATAAGAGCTTCCTTCTTTGTTTTCTAATTAAAATACATAAAAATAAATGTATTGATGGAAGCCTTTAATAGGAATAATAGTTCGATTCCTTCAACTTAATCTTTAAAAATTATTTTGTTCAAATGCTGCTCACGACTAGCTCTTAAATGGTTCATTCTGTGGGTTCAATTTTTGACACCTTTTTCGAGAATATCGGCTGGTATTTCTTGAAAAACACCAGTTATGTTGGTTTCCAAAGCGTCAATAGTTTCCGGTTTGTTGACATAAACAATTGATTTAACATATCCCTAAAGAATGTTATCCAATGGCGTCAAATTATATGATCTTGGTGGAAAATTAAGAAGAGCATTGATTGAGATGATGTTTTCATCGAACATTTCCCTTATTAAAGCGATTGTTTGTCCATCTGTATGGCATGTTGCGCCATTCTGTTGAAACCAGAGGTCGGCTACACTAATATTCTGAATTTTTGCCAACAAAAAATCATTGATCATTGCACTGTAGCGAGCACCATTGACCGTTACACGGGCCTTATGCAAATTTTCGAAGAAATACGGTCCAATGATGCCTCCTACCCGTAAACGACGTCAAAAAGTACATTTATTGGGATACATTGGAAGCTCTTGGATTGTTTCTGGTTGTTCATTGGCCCAAATACGGCAATTTTGCTTGTTAACATAGCCACGTAGCCGTTCAACCAGAAATGTGCTTCGTCGCTAAACACAATTTTTCGATAAAATAATGGTTCTGTTTCAAATTGCTGTAAGGCACATAAACCGAAATTAAAACGTACATTAAGATCAGCCGGCTTCAATTCTTATACGAGCTACATTTTATAGGCTTTTAAACCAAGATTGCGCCTCAAGATACGCGATAATGATCCATAAAAGAGGCCCAACGCCGGAGATCGGCAAAGAATGAATAGTTCACGGTTTCCACGAACATTCTCAGCTACTGCAGCAATATTTTCTAAATTATGAGCTTTAAGCACTTTGGTTGAATAACGAATATTCAATAGTGTAAAATTGATTTGAAATCTGGTGATGCTGCTACCAATAGTGTGCTCACAATGACCAAAATATTGTTGAAGAACTCTATAGCATTCTCTAACTGCTGATTGATTTTTGAAGTATGTTTCCACAATTAATAAACGTTGTTCAGGAGTAAGTCTGTTCATGGTTATGTCGTATTAAATACTGAACACAAACATCATAAAGACAAGTCATTTGACACATAACAGCTGTCAAAATAACCCAGTTGGCAAAAGGACTTCGTATTGGATCACCTTTTTGATCCGTTTTGAATGTCTGAATAACTATTGGAATCTTCAATGCAGTGCTCCAGTCTTGCGACAGTATTTTTCTTAAAAATGATGTCTGTAGTTTTAAGCATGAACAGTGGCCAATATGATGATGTTTTATCTTACGGCTCGCTCTTTTAAGTTATAAGCACTTAGCGCTGTACCTTCTTTGGTTTTGGGAAAACTACTTCTCTTAGCCAAGGCTTATATGGTTCTGCAAAACAGCTCCGGTTGCGATGCTGAAATCGGTACAGCCCCTGTTTCTATCCTTTTGTCTCAAAATCTTTGCTTGATCTTTTTTTGTTGAAAAGGTTGTGAAAAAGGGCAGAGCACACAGTTTTCCCGTTTTAAAAGTGTTATGTGCTCTGCCCCTCAATTTAAAAAAAGAGTCCTCACGGATTAACCGATGGATCGACTGTTATGAAATTTGGTATATCTTTATGAGAGACTTAACGTATGAAACGATATCATACGTGTTTATTTTTGAGTGGGCAGTGCCACGCCCTTCAATTAAAAAAAAAAAAAAAAACGCTCTCATTGCTAAAGTAAGAGTTATTACTAAGGAACGTTAATTTAATCTTAATAATTCCAAATGATCAGCACCACGCTCTTTAATGAAAACGCCTCTCAAGAGCAAATGGTTGGACATGGTTACTAATGAGATTTTGATTGCCTAAGTCTAGAGCTTTTTAAAGTCAAGTCGAAATGGTTGAATTTCGGCTACAAAACAAATTCTAGTTTAACTAAATCAGTTTCAAATCTAAACGCTACAAAGGGAATCTTACTGCGATATGACTCAAAACTCATGCCAATAAAGATTTCTACAGTGACTTACTTGAATTTTGATTGAGGACAAATTTTGACATATAGCAAGGCTCAATTTTAACTTAAATAAACAAAAATAACTTTGATTTTGATCAGTTTCAGCAGTGGCTATTTGATTTTATCATTGAAAAGGGAAAATTTCTTCAATTTATAATGAAAAATAATTGAGGAGTGGCCGTACCAAAGGGCCTAAGTACCATTTCGAGTAATGTCATACTTTTTATGTGCCTAATAGTCTGTTATTTGACTGGTATAATTTAATCAAGATAATGACATCAATTTCACACTATCAAAAAAATGTTTATTGAAAACAGAAAACAATTTTATTAATTTCTAACAAAATGCCACCCGTTTCATATTATGACAATACTTTTGCCTCGAAATGGTACTTAGGCCCTTTGGTACGGCCACTCCTCAATTAACCTTATAACCATGACGTATGATGAACATTTAGTTAAATGTAAATAAAAGCATACGCTACTTTTGCGCAAACAAATTCTAGTAATCGATTATTCGATACTACATAAGTCTATCATGTCTGCCACATTTCTTTAGCCATATGTAAGTCAAGTAAGAAAAAACTTATTCTATTGATGGCCGCCAGCAATTAAATAGTATTTGCCTATGCAAATAAAAATGAAATATTTTCATAAAATCAATACAAACATTCATTAAGCAAAATATTTAAACTACTATAGTGTCCGTAGGCGAAATAAAAAAGAGAAAAACTTTTATGAAAGAAGGCTTATGATGTGCGAAACTTCCGCTTTATTATTGCAAAAGCAGCAGCATCAGTGAGAACACATAAAGTAACCTATTTTATGGCCTCAAACGTTTTACTACAAATTACTTAACACTTCCGCATCAGATGCTATTGCCAATAAAGCCGCAAAGAAAGAAAAAAACAAAAAAATGGGAAAAATTCGGAAAAAGAAACGAAAAAGTTAATATAAAAACTTTAGTAATACGTAAACGCATAAAAAGGTAAATGAACAAAAAATAAAAAGTTTACCCATACTTAGTAAAAGTTTTTCGAGAAGAAAAAGGACGAAAACGGAAAAACAACGATACCACACACACACACAAAATCTTTAAAGAAAAACTCCGCGAATTGAATTACAATGGCAGCAGCATTTTGAAAGAGTAACCAGAAAGTTGAATCAAAACGAATGAAACGAAACGACGAAATGAAATGAAACCTGCGCTCGCATTGATTACAAATGTTGTAAATTCCCGGGGATACATACAATAGGAGCTGGCAACAACAACAACAACAACGACAACAGCTTCAATAAGGACAATAAAAACTTGTGGCAAAGTAACAACAAAGGAAACAAAAAAAAAAAAAAAAATATTCTGAAATAGAATTGTGGCAAAATTTTCTTACAAATCTGAGAATTTGCAGTTTTTTTTTGTTCGATTTTACAAAAAAAAAAAAAAAAAAAAAACTTTTTGAGACACGTTCTTTTATGCTTCTACTGCTGCTGTCTGTCAGTATGCGAACACTACTCCCATTTTACTTTTTTTGGCAGCTTTGAAGTTTTGCTGCTGCTATTTAACACACCTTAAGGGTATAGAAAGTTTGTCCTTGCACACAACAATGACAGTGAACGCATGTCCTGCATTTGCTACTTACTTACAGTATAGTGCAAAAAAAAAAGTAGTAGAAAAAGTAGTGTCTGATTGGTTTAAAACTGTCACAAGCTGCTGCTGTCACAGTTTCAATTTAGCGCATGCTGCGTTATTTGTATGCTACTTTATATGTCTGCTACTTTTACTGCTAATATTACTATTGTATTTTTGTATGTTATTCGCGTTTAAATTGCAAAGGAAATGAAAAGTTCAACTTTTGAATGCTTATTGTGCAAATGTTTTGAGACAACAACTGACAGTTGTCATATGAAAGCAGTAAATATTATTAATGCAGGTCAAAAATACAAAGTAAACGAAAATAGTATGGACAAATTAAAAAAACAATAGATTTTGTTAATGGAGGGCAAATATATAAAGTAAATGAGAGTAGTATACGGAAATTATGAAAATGGGAAAAGGAGTAGATATTGTTAATGGAGGTTAAGAATACCAAATAGATGAAAATAGTATGTGAAAATGAAAAATGTAGTAAATATTGTTAAGTATACAAAATAACAGATAGTAGTATACAACCATGAAAAAAGTAGTAAGTACTGTTAATGAAGGTAAAAAAACACATAAATGAAAATAGTTTGTGAATATGAAAAAAAGTAGTAAATATTATTAATGCGGGTCAAAAATATAATTGTTGTAGAAAAAGTAGTGAAAAAAGTAGTAAATATTGTCAGTGAAGGTCAAAAATATAAGGTTAATGAAACTACTGTATAAAAATTAGAAAAGAATTAGATATTACTTATGAAGTTAAAAAATACCAAATGAAAGCAAATAGTATGCCAAAATTAAAAAAGTAGTTATATGAAAATTGTAGTAAAAAAGTAGTGGACAAATTAGAAAATATTTTTAATGAAGGTCAAGAATACAAAAATAAATGAAACGAGTATGTGAAAAGTAAAAAAGTAGTAAATATTGTTAGTGAAAGTCAAAAATGCAAAATAAAAGAAAAGGATGATAAAAAAAACAATTAAATGAAAAAAATTTGTGAATATGAAAAAAGTAGTAAATATTACCCATGCAGGTCAAAATTACAAATGGTAATTGTAGTAGAAAAAGTAGTGAAAAGTAGTAAATATTGTTAATAAAGTTCAAAAATACAAAGTAAATGAAAGTACTATATGAAAATGAAAAAAGAAGTAGATTTTATTAATGAAGTTCAAAAATACCAAATGAAAGAGAATAGTATGCGAAAATGAAAAAAGTAGTTATGTGCAAATTGTAGTGGAAAAAGTAGTAAATATTGTTAACGAAGGTCAAAAATACAAAGTAAATGAAAATGAAAAAAGGAGTAAATATTGAAAATGTTCGTTAAAAATACAAAATATAATAAAAGAGTATGTGAAAAATAAAAAAGTAGTAAATAAATGTTGTTAATGAATATAGGTGTTTTAAGAATGTATGGAGATCCTTAGTAACAACATTTTGATACTTCACACTCCCAATTTTGTGAGGTTGGAAAAAAAAAATGAGTTTGCAAAAAAAATTTTGGGGGTGGGGTGAGGGTAAAGGTTGGCGCATCGAGGTCAAAAGTGAGAGAAAAAGAGAAAAAATTTACATACAGCCCTATAAATGTTTAGGGGTCACCTCTAGAGGGGTCAAATGTATGGCCGACCCACATTATATTTCCCCCTCTCAACATTTTTACTAATCATACTCACCCCTATCTCTAACCCCTGAGGGCGCCCCCATACAAAGTTGACATTTTTAGGAAATCGACCCCCACCACTCCCTGGGTGCCCCTAGAAGGGTCAAATATATGACTGGTCCCTAATATTTTTTCCTCCACAAAATTTTTTTCCAACATACTTACCCTCTATCTCTGACTCTTTAGGGGACTCCCATACAAAATAGATGTCTTAGACATGAAAAATATGGAAAGAAAATCGTCAAATAGGCCCATAACTGCCCAGAAGTCACTCCTAGAGGAGTCAAATATATGACCGACTACCATTAGCCCCCTCCAACTTTTTTTTTCTCAGCATACCTACCCCTTATTTCCAATCTTTAAGGGGGCTCCTACACAAAGTTGCAGTTTTTATACATATAAAATTCCCCCACTGCCCTAACTGGCCCACAGGTACTCCTAGAAGGGTTAAATGTATGACTGACCCCCATTATTTTTTCGCGACCTATATTTTTTCGCCACTTACTTTCCCCCTATTTTCAATCCTGAAAGGGGTTTCCATATAATTTTTTTTTAATAAATTTTCCTAGAAATAATGGGGGTCGGTCATACATTTGACCCTTCTAGGGGTACCCATGTGTCCATTTAGGGCAGTGGGGGCAGTTTTTAAAAAAACCGTAACTTTTTATAGGTGCCCCCTTAAGGATTGGAAATAGGAGGTAGGTAAGCTGTGAAACTTTGGAGGGGGGATAATGGGGTCGGTCATATATTTGACTCCTGGGCTGTTATGGGCCTATTTGACGATTTCCTTTCCATATATTTTATGTCCATGACATCAAAAAGTAGTGGAAAAAGTAGTAAATATTGTTAGGGAAGGTGAAAAATATAAAGTAAATGAAAAAAGCATATGAAAAATAATAAAGTTGTCAATACTATAAATGGAGGACAAAAACACAAAATAAAGAAAATACTTAGTATGTAAAAAAAGTAGTAAATAAGTACGTATAAGCTTTTAGTACCTTAATCAAATAATATTTATTTAAATAGACGTTCATGTTTTGACTGACAAAAAATTAATGCAACATGTCGTATGATGAACATTTTTCTATTATGCAAAAAATTAGTTTTTTTTTAAAAGTGTGATATTTAAATTTCGATGCAACATAAAGTAGTTTCGTCTTCAAAATTTCTTGAGCATTTGTTTACTGTACAATAAATTATAAAACGTAATGTTGGCCGCCAGTTCCAGCATGAAATATTCCTTAAAGAAAAATTTAACACTCAAATCCACATCATGGGTAAAATTTACCCATGCGAAGTTTGTTTTCGTAATAATTCGCTAAAAAACGAACAAAAAAACGGAATAAGCGCATGTAAATTACCTCACTGTATTCTCCTTTTGTTGTGGGCTTTGTCGCAAGCGGTCGTCGTCGGTTGTCGGAGGTATAGCGTTTTAATTTTTTTTTCGGGTAAATTTTACCCATGTTGTGGACTTATGTAAGTTTTTTTTTTTTTTTCGTTTTGATTGAAAATAGTGAAAAATGGGACGAAAAGAGTAAAACATGACGACGAAATAATTAAAATTTTGAAAAAATTGAATTCTCATTGTTTTAACCAAAGTTAAAAAGCAGATACCAAATCACACAACTACGAAAAAGTTTGAAGGAGCTTATAATGAAAATTTTTCGTACTTTAAGTCCACTCTGAAAACAACCAATGTTGTACTAGAAAAACCTGTCAGATGTTTCTAATGTCCGGCAAAAAAAGACCGAAAAACTAAAAACCTTTGAATTTGGTGTAAAAAACCTTTTTGCTCTGAGCATACGGCTATGTTTTGCAGTACATGCACATCCCTATTTGTTTCATTTTTTTGGTACTTTTTTATGAGATTGTATAAAAAATTTTAAAATGTTATTTAATTGAATTGATAATAATATAAAAATACTTTATTTTATTTATATAAAAAATGTAAATTGTTACAAAAAACATGATTTTTTTTTTTTTTTTGTGTTTTAAAAAATTGCCAATGAATTAATGTAAAATTTATTTATTTTCAAAGTTTTCTTAAAATATATGTAAAAAACACCAGATATAACTTATTTTCCTTTCAATTCACCTTGGTATTAGATTGTTAAGGTAGAAATAACTAAGTTTCGTTAAAAATTTGGGATATTGACCACAACAGAATGTTTTTAAGTTATGGGTAAAATTTACCCATGATGTGGACTTGTGTTGCTAAAAATATGTTGGGGAGATGAGGGTTAATAAAGTCGGCCGCATAGCAAAAATTGGTTTTTAAAGTCTTCAAAAAATGAACTAGGTTTAAAAACCTTTTGCCATAAATTTATCTGCCAAATTTATTTTATATAAAATGTACTTAAAATAACAATATTAAATATTCGCAGTATAAAAATAGCATGCAAAAAATACCAACCAATAAGATAAAAGAGACAAAAAAAGTAAGACAAAACGAAAAAAAGTACACTGTTTACCTGATTTAAGTGCCGCCACTTAACGCTGATTTTTATTACGCTGGCTGCTGTCTTTTTTTGCAAAATCTCCACAGTTTACTACAAAATTTTGCAGACCAACGTGAAATAGCATAGGTAGCAACCAGCATCGTTCCATACCCACCAACTGACTTAAGGAAAAGCCAGTATACAGCTGATTTCTTTCTTAGAAAAACGTCTAAAAGCGCGAGTTTGCAGTTGAAGTAAAGCACAAAAACAAGTATACTTAATCAAAAAAAAAAAAATGATTACAATATAGATGGCGCAAAATAAAGAGCAAGAAGGTAAAACTGTAATAAAAACACGGAAATATAAAACATAATAAAATTAAGCGCATAAAGTCAAGCAAAAAGTTTAACATTCAAGGCAACAGCGAACGATGAGAGTACAATGTACATTTTTTATATTTTATTAAAGGAAAATCATAAAGAAAATGCTATATTTATAATGCTTATCTCTGGGGCAATTCAAAAAAGTGAACGCAATATTATCTATCTTCGTACCAATTTTCTTTAAATCGATGCAGTGGTTTAGGTGTGTGTGCATTTAGGGGCGTGGCAATTCCCAATTAAAAACAGAAAGGTCATATTTTCATTCTTTAGTGATGGAATGCCATAGCAAATTTCATAAAATTCGCAGCAGTGGTTTACCCGTGAGAACGTTTTTTCTATTTAGGGGCGTGACACCGCCCACTTTCAAAAGATGAACATTTTGCGCGCTCCTCCTCCTCACAATTTTTCCAACAAAAATCAAATTATCTCTTGAGATTAAGGTATAGAAACATGTACTGAACCGATTTTTTTTTGCCTAGTTATATAAAGAAAACTTTTAATTTAACACGTCGAATGAGTAAAATTTATATGTCGTTCAAAATGTACAATTCTGAATGCAATTAAGAGTTAAAGGTACAGAAATGGGTAACACTCTTCTATAATAATCCGACAAAGTTTATTCTCAAACCCTTTTGTGAAATCAACAAACACGTAGTTAACCATAATTCGAGCAACATGTCGTATGAGTGACCTTTAATTTAATAATTAAAATTCTGTATCATCACATAAAAGCTCATATAGCTCCATTTCGATGTGTTTTAGAAATTTAGTTCCTTGGCAGATTCACAGACAATAATGTGATCTACAAAAATGTAGAAATCTTTATATGGCCGCTGAAAGAAAACGGTTTTATTAAATTGTGAAAATCTGCTGATTTGAAAATAAAGTAAAAAAATATGTTTTTTATTTTTTAGATAATTATGAAACAAAACTATAATAATAATAGTTTTCGTTCACAACTAACTTAAAGGAACCAGTTACCGTCCGGTCTCCTGTATCCGTCTTTTTTAAAAAACTTCATAAAAGTGCTTGAATTTCCCGCGCAAACTTTACAAAAGTGGAATATTTTCATTCGTTCAATATTCACTCGTTAATTTTCAAAATATTACTTTGAAACAATAGCGAATTATTTGTCTGTTGAATCAAAAGAACGCAACAGTGCAGTTCGACGGTTTTTTTAGAGTGAAAAAAGTTAAAAGTGAAGTTGCAAAGATTTTCAGATTTTGGTGAAAATAAACTGAATGGTAAGTATTTTAGTTTTTTGTTGTATGAATACATAAGTTTTAATTGTAATTATAAAGTTATTCTTGCTTGATAAATTATTTTAATAGATTTATGAGATAAATAAAAGCGGACGGAATGCGGGTATATACAAAATTTCTGCGTTCCATATTCCGTCCATTTGGACGGAAACAGGATTTTTACACTTCGTAAGAAAGACATAGTTTTATTGTGTAATTTAAATAAATATGTGTAATTCTTGCTAGATTTGTAATGTATATGTTATTCTACGTTCCGGGACCTGTATACGTCCTACTTTAAATCAATCAGATTTGGCACAATTTGACTTGAAACTTATGCATTTTTAGTTAATTTTCCTGGTTGAATCAAAATTGTTCTATTAATTCAAGTTTTAAATTTACATTAATTTTTACTCTTTTTGTGTATTTTGCGCTACTACGTGGTACTTTAAAGTTTAAACTTAAGTTATTCATTAAAAAAATATATCTCAATGGCTCTACTCAATTTATATATACAAATTAAATACGACCGGAAACAGGGCTTACTTTATTTCTTTAGTTCCTGTTTCCGTCCGCCTTGGTCGGAAACAAGAATACATAGGGTCTATAATGCGACCACTCGTTTTTGCTTCAGATAATCATGAATTCCCAAAAACTGGGTACCTATCCTCGCGGAAATCTTGAAAAGGCTTTAGTTGACATAAAAGAGAAAACATATAACGTAACGCAAACTGCTAAATTTTATCACATTTCGATGACAACTCTATTAGATGGAATAAAAGATAGATACAAAAACTCTGGAAATGTTGATGGTCCAACCGTATTAACAACAGAGAAAGAAAATATTTTAATCAAGTGGATTATAGAAATGGGTGAGCTGGGATTTCCTGTAACGAAATCACAGCTTTTTGATTCAGTTTCAATATTAATTAAAAATTTCAAAAGGGATAATCCTTTTAACAATGATAAGCCTGGTAAGAAGTGGTACAATTTATTCCTTGCGCGTTTATAAGAGAGTGCCACAATCACAGTCTTCATACAGATCCTTAGTTTCGGAGCAAAACATAAAAAGCTGGTTTTCCAAAGTTAGAAATTACCTGGAAGAAAATAATTTGCTACATATTATGAATGACAACCGTAGTATTTTTAATTGTGATGAAAGTGGATATTATTTATCATCCCAAGAAAAACAAGTTTTAGTCAGAAAAGGTTCAAAAAAAGTATATAACAGAACGGCCAATGACGAAAAGGAGTGTTTAACAGTTTTGCTTACAATATCTGCAGATGGTGCAGTACCTCCACCATTGGTACTCTTCCCATACAAACGTTCCATGCCATCATCAATTGTAATGAATATACCAAAACAATGGAGGATAGGCCACTCCAAATCTGGATGGATAAACAGTGAAACTTTTTACGAATATATAACCAATGCTTTTCATCCATGGTTGAAAGAGAATGACATTCCAGTACCTGTGATATTATTCCTGGATGGTCATTCGTCTCATATCAATTTTAATTTAAGTGAGTTTTGTAAGGAAAATAACATTATATTGGCAGTATTTTATCCTAATGCGACCCATCGATCTCAGAAAGAAATGTGATTGATATTAGTTTATGAACTTTGAAGTAAAATTTGTTATGTTGCCAAATATTTAAAATTAAAATTTTTTGTTTAAGTAACTAAATTAAATTCTAACTTTGTATTAAAATAAACATAATTTAAAAAACTAAAACATTGCACTTTTTTTAGCAAATTTAATCTTTTTTAAGCATAATAAAGTTAATTTTTCTTAATTCGAAAGCGATGGACGGAATCAGGTGCCCGCGTGGACGGATACAGGCACTATCATCACCGGCCGGACGGAATATGGTGCACCTTGCGTTTTATTGAGTCTGTATTTTAAAAAACAAATTAAAAAATGAAAACTATCCTATTAATTACACTAGTTTACAGCCAAAATTCCCAGCGAATGCCGTTACCCATTTTATATGGAAAATGGGCTGCTGATTCCGAAAATCGCATTTTTTTTTTTTATTTCGTGTCGTTTTCGAGATATCGGTCATTTTAGGTTTTTGGACCAAAAAAAAAAGATAGTTCCATTAAAATACAAATATCTCAAGAACCAATGTTAGTATTTAAACAAATAATATGTCATATTAAAGGTAATTAAATTACCTACAAATGATATCCACATCACTTTTTGGTTGGTTCGTTAGTTTCGGTGAAATAAATTGATTTCTAAAAAAAAAATTTTTTTTTTCGAAAAAATTAAGAAAAAATCAAATTCAACTTCAAATTTACAAGAAGACATAACTTTTTTATAATATTTTTTTTTTTTTGTATCATAGACTATATATTTGTGAAGAAAATAAGATATCATTTAAGAAAATCGATGGAAAAATGCAAAAGTTGTATACAATTCATTGATAAGTTACCAAAATGCGTTTTTCCCTATTTTTCCGTTTTTTTGTAATAAACCGTTCGAAAATTTGAATTTTTTTGTTAAAGAAATTAGAAAATCCAAAAAATTCTTAAAGAAGGCATTAAAAGGAAATACCCGTGCCTCGCCGTTTTTCTCTAGCACGTCAGATTTTTTTTTAATCGATTTTTTAAGTTTTTTAATCCACTGTACATGAAAAAACAGAAATAACGCATTCTTGTGTTAAATCGATGAATTTAACTATATGATCCTTACATCTGAGGTGTATCATGTCTTCAGTAAACTTATGCAGGATACTGCGAGGAATATTTTTGTAGAAAATTTTAACCCTCTAAAACCCTCACCTGTGGGTCATTTTGACCCCCACATGAAGGTCATTTTGACCTACATGTGGGGGTTTGAGAGGGTTAAAATTGTCTACAAAAATATTCCGCGTAGTATCCTGCATAAGTTTGCTGAAGACATGATACACCTCAGATGTAAGGATCATATAGTTAAATTCATCGATTTAACACAAGAATGCGTTATTTCTGTTTTTTCATGTACAGTGGATTAAAAAACTTCAAAAATCGATTAAAAAAAAATCTGACGTGCTAGAGAAAAACGGCGAGGCACGGGTATTTCCTTTTAATGCCTTCTTTAAGAATTTTTTGGATTTTCTAATTTCTTTTACAAAAAGTTTCAAATTTTCGAACGGTTTATTACAAAAAAACGGAAAAATAGGGAAAAACGCATTTTGGTAACTTATCAATGAATTGTATACAACTTTTGCATTTTTCCATCGATTTTTTTAAATAGTATTTTATTTGCCTAACAAATTTATAGACTATGATATAAAAATACAAAATGATTTTTAAAATTTTTTTTTTCTTGTAAAAATATGCAGTTGATTTAGACATTTTTGTAATTTTTTCGGAAAAATATACTCTTTTTTTCAGAAATCAATTTATTTCATCAAAACTAACGAACCAACCAAAAAGTGATGTGGATATCATTTGTAGGTAATTTAATTACCTTTAATATGGCATATTATTTGTTGAATATAAACATTGGTTCTTGAGATATTTGTATTTAAGTGGAACTATCTTTTTTTTTCGGTCCAAAAACCGAAAATGACCGATATCTCGAAAACGACACGAAATAAAAAAAAAAAAATGCGATTTTCGGAATCAGCAGCCCATTTTCCATATAAAATGAGTAACGGCATTCGCTGGGAAAAAAAATTTTAATCATTTGTAAACTAGTGTTATTACTACATATATTTTCCTGCAGTTAACATATGTAATAACATATAGGTAAAGTTTCATGAAATTACATATTATTTTTCAGTATCTTCTGAGAGATTCAATTAAACGTACTGAAAAGTGGACGGTAACTGGTGCCTTTACGTTACTTGGTAACTCAATTCAAAAGAACATTTCAATAATGTTCGTAGTCACTTCACTGGAATCCTTTGCAGATGTTAGGGATAGAGCCTTTAAATAACCACTCGTAACAATTTTAAGCTGCTCATGGCAAATTGCATAGGCCTTATGTATATAACTCCTAAAAAGTCTTGTCGTACTTTTGCACTTTCAGTTGAAAGTGGTTGCAACAAGAAAACTGCGAAGGTATACAAAATAAATAAGAGAAATTTGCAATTACTATCCTTAGTAATTGAAAATAAAGATAAAATAAAATTAAATCGATTTAGGCACTCAATTGTGCGCTTCAATGGGTTTTTAATATTTATAGCATTTAAAACAAGCCTGCGTCATTCTTGGCTCAACTGCATTTGCAGAGTTAACACTTACTCTTATGCTTACCATATGAAGATAACTTCAAAATGATTTAGTTAGTATGTTGCTGATACTACTCGTAAATATATTGTATTAACACCTAAAACAATGAATGCGCGAATTTGTGGAAATGATTTACTGACAATGACTACGGGATTCACTGCATAAGTATGTAATTTTATTCCTTCAAGCAAGGAAGTGTTTCTTATTTTTTTGGAAAAGGTCTTGAAATGCATCAGGGTTTACTATGATAACAAAAACTTTCTGTATGCATAAAACAGTTTGTTAAATGTGCCCTCTGAGTCTTAGTTTAGTAAAACGTTGGGGGTAGTTGCAGTGGTTGTAGCCAACTTTTTATATGGCTGAAAAAGTTTTGCAAGTTTTTGCTGAAGATGTTTTAATTCAAAAAAACACTGTTGCGATATTGTCTAGATGTCTTAGTTCTGGTTTCTTTATATTTTTTGAACTCTCTTTATAATAAATATTCATTCAGTTAAATTTTTACTTTTCAGGGTATCATATATGCAGATATTGAAGAAGACATACTTATTTCAACCTCTTGCGAATGTTATTTAGTCCTTTGCATGTATCTCAGATATCTCTACTTGAATTGATGATAGCTGGGTAGGTAAAAATCTAATTGGTAAAATTAAACGATAGTGTTTATTGAGGAATATATTTTATAGCTATCCGATGCCATTAACAAAAATGAATTACGCTGTTTATTGTTAGTGTGGTATAACTTCAACTATGCGTCAAAGCACCAACTTTTACATTTTTAAGCAAGAATGTCTTATGAAATGGATTCAATTTAAAAGTTTAAACCATACATTAGTTATTTAACCAATTTGATGCATCAGAATTAACTCAAAAAATTAAGTTTGCAAGAAAAAATACCGACTGCTTCTTATGAAACAAAACATTTTTGTAGAAAAACTTAACTTGGATGTTGTTGAGACTCTTATTTACAAGCTCATTAAGTCTTTTAGACTTTGCTTTACGGTTATTATAAATATGACTGATGGCTGCTCAAAGATAATGAGCTACTTTAACGTTAACAGATTATCGTGCAACATGACGTATGAGTAACAATTAACAAATTTGTATAAATCGTGTCTATGTCAAGTGTGTGAACTTTAACTGTTGTTGCAAATCATAATAGGTTTTTTTATAGAAAAAATCTTGAAATTTCTAATTGAATAAATTTGGCACAGTATTATGCTATACTTAGGAACGGTCAGATTGACTGTTGTTTGAAAATTAAAGAAGTGCTTTATCAAAAATATATACCTTACGAACTAAAAAATGCAAATTATTTACAAGGATATCAATCAAGCGCTGGGTTTACCCATTTTGTATATAAACTGCTATATGGCTTAAATTAACTTTTTACAAAAAAAAAAAAAAAAAAAAAAAAAAAACAGAGACCAACTTTCAGTAATTTTTCATTTGGCTTCCAATTGTTAAAAAAAATGTCCAGCAAACCCAATTTCATTTACAAAAATGTTCATTTAAAATGAAGCTGTCAAGTTCTTAAAGGACATACGCCCATATGTTTACACAGTTTCAAATGAAATGTTGCCAAACAATAAATTAAATTTATAGTTTATGTATATAAGGACAGTTCAACCCACACAACTTTCCCTAAGCTGCAAAATAAAATTATAAATATCCCAAAAAATAAACTTAATCTAATCAAATTTGCTAACTCCTTGATATGTAAGAAGAAAAAAAGCCAAACCGAAAGCCTAAAAAATCACCGACAACTACAAACTCAACCAACTTGAGAATAAAAAAAGAGAGCTTTCATTAAGTTAACAACAACGACATCACACAGCCTACACTACCGCAACTAACACCAACTATCAATCAAATTCTTAAGAGTCCTACTACTACTACTATGGCTACTGTGGCTCTACGTAGTACGCCTTTATCCCCTTAAAGTATGCTACAATTTTTCAACTGATTGCTTATACATATACATAGACTACACACAGCCTCTTTCCGTAATAGTTGTATGTTGTAGGCTTTACGCTGAAGCCTAACAAATGCGTGCACATAAAAATAATTCAAGCATATGATGTCAATCGATTTTTGGGGCAATCATGCTTGATGACAACATGGAAAATAACAACAAAAACAGCATTTAAGGCCATAGAGAAGAATAACCAAAAAATAAAGGACATTGAAAGGAAGTGCTTGTTGGTTTTTTTTTCTTCTTTAACTAATATTTTGGAAAACTGTAGACCAAGTCGTTATATAAATGGACGCTACAATCATAATTTTTGTTTCAAAAAAAGTTTTATTAATTTCTTAATATTATACTTATATGCCATTTTGCATATGAAACTCTTATGATTACTATGATTACGAAGCATTTAAATGAGCAAAACTTGATTTTGGAATGTATGTTAAATTTTGTAGAAAGTTTTACAGTTGAATCGCTTAGCAGCCAACAATCAATCTTAAAATTACTTTGAAGCATATCACTGTGAATAATATGCCGAAGAACTTATTATTATGAAATACATCGGAACTGAATAGCAGAAGCTTGAGTGCTTTATGCAGAATTTTCCATATCAAACATTATTTGCGTTAAATGTCACTCATATGTCATGTCTTGCACATAAAGCAGAATTATGTCAAATTATGTTGTTATTTTTTTTTCAAGTCTACAAACATTTATAAGCAGTTACGAGTCGAGAGGAAAAAGCGATCATTTTTGGCGACATTAAGTATTTGGCAGGACAAACTTTTATTAACTTCTTTATTTATGATATTTTAAAGTTTTGAATTCAATTAGATATAGCAGTGCAAAGTATGACAAATTTGAGAGAGTTTTCTTGAAATATATTGTAAGAAATCAGCAAAGAAACTGATCAAAAATGTTTTGATTAAGATCGCTTGAAAAAGAAATACATAAGTAAAAGTTTTGGTTAGATTTACAGATTCTTATGAATACCAAACATTTGTAAAGTGCTGCAAGTGATATCCATCTCTTGGGGCCAGGTATCTTAATTAACATTTTTATAAAGAATCTGTTCATAAATAATAATATGATGGTAAAGAGCCTCCGCGTGGCATCGAAGCTGAGACATATGAAACTGAAACATTATACCTTAAAAATTTTATAATAAAAATTCTGATTAACTTTATGAGGCATGAGAAATGCGTTAAAACTGATTGAAAATATTGTAGATAAGACTGTTGAAACAAGAAATAAGTATAAATTTTTTAGGTTGTTCAGGATCAAAGAGCTTTACAGAGCCCTATTTTCTCCGAGCATAGTTAAATACCCGTAGAAACTTATTTGTATTTAAAAACTATAAGGGTGTTAATAAAACATTTGTTATTTCGTAACAATAACCACCAAACATTTGTAAAGGCTTGTAAGTGGTATGAATTTCTTGCGGCCAACTCACAAAATTAACATTTTTGTAAAGGATCTTATTGAGTATAAATATTTGAAGAAACTTATGCTCTGCGCGGCATCAAAGCTGTGATACATAAAGCTAAAACTTAGCAGCTAAAAAATTTGTTAAGAATATTTTGTTGGATTGCATGAAATAATTACGAATTTTGTTTGTTGACGAGTTGAAGAGTTTTGCAAAGATCCTATTCTCAGCGGTATATTAAGTACACAGAAGAATATATTTGTGCTTAAAAGGTATCAAACTAGAATGAAAACTGTGTATTGTTGGCTGGAAATTTTTTTTCTTTTAAAAAATCAAATTTCCGTATAAATACCATGTATTTGTAAGGTGCGGTAAGTGATATCCATCTCTTGGGGCCAGCTCTCAAAATTTGCATTTTTGTGAGGGATCTTATTATGTTAAATATCTGGAGGAAGTGTGGCTCTGCGTGGCATTGAAGCTGAGATATATGAAACTAAAAACTGGCGATATAAATATTGCTTTAAAATATATTTTACATAATTTTTTTGACAAAAAAGTGGTTCTCGTATCTTCTTTACTGTTAGTTGATAGATAGTTACCGTATAAGATTAAAGAGTTTAATGGTCGAACCCTCAGAGGGGAGATAAAGTAGACAGAAGAACATATTTGTACTTAAAAGTTATTGAACTGGTGAAAATCTTACATATTCTTGACTACAAAGTATTTTTCTTTGAAAAATACAAAACTTCGTACAAATTACCTTACATTTGTAAAGACCTATATGTCATATCAATCTTTTGCAGCCAGTTCTCAAAATTTACATTTTTATAAAGAGTCTGTTTATAAATAAATATTGGAATGAACAAAGGCTCTAGTTTGCATCATATCTGAGATATAGGAAATTAAAGCTAAGTAGCTTAAAATTAAAAGAAAAAAATGTTGGTCGATTTTGTATTAATTTTTAGTCATTAGCAGCTCCATTGGTTTATTCTTTACAACAAGTTTTGTGTGCCTCAGCAGAATATCAAATTAATTTTGCAATAAGTTTTATCTTAGAATAGTAAGGATAATATTGTAAGGCAAAAGCCTGCTTTATAACTCGTAGTTGAAATGTTACTCATACGTCATGTTGTGCTAAACTTAAAAATCAATGTAAATAGTATCTACCACACCAAACAGTGTAGCATCCTATAAGTGACAAGGCGTGCCTATATGATAGAAGAAAGGTTTTTCCTATTTTTTTTTTTGTTTTTTTGCTTAAAATTTGCAATCAAATTGATTTCATGTTGATTGTGCGTAGAAATTGCGTTTGATAGTGCGAGTAGGAACAACATCAAAAACAACAATAACAATATATCAGCTATGGATGGACCTGAAGCATAAATTTTCAACACTTGATTGCGTTTTCAAGTTTTCTCTTTTTTTTTTGCAAAATTTTTCAAGTGGTTGGTTGAACTTGATAACTTTTCCAGCTCTTAAGCGACAACATCGAGATTTTGTCGTTGAAAGAAAATGTAATGACATTTTTTGTAATTTACATTTTGGCAAGTTTGTTCTTTGCTTTTTTGAAGTGTTTAAAGGTGAATGATTTTAAGGGTTTGTTAAACCTAACAGCTGGTATTTAATATGTATCAGTGTGCGGGAGGACATTCAACTGGTTGGCTTGTTGCGTTCGGGGGAAAAAACTAAAAGATGTAATTTTGTTGAAAAAACTTTATACTATATGCATATGCAAATGATGCTTGAATTTAAAATGGAATATTTGCATGTCAAAATATCAAGTTAGTCACTTGATAAATATAAAGCTTGTAATTTGCTTGAGATTTAAACAAAAAGTATATTTTCTGACAGTGTTACTTACTTATGGCACATAATTGTGAACTTTATTTCTCTTGCACTTTATTTAGTAAAAAGCCTTTTAAGTTTTTAGTGACTGCAATGCATTTTCTCGTCGCTAAATGTCATCATTTCCGTCCGAGAAACTCTTTAGTGTCATCAACTGCAGCTTAATCTTTTGTAAACTCATAAAATTACGCCGGCAACTGCAAATTGCGCAACATGACAATAATTGCAAAACCAACAACTACTACTGTAAAGGAAAATAACGATAATGCAAACAGCAAAACCAGCTATAACGGCTGTGAAACATTTATTATTTTGGTAACAAACTACTTGTTTCTATGCGAGAGTACAAGCAAGAGGAATGTAACCTTTGTAGCATAAATAACAAATGACGGCTAAAGCATAAAATTTACTAGACCTCAAAATGAAGAAAATGTCAAGAAAGAATTGTAAAGATATGCAGAAGGCTACACGGCAAAAAAAAAAAAATATAAAAAAACTGGCTTATAAATCATTAAAAAGAGCGAAAACTTGATTTTGGCATTTTAGTTAATTTTTGTAAGAAGTTTTTCAGCTGAAGCGCTTAGCGGCCATCTATCGAACTTGAAATTAATTACAAGCATATCCCAAAGAATAATGTGTCGAAGTCCTTGCATTTATAAATATTATCGGAACTACCTAATAGAAGCTTGAATGAGTTAGTGAGAATTTACTAAATATAACATTATTTGCATTAAATATCACTCATACGCCATGTCTTGCAAATGAAGCAAAATTATATTATTTATGTTGAATTTTGTAGGAAGTTTTACAACTGAAGCGCTAAGCGGCCAACAATCGAACTAGAAATTACTTTCTTGCATATTGATGTGAATAAAATGCCGAAGGCCTAATGTTTATGAAATACATCGGAACTGAATAATAGATGCTTGAGTCAGTTAGAGAAAATGTTCTAATTAAAACATTCTTTGCATTAAATGTCACTCATACGTCATGTCTTGCAAATAAATTATGTAAAATGCTGTTAGAACTTGTTTTCTTTTTTCGAGTGTACAAACATTTATAACCAGTTACGAGTCGAGAGGAAAAAGCGATTATTTTTGGCGACATCAAGTAAGTATTTGGCCAGACGAAGCTGTGACAGCATGCAAGCCGCAAATAAAATGCGGCAACAAACTATACAGCAGTTACAGGATTTAAGCCTTTAATCGCCTTTACTGTTGTTATTATTGTTGCTACCAATGGTGCTGTTGTCGTTGTCGTCTAAGAAAACCCATTTGATGGTGATGGTTTTGGCCTCATAGGACCTTTTTGCAATCTTTATGTTGTTTTGAAGGCAAATGAAAAACAAAATTAAATTAAAATGCACACAAAATGAGGTAGGATTAAAAGCGACAGAAAAATAATAAAAAAATGTGCTTAAAGGGTAAGGCTTATAGGTATATGGCGCCATACGGCTTATATGGATAGAGTGTGTATGTTTATGTTCAGGGGATATTAAGTTAACTGCAGCTAGTGAGCGTTTATTATGAAGGTTTTGAAATAGTGCAAAGCAGGAAAATAATGACTTGTAATCACTGAAAAATTTTAGCTATGTTTAGAGCACATTTGTGATATTTAATTAAAGAAATTTTGATTTTTCACTATTTATCTGGACTTTTGTTGTGCTTAATAAACTTTGCTTTAAGCGGCCAAAAATCAAACACTGTTTTATTGCAGTGTATATTGAAGTTTATAAAAATTTGTAAGAACTTTGAATTTAGTTTGCATCGGAGCTGAGTTATATTGATCTAACTCACTGAATCAGAAAATGTAAAAAACATTAAAATTTGAAAAGATTTTGAAAGACGTTTAAGAGGTTTTTTTGTAATTAAAAGAATTGTCATGATCTGTCTCAATTTAGCATATTTAGCGATTGGGAAACTGAAAATGTTTTGAGTCAAATCTATTTGTATTCGACGTAGCCATTCATCAAACTTGATATTATTGTAAAGCATATAAATATCAACAAGATTGACTTACACATTTAGTTTCTAACTTACATCAAAAGAGGTCCATAATAGCTTAAAAATTTAGATTTGCAATAATTAATGAAATTTATGATTGAATTTGATACTTATTTTTATATATTACATTATTACAATAATTATTTTCTTTACTCTTCTCTTGCAGTTTCAATGTAGTAATATAGATAAAAATCATTTACAACATTTCGCTCTCTTCTTAACACAAAAGGTAAGTTTTTTTATGTCTTTTTTCATTCCAACTATCTTAAAAATAAAATCAACTTGACCTATTTTGTATTGGCACTATAACAAAATCACTTATAATAAACTACTCCAAAAAAAAGTTAAGAGTAAAAGAAAAACTTAAGCAGTCATTTTCTTCATATGCAAGAAGTTTCAACAAACAAAAGGAAGCTTAGATTTTTTATGTAAAATATAGTGTGAGCATTTTATGCTACTGTAGGAAAAATAAAATGAAGTTCTTTAGAATATATCAAAATTGTTTGTATAAGGTAGGAACTAAAAGCACTTAAAGGCATTGTAATAGGCAATCTATTTTTTGTTGAGAAACATGCAAAAACTACGTCGGTTTAAAGTGTTATACATTCTATGTTTTTGTGTTCGATTTAAAAAACACAAAATTAGTTGCCCATTTCTGAATATGCAATTCTGCTTTACATGGGCTGTTGATATGTATAAGTTGATCACTGCAATTGCGTACTCTACGTTCGCTCTTTTTGTAATTGCATTTGCCTATTGCATATGTTCACTACTAGATATTTTGCTCATATAAAGCATATAGGGTATGCATAGGCCTGACTTCGCCGAACATATTACATTTTTTTTATGTGTAAGAATTTTGATTCGGAACAATACCGTTCACTTGTTGGCTTGCCTTTCAAACCGCCTTGGTAAGAGGTAATTTCTCAATACTCAGTCTTTCTGATTTCAACAGCAAAGAAGTGATCATTAAAAAAATTAAAGTTGGGAAAAAAAAAATAAAAGTTTAATTTCAATACAAGTTTTCTTATTTTAAATTCAAGTGACTAGTAAATTAAGAAAAATTGGAGTAAAGCCCAGGAATTAACGTAGCATTTTCAGTGTAATCTGAAATTAATAAAGGTAAATTAAAAAGAATCTTTATGATTATGTGTAAAAGCTGTAAATTTTCCAGAAGCCCCTCAATATACTTGGAAGTTTCTGTAGGAGTCTTCAATTTTGTGGCGCATCTTCAGCTGCAGACTTGAAGATGCGCAATCTTTTTAAATCAACTTTCCATCATTTTGCACAGTGCTCCACGCAGTTGATATAAAAAGTACAGCTCTAATACATCTCTAAAACATCTCTAAAAAGTAGACAGCTCCAGAAGGTTAGGGGTCCTACATAAAGTGATATTGTGAATCGGAAAGGAAAATAATCTACGGCATACAATGGAATTCATCGTACATCAAATTTGAGGCATAAAAAAATTACGAAAGGAAGAAATATTTTAACAATAATTTGTCTCATAACTCATTGACATTGATGCAACCTTGTTGGATGCATACATATATATATTGTATATATGTAACATATAGTATATATATTTACATATATGATTATCAAAATGGCGGTAATCGCAGATTTTTTTTTTAATTTCATAAAAACTAAACCATAAATTTTGATTAACTTTCCTCAACCTTAACTCGAGATTTAAATTCAAAGATTATGTTTTGTCTTTCCTCGTAAAATTTGCTTAGATTTAAAATAATTTCTTTAAATACAATAGATTTAATTAATTTTAAAATAACGATACTTTTCTAGTATAAGCAAAAATTTGTTTTCCAAATGCCTGAAACTATATCACGGTATAAAAATTCCAAGAAATTTCAAACGTTTCAATTTCATATGAATTCATAAGGAAACAGCATTGAAAATTAATACACATAGTAATTTTTTTTTGATATTTTTATCTCAAATTTATTCATTAGTAAAGTCATAAATAATGACGAAGAATTCAAGATTCAATTTAATTAAAAGTTAAGTCTAATAGAATTTGAAGAAAAAAATTAAACTTAATAACTTTCGGAATTGTTCAACACGTAAATTTATATTTGCCTTAAAATTGCTTACTGGGTTAAAGGCTAAAACTCCGTCTTGTATCTCGAACATTTGAAATTTAACTTTAAATGACTAAATAAGAAAAGTAAAATGGAATTTTATAGCCTAATGTAACGAATGAGAGAAATTTAAAATCTAAGTTCTAATTAGAAAAATTTTGAATCCATAAGCTAATGTAGAGAGTGAGAAATATTTAAAACCTAGCATAAAATCAACATAACTTAAAATACAAAGAGCGTAACTATTGCTAATCGAAGCTGAACATCACTACAATGGGCCCATCGTCGTTGATGCAGAAAACAATGTAAGTTCTCGATTACTCTTTCTTTATTCTCTCTATTACTTATTGTTATTCTTATTGCTTTTAAGTTAAATTTAAACAAGTGCAGTTTTGTCTCTTGCTTTGAATAGAGATTGCAAGATAATAAAGCAATGCGTTGTTTGTTTTTGTAATTAGTCTAATTTCATTTGGGAGATCTAATGATTCATTTCCATGCATTCCACTAAATGCAATGAAAGTATAGAGCGTAAAAATTTAGTCTGTTCTCTTTTTTGTTTATAAATTATGCTCTTAACCCAGAGTCTAATAACGAAATAATATTTAAGATTTGGAATTTTGTATTGCTCACTTAAATATAAATTGAATTGTACTTAACTAAATATTAGCTTTACTTGCTAATTCTTATGCATTGTGTTTTCGAAATTTTGTGCACATTAGCACAATGAATACGTTTTTTTTTCACAATTTATTTTGTATTTTGAAATAGATAGTTTTAAGCAAACATGAATAAATAGATTATTATAAAAGTCTTGCGTGGATAAAACCTCACTAGTTTTACAATTATGGATGGGTTCGGGAGAGGATATAGGTCTCTCAATAACATGGTTGGGTAAGGGTGTAGACCGGAGGCAGTAATATCTTTGCCTCTCACTCTGAAATAGTATCTTTGTCTGTACTAAAAGACGAGTTTAGTTCTTATCATAGTCGATCTTGAACATTTTGTGTCGAGTATCTTTGATGGTTTTTTTTAGTTCGTCTCGGTAGGATACCCTGTATGACAGCTTATGCAGTTTGATTTAAATGATTTATTTATCCACTTTTGCTGTTTGGGTTTTTCACTTATTTTGTGCATGAATTGAATTTTTTATATTGATGATAATTGGAAGAGGAAGCATATAGCACGAACCCCGACTTAGCCGACGAGTTAAGACCCGGCACGACTAGCATGCACACTCGCTTTATGCAGACTCTTGTCCACTGTCCTTATGGGCTCTTTGATTTTCTTCTTTTTGAAGATTTTCAACTTCATCACCACGTATATCATTATAGCATAGAGGCCAGTAATGAAGATCTAAATTATTATAGATCGTAGTATAATGAGTGCGATGCCAACTGCAAACTAGCTTTGAATTTCATCCGAATTGAGTTATCACCCTTTCTGTTGACTCACGTTTAAGTCAAGTTAATCAGTTGATACTATAGCTGATGCTCTGGAATATCGCCAAAAAACTAAAACTTCTGATTTGATGCTAAGCATAAAATATATATTGTGTGACGTGACTTATGAGTGACATTTATATATTGAAAGTTTAATTTGGAACTAAGGCTGTGTTAGGCGGCCAACGTTCAAACTTTGTATTACAATAGAACACACTTCAGCCAACATAATTAACTTGGACATGGCGTTTCAAAAAGAAATCGGAAGACTGCTGTGGGTCACAGCAAAATATTTTATTTGTTTTAATGTTCTACAAATTAAGACGAACTTACTTATTTACTCAATTTTTGAATGCTTCTCCCTTATGTATGTCGTATATTATCATTTTTTTCGAAAAATCAAAGTTCCTACTGTGTCTCTGCCATTTGCGTTAAATTTTCCAAAACATTCCAATTTATATTTTTTAGCAACTTAAAGCCTTAGCGGACAACAATGAAACTCCAAATTACTATAGAACATAGCTAAGTGAATGAGGTGCTAAGGTTCAACTATCTGTGGATTGTATCCGAATGGCGTTATCATCCTTTGGATCTTTTATCAGCTAGTGCTACGCTAATGTGAAATTTAACGATTTTCGTCAATATACAAAACTTTCTAAGCTGAGTATGAAAAAAAAAAAAACGCATTTTGTCTGACTTGACGTATGAGTGATACTCATAAACTTAAGGTTTAATTTGGCGTTAAGGTTGTGTCTGGCGGCCATCGTTCAAACTTTGTGTTACAATAGAATGCACTTAAGCCAACATAATTTACTAAGACATAAAGCTCCTTAGTGACATCGGAAGGCTGCTACTGGTCACAGCAAAAAAAATTTTATTCGTTCTAAAAATTTACAAATATATGTACTCAATTTTTGATTTCTTCTCCTCTGTGTGATTTCCATATTGTCACTATACAAAAAGCAACGATATTTCCTAGTGGGTTTCTTCAATTCGCATTAAATTTTCTCCAACACATTCCTTTTTTATACTTTTTAGCGCATCCTATTTCATTTCTATTCACTGTCAACTTTGAAGCAACATTTACCAATTTCTTTTAACTTCAACAAACTCACAGTTTCCATTCAATTTGCTAAAAAGTTTATTTTGTGCATATGCTTTTGCATTGTATGTATGTGTTGCTTATTGTGTGTGTGTGTGTGTGAGATGCGTTTTGCTTTGATTTGTTTCGTGCGCTACATGTCTTTCTACAGAGAGATTTTTTTCTTATTTAAATATGCTCGTATATTTTCTATTGCAACGATTGTTGCATCCGTAAAAAAAAGGCAACCTTTTTCTCGCAAACTGACTTTGTAAGATTTCGCAATTTTTTTCTTTTCACTTTTTCAGTAAATGCAAATTAGGAATTGACTCACGTTTGTATAGGAAAAAAAGAAAAGAAAAAACTTCCAAGTGTTGCCAGCAAGTTGAAGAAATTGCCTGCACACTTTGCATGCACTTATATGATGATATGAGCAAGTATGCTGAAAAGTATGCTACAAAAAATTGTCTGTGTGCGCATTCATTGTATTGGAAAATTAAACACAAATAGATTTAGTGTGTGAGCATTGAATTTTTAAGTTGTAGAGTGTGAGCGAATGTTTAAATTTTCAAGAACTTAATGTATAATTTATTATCCTTAGAAGCTTGATAATTTACAAGCATTTTAAAAAGGATACCAAATTATTGTGTGACATAACGATTAGCAAGTGTAAATGGAAGCTCAATGCTACGAGTAATCACTGGTCTCGCACACAAACATACACAGCGTCCAATGTTGCTGCTGCTGTTGCCGTTGCTATAAAACAATAAATTTCGTTAAAAGTAACAAGGATGCGAAGGATGCGACACACAAACGATTTGTCAAGCAGCGTAAAACGAATGAGAGGAAAAAAAGAAAAAGTTGAATTGTTGAAAACGATTTTTCACACCACCCACACTAACAAAGCAACAACAACAACAAAAACATAAACCATATTGCAATGTGTATGTGTGGCATTGTTGCGGTACTAATTGGAGTGTCCTCTTATGTGTCTCAAAGGACACAAATAAAGACAACAAAAGCAGCAACAACAAGAAGAGAGAAAACATTTATTCCTAATGTAATGGATTCGTCGTTTTATCTCATCATTGTGTGTGTGTGTGTAAATAAATTTTTCTTTCTCCATTTTTTTTTTTTGTTTTATTGCAATCTTTTGTCACTTTTCAACAATGATCAAGGATAAGCAGGAGTTGCAACAACAATAAATAAACAAAAAACTACTACAAAGCAATAAGACACGAAAACTACTTATATAACAAGTACAACAAAACAAGGAAGCGTTGAGTTTTAATACTACGCTGAAAGTTACAGGAATAAAAATAAAGAAAGAAAATATTTCTCAGGATCAAGGAAACATAACGTGGGATCTCGACGCAAGCAAAAGCGAAAAAAAAGCTGCATAGTTGTGGTGGTGTTGAGTAACTGCAGGGTGCGCGATTTCAAATTTGAAAGTTTCACAAGTGCGCCCTGTAGTTCAAACAAAGACACAAGGTGGTGTATTGCGAAGATGTTTTGGTTATCACTAATATTATGAGCAGGGTGACCTAAAAGGTTAACCCCTACATACTTTATTCTTGACAATGAAATTTAAAAACTTTGAGATCTTTTGAACGGCTATGAAACATTTTTAAAGTTTAGACCTGTAAGACTGTCTAAAGAAGGTCTTCATTATAACCCTATTATTTTATTAACTAAAAATTGTCCCCGCTCAAAATGACCACTGTTTCTTTCGCAATGAAAGTTCGCATCAAATAGTTGCAGTTTGAACGTTGTCACTTGATTTGTTTCTCTTCCGCAAGACCGTCTACAGATGGTCTTTCAACTTATGAGCTTAACGGCTTAGCAAAATTATATCAATGGATCTTGGCTTCGCATTTCTTGTATAGAAGGCAACCTCAAACTAATATTCTTATTTAAGGCAACCTATTTCCATCTTGCCTCTGATAAAGTAAAGCAATTTGCTAATGTTCAACAATAATATGATGAACTCTGAAAGTGAAGTTGCAGAAAATAGCAACGTAAAATTGATAAAATGCACTCAAAATCCTTTATTTTGCATAATTTTTTTCAAATTGAACACAATCAAATTAATTTTGTGGAAAAATAACAATTCGTTGAATTTCGAAAATGTAGTTGCCCCACGAAAAAAAGATATTTCTGAAAAAGTGCATAAAATCGCAGCATAAAATTAATAAAACCTCTTCAAAATTCTTTATTTTGCACGATTCTGTTAATTTGAGCAAGGTCAAATATGGTCAGCATTTCAAAAAATTGTTTGAAATTCACTTTGCGGAAAAAAATTAAAAAAAAAATAATAATTTGATAAATTTCGAAAATGTGGTTGCCCATGAAAAAATTACGTTTTTCAAAAATGGCATTAAACAGCAGCATGAATTTGATAAAATAAACTAAAAATGCTTTATTATGTACGATGTTGTTAAGTTGAATAAAGCCAAAAATAGGAAACATTTAAAAAAAATCTTTGAAGTTTATGTTGGGAAAAAAATTTTGCAAAAATATTAAAGAAGCGCTGAGTGACGTGGTCGTCAAGTGTTAACTTTCTACGATTATGTTTTGAGCTTGGACATATAATTAGCACACTCTCAAATAATCTTACGACAATCTCCGTGCATGGTTATGCTGGCAAAACGCACTGCTGTCTGTCGTCTCTACTTCTATTCTTTGCTTTGTAGATAATGTGAGATTGACCGCTTTTGGCATTCTGGACAGATAAATAGATCATTTGTTTGAGGGAGATGATAAGCGGATTATGAAAAATGTTTTAAGAAATACTCCACGCTTTTTGAATTTTTTAGTAACTATTTTGACTATAAAAAACTAGAGAAAATTCTTTAGCATGAATGAATAAACGATTTGAAGCACTGGACAAACATTAACTTTTGAAGTACATTTGTATACTTCATTACTAAAAATCCATTTTATCAAAAACTAAAATTTATGAACTTGTTGCAGCCATTAAAAGAAAAGGGTTAAATGAACAAAAAGTTGGACAAACATGGACATTCTATGGACACATGCTAAATTATTTACAAAAAAAAAAAACAATATTTGAAATGTTTTTTTCAAAAATTAAATTTTATAAAACTTTCATAGCCATTAAAATAAAGGTGCACAAACGTTAAAAACAGTTAGACGAACATTAACATTTGATGATTACAATTCAGCATAATTTTTGATCCAACTATAATTTTGAAGACCAAGCACAACCATTTTCATAAATTAATTTCATTAAAATAAATTTGGACAAAAGAAAAAAAAAATTGGACAAACATAAATGTTCTCTGGACACATGCTTAGTTCTTTACCAAAAAAAAAGAAAAAAAATATTTTGTAATGTTTTTATCAATAAAATTTTATAATATTTTCAAACTCAGTAAAATAAAGATGGGAAAACGTTGAAAAACAGTTGAACAAACATGAACATTTAATACAACTTAGCATAAGTTTTGTTCCATCCACATTTTTGAAGACCAAGCACAACCGTTTTCAGAAATTCGTTTCATTAAAATAAAGTTGGACATTCTGTTTACACATGAAAAGTTCTTTATTAATAAAAAAAATGTATTTTAAAATGTTTTTTATTAAAAATCAAACTTTATTAAACTTTCACACCCATTAATATAAAGGTGAACAAACGATAAAAACAGTTGGACAAACATGAGCATTCGATGGTCAACACAATTTAGCATAACTTTTGTTTTGTAAACAATTTTGAAAGCCAAGCACAATCATTTTCATTAATTATTTTCTTTAAAATAAAGGTGGACAAAAGGAAAAAAAAAAAAAAAGTTGGACTAATATGGACACTCGATGGTCAGTAAAATTCAGCATCATTTTTAATTTTCTTCCACTTTGTGAGACAAAGCAGATGAATTTTCAGAAATAAGTTTCCTTAAACTTTTTTGTACGCAAAGTGTACAAAGGTAAGAGGTGGACAAATGGCGCTTTCTAAAGAACACTTAAATAAACCGTAACTTGTTTTTAAATTTTTTTTTTGTAAGAAAACAACAAATACCGTAAATTTTTTTATCATTTATTTTAAGTTAATTTTATAAAATTTTCATAGCCATAACAATAAAAGTGGACAAACGATGAAAACACTTGGACAAGCATAGTGGACATTAGATGGTCAATACCACTAAGCTCAGTTTTTGACTAGTCCACACTTCTGAAGACTAAGTAAAACCAATTTAAAATTTCATTAAAATGTGGGTTGACAAAAGAAAAAAAAAAAAAAAAAAAAAGGTTGGACAAACATGGACATTCGATAGTCAATAAAATTAAGCATAGTTTTTAATATTTCTTCCATTTTGTGAAACAAAGCAGATAAGTTTTCAGAAAAAAATTTCTTTTAACTTTTTTCGCACACAAAGTGTACGATGGTGTTAAAGTTGGACAAACATGGCTATTCACTGGACAATTAAATAGAACGAAACTTTTTTTTAAGTTTTTAAATAAGATATCAACAAGACAAAAGAACAGAAAGTTGGACAAAAGAACAAAAAGTTGGACGAGTATAGACACTCGATAGTCAATTAAATTCTGCGTAGTTATTTATTTTCTTAATTTGGGGGACAAAGCGGAAGCATTTTCAGTAATTAGTTGTGTTTTTGCTCTCAAATAAGACAAAGGTAAAAGTTGGACAAATGGGGCTATTTAACGGACATTAAAATAGAACACATTTTTTTTTTTTAAATTTTTAATAAGAAAGCCATAAATTTTGTATCAAATTTATAGTTCTATAATTTCAAAAAGTCAATTTTAAATCAAGCCACCCTAAAACATGACAACACAATGCTTTGCTCAACAGCTTGGTGGCCACTAACGCGCGTATGTGATAGATATCATCCCAAACCAGGAAGCATACAGTGTAAGTGCAGCAGGAGCCGCAGGTGAGTACTTAAGAAAAGAAAACTTTTTAAAAAGTACAAAGGACAAAAAACAACAGCTGCAACAGCAAGAAAAACTACAAAAAAAATAAAAAAACACAAACAATGTTAGTAAATTGAAAAGTACCTAGAGAGCATAAGGAGAGCAGGATGTGCTCTGCTGTAGAAAGGTGAAGAAACCACAAGCAAAGACATCAGCCAGCCGTTCTACTTTTCACCTGACATTTTCGTTTTAGTAGCAAATGATTGAAATGAATTGTGGTCCAGACCAAGTTGCGCGATGTGGCACTATTTGTCTTCTTCTTTTTACATTTCTTCTGCTTCTTCTTCTGCTTATAAATTATATTTTATTTTTCATTTTTTTTTAACATTTCTTTGTTCATCTGCTTCAAAGTTTTGCCCCTTTTTATCTTTTAATGGAATTTTAAAATCAAATAATTGGTTTTTGTTTAAATTGCCAGACAGAGTAGTGATGTTAAAAGAAATATATAAAATAAGAAAAATAAAAAATTTTAAAATAAAATAATAGCAGGCTTGACAGAGCGAGATAACTTGACGGAAAGAGATAGCAAATATTAGAAACGTGTGCATATGAGTGAAGCGCACGTATGTATGTGTTTAAACTGCTGTGTTTCATCCAAGATGATCTAAGTCGAAAGAATTATTTATATTTTCAACCTGTGCTGCCGTGTAAATGTCTGTGTACACCATACACACATACCTACATTCACTTAGTATTTATGTGCATGTGTATTTTCGTTAAATGTGTGCATAACAATGTGTTTATGTTAGTGAGAGCTGTCTCTTTGTATTTTCTTGTGCATAATTTAAATCGACAATTTATTGCTTGAAGATTTTCGTATTCGAAATTAAGGAATGATGACATTGAAAATTAAGGATTTTAAAAATTTTTGAAAATCTAATAAAGTCTAAATACACATTTAACTCTCCATTCTCTCAAGACAAACTACCGTAAGTTCACTTTATTAAAAACGATAGCTATCTAGGGATAAATGGTTTGTTTAAAAAATCGCATAAAATGGCAACTTGAAATAAATAATGTAATCTCAAAATTCTTTACTTTGCATGATTTTGGTAACTTAAACACAACCAATTACGGAAAAAAGTTTGCTGCCTTTTTCTGGATATCTATTAAAGCCACTTAGCATATTGTCTGCAGGACAGATTTCTTGCCTCAAGTACTGTGTAGCGAACATTAAACTACCAGCCGCCGGTAGGTTTGCAACTTCTTCTTTTTGATTTGATTTGATCAAATGCTTCTGATTTAGATCTTGTAATGAACGTAATGGTATTCTCTTGAACGCGTGCTCACTAGTGGTGAGAGGCTAATATCGTATCGGGCTGCTCACACCTAACGCAATGGTATTTTCTGGAATGTGTACTCTCTAGTCGTGAGAAGCTGATATCGTATCGGGCCGTTCACACCTAATGCAATGGCTACTTTTCTCACCCCACGCTACTATCTATCCTTCTGCATCACCTTTGTACTTCGCAGGGAGAGAGATAGAGCACACCTGTGACCAACTGATTTATTATCGAGCTTGATAGTGAAGCTGCTCCCCCCACTTACACTTAAGTCGTGAGTAGCTGATTTATTTTCGGACCACCCACGCCTTGACTGCTACTTCTGCTAACTGCTGCTGCTGTTGTTCACCTGTCGTTGGCCACGCAAAGGCTGTCTCGATCAACTGCTGTGTGTCTAAATTTATTTTCTGCTTCTGTGACAGCAAACAGATCCAACAACAGCTGCTTGTCAAAAACAGCTGATGCGCTGTGTTGCCGTTGCGTCTGGTTTTGTTCATTTGGTGGGGATTTTACCTTTTACTAAAATTATGATTATTTTTCTTAGTTAAATACTTTATTGATACTTATGAAGTTATTTTAATTAATAATAACACAAATTAATTATGAGTTGATAGAAAAGAAAATGATATAAATTATAATATTACGAGCTATGATTTGTAGGAGGAAAACACGGTTCCGCCAACTTTCCTCTTCACAATCTAATGGAATTTTGCAAAGATTTTGTCGATGTACATACCATTCTTGATTAGGGCACAATCGACTTTACTCGTTCTGATTCACTATAGCCCACAGAGATGCACATTTCTGCTTCGTAATATGAACCACTACAGCACAATAAAATCTCTAATGCGACCTATAGTTCGGTTTGAACCCTGTCCTAATCTGCTCTGGACTTTTCTTTGAAATCCTTTACGGAATTTTCTTTGAATCTTTAGTGTTATCATTATCAAATAATTTCAATTTGATATATCTCGAAAAACGCAGCAGACCTGAAAGTTAGTTCGTTCTCACATAGAATTTGTCATACACGTATTTTGTGGAAAAGCTTTTTCATTCATTGCTGCGATTAATGGGTGAATCACCGCATGTCGAAAGTTTCAAATAGTTTTATTTTCTAAATTGTTACGATTCAGTGATATAAAGGGTTTTTCAATAGGGACTCTACAAAAGTAGACCGATAGGGACAGCAAACGACGCCATATTTTTCCCGCTCTCTTAACATTTCTCTTCAGTAAGATTTGCCATTTCATCATGGAAAGATATACGAGCCAACAACGAGTAGAATTTAATAAAATTTACTACCGAAACTCAGAGTCAGTGGCCTCAACTTTAAGAGAGCTACGTCAATTTAGGGTCGTCATAATCGTCCTACCAGATCAAAAATTGAGAATCCACTGGCACAGTACAAAACTTTCCCGTGCCAGTGAGACAAAGAAGTGCCCGTAGTGCCGAGAATATTGCTTCCGCTGAGGCTTCAGTTCAAAAAAGCCCCAATGTGTCTCTTACACTTCGTTCTCAAGCTTTGGGCATCTCTGTGACGTCGTTGTGGCAAATTTTGCGAAAAGATCTTGGCCTACATCCTAACAAGATCAAATTGACGCAAGAACTGAAGCCTTTTGACCACCAGAAGCGTCGTATGTTCGTGAATTGGGCTGAGCAACAGCTTAAAAATGATTCGAATTTTCATCGAAAAATCATTTTCAGCGATGAGGCTCATTTCTGGCTGAATGGCTTCGTCAATAAGCAAAATATGCGTTATTGGTCAGGCAGCAATTCACACGTACTCCATGAGTCACCATTGCATCCAGAAAAAATTACGGTTTGGTGCAGTTTATGGGCCGGCGGCGTCACTGGGCCGTACTTCTTCCGTGATGATCAAGACCGGCACGTCACTGTGAATGGAAATCGCTACCGTTCAATGATAACCGAATATTTTTGGCCCGAATTGGATGATATGGACTTGCACAATATGTGGTTTCAACAGGACGGCACCACAAGCCACACAGCGAATGTCACAATCAATTTATTCAAAAACAAGTTTGGTGAACGTGTTATCTCACGAAATGGCCCAGTCGATTGGCCGCCTCGGTCGTGCGATTTGGCTCCATTAGACTATTTTCTGTGGAGCTACGTCAAGTCTATGGTCTATGCCAACAAGCCAGCGACGATTGATGAACTTCGTACGAATATCGATCGCGAAATTGCAACAGTATCGGCCGATTTATGCATGAAAACTGTCGAAAATTGGGTTCAGCGTCTGGACTTCTGCAAGCGTGCCCGTGGTGGCCATACAAAAGAAATCGAGTTCGATACATAGGGTAAGCTGGGTTACATTTGACACTGGGGCACATTTGACTTTGCCGTTTTCGGTGTGAACACACCTTTTGAACCAAAAACCCGAAATGCAGAAACATAACTAATTAGAGTTTAAGCAACGTAATGAACTTTGGCAGTTCTCTTTCAACTCCTCCCGCGCTAATACGCTTTTTTAACTTCTTGTGTTTTTTCTTGTAATTTTCGGCATCTTGTTCGTAAGGGTTTTGCAAATAAAATTGTATTGTTTTTTAAAAGTAAGTATGAAAATTTGGTAGCACTAACCTTTATAATTAATACAATAAAAGGGTTTTTTATCAAGGTCAAATAGTTAAAATTTTAAAATATTTTTAATTCTTCAAGAGATTTTGGGGCACATTTGACATTTGCCGATGGGGCACATTTGACGTTAGTCCAGACATTTCTGCCGTAAAATTATAAAAGGACGCAACTCGTTTTTCATAGTTTTGAGAAAATCGAAATTTTATTTTCATTCAAAAAAGGCAGCAACTTCTCTTTGTAGCCCAGGAAAATAAGACGAAAAAAGAGCTTCTGTGCGAAAAAATTCCCAGTGGAAATTTTTCACCGGATTTGTCTTTATTTATGCATGATACACAAACTGTGAAAAGTCCATTGCAAAGTCGTGTGCGCATAAAAAGTTATTCGGGTTCAAAGGTCGCTAAAATCAGTTTTTTGCAAATATCTCGCTAATGCTAACTTTTACAGAAAAATGTTGGTCTCCAATTTTGTAGCTCAGGAAATTTCCTTTAAAAGTACGTTAAAAGTATCTGTGTTTGACTTCTAGTTTAGGAGATCACCCAATTTAAAAAGTTGTTTACAGTTATGATATGAAATACTACCTATGAGTTGATATTAAAATATCTTACTTTTTATATTGCAATAACTCTTCAATGAGAAGTTGTTCAAACAAAATTAAAATGCCGTTTGAAAGATAATTTAATTTTCTATATACCGTACAAAATTTTGTTTTCGAACGGCTCATGAGCTTAAAAATATTCTTGAATAACCGTTAAGGCTTCGAAGTTACTGGTTTTTTAAGGATATCTGCGAATTGGTAAGTACTACGGTAAAAAGTAATGGGACCAAATTTGTATAGAATTAAAAGATCTACAAAAAATAAGCGATATGTGTACACATAGAAGTAACCGTATAGAAGATATTCAATAGAAACCGGTTTTTTGGCATTTTAAGGGTTTTTTTTGGAATATCTTCTAAACGGTTACTTCTATGTGTACACATATCGCTTATTTTTTGTAGATCTTGTAATTCTATACAAATTTGGTCCCATTACTTTTTACCGTAGTACTTACCAATTCGCAGATATCCTTAAAAAACCAGTAACTTCGAAGCCTTAACGGTTATTCAAGAATATTTTTAAGCTCATGAGCCGTTCGAAAAAAAAATTTTGTACGGTATATAGAAAATTAAATTATCTTTCAAACGGCATTTTAATTTTGTTTGAACAACTTCTCATTGAAGAGTTATTGCAATTTAAAAAGTAAGATATTTTAATATGAACTCATAGGTAGTATTTCATATCATAACTGTAAACAACTTTTTAAATTGGGTGATCTCCTAAACTAGAAGTCGAACACAGATACTTTTAACGTACTTTTAAAGGAAATTTCCTGAGCTACAAAATTGGAGACCAACATTTTTCTGTAAAAGTTAGCATTAGCGAGATATTTGCAAAAAACTGATTTTAGCGACCTTTGAACCCGAATAACTTTTTATGCGCACACGACTTTGCAATGGACTTTTCACAGTTTGTGTATCATGCATAAATAAAGACAAATCCGGTGAAAAATTTCTACTGGGAATTTTTTCGCAGAAAATGTTTTATTTTCCTGGGCTATTGTTATAAAATCTATTTCATTTTTCATCTTTTTTGTATGGAGTTACTGCCTTTTATGATTTTAATTATGAAAAATATGAAAACAGGGTGTAATGTTTACATTTCATTTTTTGCAATTTGCAAGAGAAGTGGAAAACGTAAAAAATTGGCGATTGGACTAAAATATTGATAAAAAATTGCTTAATCCGATGGGGAAATAAAGTTAAAAAGGCCGTAACTTAAGTTGCGGCCTTATCTATTTTTACGGCAGATTTCTGTTTGTGTATTTTATGAGATTTTCTTGTTTTATTTATTTAAAGATATGGTATGCCATTGCAAAATGAAGTCGAACGGACGAGAAGACGATGAAAAAAAGTTAAATACGCTATTTCTAATATCGGAAACCAACAAGAAACCCCGACTTCCCCCACAGAATCCATTTTATTATATTTGATATAATTTGTTACATTTGTTTTGTCTACAATACAAGATTTTTGAATAGATGCTTTACAGGATCATTTATTTTAAATTCAAAATCTGGTCGGATGATTTCCGAAATCTACCGATTGTACCAAAGAACTACCAATTTTGATCCTCCTTGGCGACCATTCATCACATTGCAGTGTTCAAATTATTGACCATTGCCGAGATAATGGTATCATTTTATTATGATTTCCACCACACACCTCCCATCGCTTACAGCCATTGGATGTCTCAGTCTTTGGCCCGTTCAAACGGTTTTGTAGGATGGCCTTCAACGATTTTCTCACCACTAACCATGGAAAGCAAATTTCAATATATGATGTCGCCAAACGACAAACCATCCTTTTCAAATGGCTTTTTCATCAAAAAATATTTTAAGCGGCTTTCAAGCAGCAGGGATAAGTCCTTTCAACTCCCATATTTTTGGAGAAGAGAATATTTAGTGGAGAGCTTGACACAAGATGAAAGTATATATGTATTAATGTTTTGTTTAATGTTTTTGTGTTATTTTTGTGAGTGTCAAATGTGCCCCTTGCTATGTCAAATGTGCTCCGTACCAGAGGCACATTTGACAAAATTACTTTTTTCGAAAAAATTTAAGAAAGGACCCTTAAGGGGGGCTTCTCATGTAACACGTCAAAAAGTAGTTGTTTTTTGGGATTGATTTTCACTCGGAAAATAAAAACACACACAAAAAATTTTTTGCATATATTTAAGAACATGTTTGAACTATAAAAAATGCATTTTTTCAAAAACTAAAATGACAAAATGGCGGGCTTATTCAATGTTGCGTGTGGCGACATTTAACAAGAAGGATTTATCGCGGTACATTGTGGAGCCCAAAGTATTTATCTGAAACATAAAACAAAATTTTTTTATTACTCAGCAGGGTTCCCCTGACCGCATGAATGTCTGCAACTCCAAAAAATTCGATTCTACAATATTGAAATCGCGTCTTAAAAAAAAATGCTATTTTTTCGTCATTTTTTTTCATTAAATGGGGCTAAAAAGTGTATAAAATAACTTTTTTTTCCACAATTTCAGACATTCATGCTCTCGTTCAATTTATAATCTGCAAAACACTTTTTAGAAATCAAAAATCGGTTGAGTAGTTTTTTCGCAATCGTGTACCGCGATTTTAAAACCATATAGTTTTGAGAAAAAACGATTTAAAGTTTGAAAAAAAAAAAAAAATCGCATACAATTTTATATGAGCTCGCTGGTTCAATCAATCATATTTTCCATAATATTTAGAGTTGAGTCATGAAACTTTAAGAATATACTCCCAAGACGATATTCTATTAACCTATGAAAAAAAAAATCGATTTTTACATGAGAAGCCCCCCTTTATGCAGTTTTTAAAAAATTTTTTTTTTCTTGGTTTTAATCTTAAATAATGAATATTTCAGAAACAGTAAAGAGTATTAAGATCATGCAGTAATTTTCAAAGGTATAGTACTTTGAAAATTTAGAGTCAAATGTGCCCCAGTCTCCCCTAATGGCATCAAATGTACTTTCACAGGAATAAAAAATTTCATTGATATCCAAAACCGTTTTTGTTTTATTTAAAAAAACTTTTGTAGCGCTCTTATTGAAAAACCCTTTATTTGGAAAAGTTGTATTTCGTCAAAAAGCTTTCTCAATCATAGTTGCGATAGCTGAGTTAATCACCGCATGTCGGACGTTTCATTCAAATGGTTTTATGTTCTTAATTTTGCTACGATTCAGTAATATTCATACATATTTGGGCAAGTTGCTTTTTGTCGAAAAGTTAAAAAAATATTTATAGATTATATAAAATCCATTCGGTCGTTTCAAAAAACAGATGTCATTTTAAGATTAATTTCAAATTGAGTCTTGAACTGCTGAAAGAAAAATTTTAATAAAATTATGTCTTCTCTCAAACATCAAATTATATTAATTCATCGTATACTATTTTTTTGTTCGGAAATTTCACAATTTTCAATCAATCAAAGGTTTATTTGGAAAAACCATAGAAATTCGCATGAAATTTTAAATTTTGTCCATAACGTTGGCATTTCATATGTTCGGGACGTTTTAACAATTTTTCAGTATAAAGCTTACTTAGAAAAACCATAGAAATTTTCACAAAATTTGATATTAGTACATTAATTACATTGATAAAAATGTTTTTTTTTTTTCTTATTCGGATGTTTCATAATTTATGTTCAATTTATAGTTTATTTGGAAGAACTACAGAAATTCACATGAAATTTGGTCAATAATATACTCTTTTATGTGCTCGGACGTTTCACAATTCTCATTCAATCAGAGATAAATTAAGAAAAACCACAGAAATTTGCATGAAATTTGAAATTTTGTCCATAACATTGTTATTTTATTTTTTCGGACGTTTCACAATTTCTATTCAATTTGAATAGAAATTTCAATTTAAATAGAAATTTGCATGAAATTTTTAATTGGTGTTTTATTTATTCACAATTTCCATTCAATCTAAAGTTTATGCGAAAAAACTTAAATTTATATGAAATTCAGTCCATTGTTGGTGTTTTGTTTAGTCTGACGTTTCAAAATTCGATTCAAAGCATGGTTGAAATTTACATGAAATATAAAATTTGGTCCACTTTCCATTTGGTCAGCCTTTCCAGCAAAACCATGCAAACAAATTAAATTGGGATTAGCCATTCCTTTTACAGGTCGATTGATGTGATTAAGGGTTAGCTGAATGGTTAAAGAAAAAAATTCCATTATTATTGTTGCACTCTAATGATCACATTACTTCTTTTAAACAAACATTCTTAGAGAAAAGAAAAAAAAAAAAAGAAGAAAACAAACACACACACAAAGAGCATATGTAGCAAGTGCATGCACACACATTCAGCTTTAAACTGACGCTCATAAACAATTTACCACAAACATCCTTTAATCCTTGTCTAATCTTTTGCTGTTGTTACTGCTGCTGCTGCTCCTGTTGTTGATGTCTGTTCATTGTCACATTTTCTTGCTAAACACAGATACAAACACACACACTACTTACACATGTAAAGTTCGACAAAGACAAAAATGAGGAAAACGAATGGAGAAAGAAAGGGGGAGAGAGAGAGAGAAGAAAAAAATCGACAAACTGCATTCGTAGTTTTTCCTATTTTTTTTTTTCTGATGTGAAAAGTTTTAATTTTTTTTTTTCGAAAATTTTCAACTCAAAGAATGCGGCAGACGGGAAAACTAACGATAAAGGCCAAAGGCAACATGCACTCAATTACAACAACAAGAACAAGTATAACAAAAACAAAAACGACACATGCAGTAGCAGCAAGAAAAGACAACACAAAATGACAACAACATTTAAGCTGCTGTCGTCTTAAAGTTGCATGCAGCAGCGACAGCAGCGCAAGATTTTAAATGCAAATAAAGTGCAGCAATTTGGGAGGGATCCTGAGAAGAGAAAATCCAGCTTACCACGAAAAAATTATACGAAATTTATTAAAAAATTTAATTTTAATGTTAAAAAGGAAAACAATTTTTTTTCAGTGCTCCATTTTGGCTCTGAAAAAAAGTAGTTACTGTAGTGGTGCTAAATTTTGTTACCAAACGACAGCGTGCCGTTAAATGCCATAAACTCCAAGGCATATGGCAACACTTAGCCAAAACTGTTAAAAGCGCAATTGAAACGCAGCCAAATTTGTTGCAGTTTCCGTTTTTGTTGCACAGTAACGGAAACGGTAGCAAATGCTGAAATAAAGTAGCAAAGAATGTATAAAAAAACGTCAAAAAAGTAGTAGCTTAGTAGTAGGTCAAATTGTAGTTAAAATATTAAGGCAATAAAGCGAAATTTGTTTTTAAACAAAACATAAATTGAATTGGAAATATTCTTCACAGCAATAAGCTTATCTTGATATACTTATATACTATAGGGGAGCACTTAGTACTTTTATAAAAGTCGTTCACAGTTCACTTAGCAAAAAGGTACTGTCCCATAATCTACGCAAGATTTGAAATTGCCGCCATTTGTGTGTTAAAGCGTTTTTAACTAAAAAAAGTAAATATTTTAACAGTCGGCTTAAGTCGCTTTAGGTTAATACTACATAAAATAACGCGTTCAGTGTTGAACAGTATATCAAAACTGATGAAAGTTTGCTTGCCGCTAGAAATTTGATTTCTTGTCCACGACGCCGAATCGATGTTCCAGGACTTTCACCAACACTCTCACGCACTGCTTCAATATTATCAACAGATCCAAGTTCTCTGGAAAATCCAGCTAAAGAAGTTAAATCAATATTCCGACCATATTATGTACGAAAATTACGAACTAAAGCAGCCAAACTTTAATTTGGAAACAATGAAAATAAGTTATTTTTTTAAGTATCGCTAACCTTAAACTGTAAAAATATTTGCGTTTTTAGGTAAAAGACACTCCACCACCCAAATAGTGAAAAGCTTAAATCTTGCATGTATTATGGGACTGTAACTTTTTGCAAAGCGAATTATAAGACAATTAGCTTTTCTAATAAAAAGAATTTATTTCGCTGATATTTTAACTTATCCTACAATTAGCACCTGAATTCAACATTTTAAATATTTTATAAATTTTTTCTCCAAAAACTTCACTTTTGAATTGGCAACGGCAACGGAAAATTTATGAAAAAATTAATAATTTATATGTGCGCACGCCAAAAAATACGGCATTAAAGCACCAGAGTTTTTGATGCCATTAGATTGCATAATAAAAACGACTGAATGAATGAATGAATGAATTAATTTTTTGTTCTACTGCCACCACCAAAAAAACCCACTTCATAATCCAATGCGCATCACAAGTAACTCCAGAAGTGACCGCATCCATCGTGCACAGTTGCACACATATCTACTCGTTCGTCTATGTAGTAGGCATTCCACCCACCCACACTGTATTGTGGCCAACAATTTAGGGTTAACACCACTAATATCCTGCGCCAACAACATCAAACCAAACATTTACCATTTCATTGTGTCTCTGTATGTGTAGGTACTATGTTGCATTCGTTAAAAATCAACTACACTGAAGCAAAGTACAATTTTCTGGGTGGTTCAATATTCAGACAGGAAGTGGAGTAGTTGGGGTTCAAAAGGAAGAAGTCAAAAGAAGAGTCTAAAACAAAGCCACAAAATGCACAACAAGTGCAGAGCAAAAAGCGCATAGTGAGTGGCAGCTCTAACAAAAATAGTCATAACAATAACAACAACAACAATAGTGGACACTTGATTACAAAAACAACTCGACTGACCCAAATAACCCGTTAATATCTGGTTTTTTTAAAATAAAAAACAAAATAAAATACTTGAAAAAAGAAATAAAGGGGACACCCCAACTGATTACTCTTAGATTTAACTCCGAATCTTTTTCATTTATTTAATGAGAGAGAGGGTTTAGGAATAGGTCACGATATTGGGGAGGCTAAAAGGAGAGATGATAAGAATATAAAATAAAAATGCTCACTCTAACTCTAACTCTAACTCTAACTCTAACTCTAACTCTAACTCTAACTCTAACTCTAACTCTAACTCTAACTCTAACTCTAACTCTAACTCTAACTCTAACTCTAACTCTAACTCTAACTCTAACTCTAACTCTAACTCTAACTCTAACTCTAACTCTAACTCTAACTCTAACTCTAACTCTAACTCTAACTCTAACTCTAACTCTAACTCTAACTCTAACTCTAACTCTAACTCTAACTCTAACTCTAACTCTAACTCTAACTCTAACTCTAACTCTAACTCTAACTCTAACTCTAACTCTAACTCTAACTCTAACTCTAACTCTAACTCTAACTCTAACTCTAACTCTAACTCTAACTCTAACTCTAACTCTAACTCTAACTCTAACTCTAACTCTAACTCTAACTCTAACTCTAACTCTAACTCTAACTCTAACTCTAACTCTAACTCTAACTCTAACTCTAACTCTAACTCTAACTCTAACTCTAACTCTAACTCTAACTCTAACTCTAACTCTAACTCTAACTCTAACTCTAACTCTAACTCTAACTCTAACTATAACTCTAACTCTAATTCTAACTCTAACTCTAACTCTAACTCTAACTCTAACTCTAACTCTAACTTCAAAACAATATTGAATTTGCTCAGAAGCTTGGTATAATGATCGTCTTACCCTGGATGACACCGAATTTATCCCTATTTCCTAGCCTCTAGTGTCTTGTGACGGATCCATGTTTCTTGCACCAAAATCTTCTTTGATGTAGTCATATGGTTGCGTTTATAGTCGAATGTGACCAATGGCGGCATCCGTCGCACAGAGAGGTTTTTTATGTCCAAATATTGATGTAAAATGTGATATAGTCACTATAGCCTCAGCCACCTCAGCCACTTTCATTTTCCAATCGTTCATTATCATTCGATGACTTCTGTGGACGATTTCTGGTGTGATCTCAATTTTCGGCATCACTTGCGATAGTACGGCTATAAAAAAACTCAGTAGACCACTTCTCAACCATTGAAATTGATAGTGCAGAACCCACAAAGTATTTTTCAAACCATTGTCTTGGTTTTGGTAATGGTTTTTCTTAAGCAAAAAACAAATTTTGATTAACAGTCAAAATTCACTTTTTTTCCAAATTTTTGTTAAAATTTACGAGTTTGTCTGATTTCGATGGCTGTCAAGCACAAAGTAAATGACCGAGCCTTCTCAAAATTTTACGGTGATCTTCCGATAGATGGCGTTTGACAAGAACAGTGTGGGATTTAAAGTTAATGCAAAAAGAAGTGAATTGATAAAAAGAGCACACCATTAGTTTTAAAGCTGATTATTTTAAAATTTAAAAATTGTTACTTAACATATTCTTCCGCTCGGCTCTTCAAATTTATAACTAGTGTATCAGTAAATAAGATAGTTTTGTCACAGTGAAAATTTTAGTTAAATTTTAAGACCAAAAAGTACCTATTTACTTAGAACAATGCCAAAAAAAGTATTAATTTTAAACTATTTTGTAATAAATTTTATACTTTTTTGGAATAAGTTTCAAACTTTTGGAATTTAATATCAAAAAAGTTTAAAATCAATACTAAAGGGAATCGAAAGCAAGAAAAGTTAACTTTCATTTTGTAGTGTACATCAAAAATATTTTGGAAGATCAAAAAGTTAAGCCATGGAGTGTTTTCATAATAAAAGTTATTTTTGCGATATAACAGGAAACTTACTTTGTGCTAATAGACTGATTTACTACTGGAAATTGGGTATAAAATGTCCTTGTTATGGACACTTTCTATGAATTTTGTGAAACAGTTTCGGTCCATTTCATGGTTTGAAATGTTCAGAAAGTCATGGCTTCTAAGCCGTAAAATATACTATCTTAGTTTTTGGTTTATGCAAAAGATTATTTTTTATTTATTTACAGCTTGGAAAATCAAAATAACTAAAACAGTACCAAATTTAATACTTTAGGCAAACACACTTTAAAGTTAAATCATCTCATTAGCTGATTCCATAACTTTCCAAAAATGTTCTGAACTTATAAAGAGAAAAACTTTGTTTTAAAGTCTGTTTGTTTAAGGCGGAAGCTGTTCTAAATCTCAGCAGAAAAGATATAAAAACGTACAGTGAAATAATGACAGGTCACTGTAAACTTAATTATCACCTAAAAAAGATGGGTTTGGTAGACGATGACTCCTGTAGACTCTGCTTAGAGGACTTGGAAACAGCAGAGCATGTGCTATGTGCATGCCCTGCTGCGTTTAGACGCAGAATTAAGTATCTAGGAGCTGAGATTTTAGATCCAGGTGACATAGGTAAAATTAATCCCATAGCAGTAACAAGATTTATAGATAGTCTGGAACTGTTTTGATTAGGGAAAGAGGCTGTACAAAAGATCTTTCAGGTCGCAGTACAATCTAGAGCCTTTAAAATAATAATAATAATAATAATAATAAGTCTGTTTGTAATTGTTCTTTAACATTTTCATCAAAAACATTGACTTTTAGCTAGAATACCGTCATTTTTGAATTCATTGAAATGGAAATGGCAACTTTTGTAGCGTTGTTGTGTACTACAATTCATATTTGCTGCAAATAAATGTTTATCATTTTTTCATATTTACTTTTGCAAATAAATCGGGACAGCAACAGCAACGGCGACAACAAAAACCATTTCAATTTCTAATGCAACGACAAAAAGCACGATAGCGCAGTAGATGAAAATAAAATGCAAATAAAAGAAATTTTTTATCTGAAAAAAAAAAAAAAAAAAATCATGTTTTATTAAAGAAACAAATAAAAACATATCCCACTGCTGCTGCCAACTTGTATGCAATGAATATTTATGTTGTGCAAGCAAGCAACAACGGCAGCAGAAGCAGCAATGAATGCAAAAGAAATATAAATTATAGGGTTGCCACCAACAACACCACAGCAATCAGCAATGCGAGCAAGCGATCAGACAAAAATAATAATAATAACAACAACAACAACAACAACAACAACAACAATGGCGGCGATAACAATAAAATCGATGCAAAAAAAAGAAATGTTGCTGCAACACAATAGCAATGGCAGCAGCAAGCAAAGCATCAATAGCGAGATAGCAACAGCAACAGAGCAGCAAAATCATTGACAACACAGCGACGCATCGTATGCAATTTTTTCGTTTGTTTTTTGCGTTCGTTCACAACGCTGTATTGCATTTTTTTTTTATTTTTTTCAGTTTTGCTGGAACTTTTTTTTAGGCTTTAAAAAAATTGTTCGCTGGCTTAAATTTTTGCTGTTGGCAATGCTGTCACTGTCGTTGTTACTTTGTGGGTTTTACTCCGCACGCTTTTTTGACTTAATTTTCGCTTTAGAATTTTTCATCTTTTTTTGTGTCAAAAATTTGCACTACTTTTTTAACATAAAATTTAAAATTTAATTAAGATTATTTTGCAACAGCATAGTATATTTATTCTTGTTACAGCTTTCTCAGTTCGATATTTGGGAAGTTTATCGAAAATTTGTTTAATTTTTGAAATTTTTGCTTGAGATTGTTTTTTACTAAAGTTCGCTTTTTGACCGAAATTCAACCATTTTGAATAGACTGTAAAGAAATTAGTTTTATGCCGTTTCTTAGTCCATAAAACACAAGAAGCTTTAAATATTCTTTCTTAAGGTTCAGGTTGTCTGCATTCATAATAATCGGTGCAGTAGAATCAAAAATGCTCCATTGATATTTCTGAAAATGCAAAAAAAAAAAAAAAAAAAAAAATGCAGATACCTATCGTTTTTAAGAGTTTTTCTAACTTTTAAGTCGGTTTCGAGATGATTTTATTTTGCTCCATACAAAATCGACCCTGTCTGTGGTACAGTCATTTGGAAGTTTTACCTGGAAAGTTTGCCGGGATTTTTGAATTGAATTATTTTATAGATTCCATACATTAATAAGCAAGATAAAAACTTGTCCATCTTTGTTTTCTATGTTACAAATGGAGTATGACTTTAAATTATACACCATTAGAAAGGAATTTGTGTGTAGTTGTGCACAAAGTTAAAATTATGTTAATATTTTGATTTTAAGCTAGATAAAATTATTTACAAATTTGTAAATACATATTTACAAGAAATAAATACACGGTAACACAGAGCGGAAAAAAGAAAAAAGCACAAAGAAAAAGACAAAATGTATAGCTCTGATTTCATGTTTTTTGTTTTGTTTACATTTCGCTTGAATTATACCAGGGATGATAAATTAACTTTTCTATTTTGTACCAAATAGCAAAAAAAAAAAAAATGTACTCAAAGTGCCCAAAAAGTACCAAAATTATTTAATGAATTTGTGGTCAAATTTTGGCCACTGGGCGATTCTAGTTTCGCTTAAAACACATATTTTGAAATAAAAATTTTCAAACTTGTAAATTTTTTCTGGGACATATTTGTCCTAATGGTTGTTAAAGGTCTTTTTTTCCGATACATTTTTTTATAAGCGTTCAGATACCTTTATTTCAAAGGGTGATTACTCAATAAGTAAATATCCAATTGAAATGGTTTAAAAGTATAGATTGATAAGTAAGCTTAGGGTTATTTGATGCCAAAATAGAACCACGACATCTCCAAGTATTGCTATATAACCCTGAGAGCAGCATTTTCTACAACTTCAAGCAAAGACGTCTCAAAATCCTGTTCTATGTAAGCAATTTTGATGCCAATAAAAACAACTATTTATATTACTATCCAACAGGAAGAAATGAAGCTGCTTCCAAAAAGAGCGCAATAGAAGGACATCTCTGGAAGCATACAAAAGTTTTCAAATTCTATTTATAAAAGTTAATAAATCTAAAAAAAAATTACAGAAAAAGAGTAATTTTTGTGAAATGGAACTTAAAATTTTGAAAAACCTCCACGGAAGCGCATGTCATATGCTTCCAAATATGTGCTTCCACGAAAGTGTATTTGAAGCGTATTTCATGTGCTTCTGAAGATGTGCATCTCCGCTAGGACATGTTGTGTTAAAAAAGATAAGCAGAATGGCACTAAAAGCAGCTTCTTGCTTCCCTGCGTTTCCCGTTGGCTTAACTCAAGAAATTTAGGACTGTGTGCTCTCAAAACTATTAAGTTCTATTGTTATTTTTATGATTTTTGTTTTTGAATCAAACCTTTTCAGCTTCATTTTAAGCAATATTTTCCGCTCAAAAAAAAAAAAAAAAAAAAAAAAAAACTCAATGTCTCTTTTGAAAACCCCAACTAAAAGCTGTCAGTTTTGCGCCTTTTATATTTATCAGCTTAATATCAATGTCCCAGATCTCCACCGAACTCGTTCCTCGATTAGACGACAGCCTACTTCTTTGCTATTTTTTGTCCTTTAGTCATGTTATATAACGCAACTCGATTTCATTATGAAAAATGTCACACAGTTAGGGCTCACCAGCAACAAACTCTGCTTTGAATGTGGAGGAAAGCAACAAAGCAAAAGGAGCAGCATTCAGGAAAAAAAAGCGCAACCTAAAAAAGTCGCCTTTCAATTGGCATGAAAAGGACGCTAGTAGCTGCCAGGCAATGACTGGACCAAAAAAAAAATGCTAGCTAGTCAGACATACAAAAGCATACATTATACGTATATATCTATATGTTCTTTATATCTAAAAATATGTGCTTTTTTTCTAACATTCAATAAACTAATTTATTACTTGAATATCGTAGGCACAAAGATATTTCTTGCTGTAAGCCTATGTATATGAGTGCTGTTCAAATTAAACCATCTTTGCTTCGTCCTTTTTTACTGGCTTTTATTCATTTGCTTCATCTACGTTTTTTTTTTTTATTTTTTTTTTTCTTTTTCTGTATAAAAAATGATCTGATAGTCAAGCGAAAAAATCAAATTATCCTTGGGTGTCGTAAATTGCTTTGAAAAGTGTATCTGATGTGGTTACGCACACATCTATGCACAATGAGAGATAGTGGCTTTTAAAATGATTGCCCATGTATTTGTGTGGTTATGGAAGATTTATTGCATAGTTTTCCTTAGATTGCGCTTAGAATTGTAAGCAGTTATGTGTGTTGTGTATGGTTTTTGGCCATTTTCTTTAATGACCGGATTTTTTATAATTTTTATGTCTAATTTTTCACGTAAATTTGAACTTTGCTGTGTGCAATTTAAAAGGACATATGATGTTTTGCGATTTTTTTTTTTTTGCAAAATTTTTGTAATGCCAAAATGTAGGAAAGTGGGCATCAGTTTTATATCCAAATACTGTTATTTACACTGCAAACTCGAATTGAAAAACAGTTGATCTTTTCAGGTTTCATTTCATTGCTCAACTTTATATCAGTAAGACCGTCTACACGGTCAAACTGTTCTTTTGTATTTAAAGTAGAGTAAGTTCGGGTAATATGGTTACCTTTTTTCTTTTTCGCCAATTTCTACCAAAGTAATGGCAGTAGGTTAGTTTGGTCAATAAATTACATAGTATTAGTTATTCTATTGTTTTAGCTATTAGATAATTTATAAACTAAAATATTTACATTCGCAAGCGTGAGGCCCAGTGGCGGATCCAAGGGGGCGATCGGCTCACCCTCTCAAACCAAGTGACTAAATTTTTTTAAAATTATATGTAAAGATTTTAAAAACATTCCGTTTTTTTTTAAATGTATAATCATACAGATTATTATATGAGCCGTTCAAAATGACAATGGTGTTACTCCAAAATGAGGCAAAATTTATGTCATATAAATTATGTGCCATAATGATCGGTCATTTGGTCGATATCATTTTTTCAACTTAATTTTAACAATTTCATATTATCAAGTAAATTTTTCCAGAAAACAGAAATCAATTTTAACATTACAATTAACATTACTTTTGCCTCATTTTGGAGTTGCACCATTGTCATTTTGAACGGCTTATATGTTTAAATAAGATAGCAATATTAATCATAATAAATAATAATTATAAGTAATTTAATATTATTATTATTACTAGTATCGCCGGTGGCCAAAATTTGGCCTTTTACTTTGAGATAGATACACTTTTTCCGAGTACCATTTGGTAAAAAAGAAAGCCAGAACATTAAGTATTCAGGCTCAGTATATCTCAAAACCGAATAACATAAAAATAGGTGTAGAGCTTGTGCCAAAAAATATCGGAAAAAATCCAAAATATCGAAAAGATCTCAAAAGTATCAACAAACATCGGTATGTATATCGGTTAAAGTCCAAAAGTATCGAAAAACATCCAAAATATCGATAAAAGTCCAAAAGTATCGAGAAACATCCAAAATATCGATAAAAAACCAAAAGTATCGAGAAACATCTAAAATATCGGTAAAAGTCCAAAAGTATCGAAAAACATCCAAAATATCGGTAAAAGTCAAAAAGCATCGAGAAAGATCCAAAATATCGGTAAAAGTCCAAAAGTATCGAGAAACATCTAAAATATCGATAAAAATCCAAAAATATCGAGAAACATCTAAAGTATCGGTAAAAGTCCAAAAGTATCGAAAAACATCCAAAATATCGGTAAAAGCCAAATAGCATCGAGAAACATCTAAAATATCGGTAAAAGTCCAAAAGTACCGAAAAACATCCAAATTATCGGTAAAAGTGCAAAAGTATCGAGAAACATCCAAAATATCGATATAAGTCCAAAAGTATCGAGAAACATCCAAAGTATCGGTAAAAGTCCAAAAGTATCGAGAAACATCCAAAATATCGATAAAAATCCAAAAGTATCGAGAAACATCTAAAATATCGGTAAAAAACCAAAATAATCGAAAAACATCCAAAATATCGAGAAGTATCGAGAAACATCCAAAATATTGAGAAGTATCGAGAAACATCCAAAATATCGATAAAAGTCCAAAAGTATCGAGAAACATCCAAAATATCGATAAAAATCCAAAAGTATCGCGAAACATCTAAAATATCGGTAAAAAACCAAAATTATCGAAAAACATCCAAAATATCGGTAAAAGTCCAAAAGCATCGAGAAACATCCAAAATATCGGTTAAAGTCCAAAAGTATCGAGACACATCCAAAATATCGATAAAACTCCAAAAGTATCGAGAAACATCCAAAATATCGGTATAGTCCAAAAGTATCGAGAAATATCCAAAATATCGACAAAAGTTCAAAAGTATCGGAAAACATCCAAAATATCGATAAAAGTGCAAAAGTATGGAGAAACATCCAAAATATCGATAAAAGTCCAAAAGTATTGAGAAACATCCAACATATCGGTAAAAGTTCAAAAGTATCGAAAAACGTATAAAATATCGGTAAAAACCCAAAAGCATCGAGAAACATCCAAAATATCGGGAAGTATCGAGAAACATCCAAAATATCGATAAATGTCCAGAAGTATCGAAAAACATCCAAAATATCGATAAAAGTCCAGAAGTATCGAGAAACATCCAAAATATCGATAAAAGTCCAGAAGTATCAAGAAACATCCAAAATATCGGTAAAAGTCCAAAAGTATCGAAAAACATCCTAAATATCGGTGCAGAACGTCGACAGAGCGCAACGAAACAGGTTTCGTGCTAGCAAGCGAAAAACAACAACAACAAAATCTCACCCACTCCACTGTCTCATTAATTTTCTCATCAGCACAGCATAACACTGTGGGTGCTGTTGTTGTTGTAATTATATGGGAAACTTTGATCCTGTTTTTAAATGTCTTAATGGCAACTTATGAGGATAATTTTTAGATTCGTGGATTCTACACCACAGTACCTTTCTTATAAAAAAATAATATCCAAAATCGGTTAAATGGTTAGCTCGCAAAAGGGGCGCAAAAAAAACTGTTCACGTATTTATATATAGATTTGGAAATGTAGTCAATCGGCCCCCCTCTTGACAATGCTGGATCCGCCACTGGTGAGGCCAGCTAAATTGATGTACCTAAAAATAACTAGAAAGGAAAAGAGTCGGGTGTAGATCATCCTGTCCATTTCTTAAAGTAGTACCGTTATTCGCAACTTTTGTTGACTAAAAAACGTGTAGTATTATGTTTGATTATAATTGCTATAACATAGCTGTATAGGCTTATTAAAGAATATTTTTTTGTAAGATAACCCAAATTCATACTAACAATAAGTAATAAGAGATACCGAATCATACGTAAAATAGTACTCCATATTACTCAAACTCAAACATGTAATTAGCATTTTAAGGTGTAATAGTAGTCAGAGTTGATATACGGTATATAATATGGGGTAGTCCACATTACCCGAACACATCACTTTTTTGAAATAATCATTTATTATATTAAAGAAATGTAAAATTAGACGTGTTTATGCATTTTTTCGTTGAATAATAGCTCCACAAATGCATTCAAGCTATTTGAATTTTAGAGAACAGAGTTCTGAGGAAGTAATTTACTTATTCAGAGCGTATTACAAAAAAGTCAAATTGACTTCATAGCATATGTTAAAAATTGTACACGTGTAAGGAGCGAAATACAAAAGCCGAAGAGCGTAAAAAATATTTTTTTCGTGCTTTAATATGCACAAATAATCAGAATTGTTATATATGGGAAATAAAAGGGTGCACCACATTACCCACATAGTCCACATTACCCTAATTTACTATACACATTAAACAGTTGCCCTTTGAAAGTTGTCGCTTGATTTCTATATCTTCCGCAAGACCTTGTATAGATGGTCTGCGATCTTTTGAACTTGGCAGCTTAGCAAATTGAATACTGAGGAAAAGATTTTAAATTCATATTTTTCGTACCACAACTACGTATTGTTTTTAAGTATTTGGATACTAAAGGCAAAGGATTGTGAAGAAATGTGTGAATTGACCTTAGTTGGAATTTTTACTCTGTTGATAAGCTAGAAATTAACGCTCCTTTGATTTATGACGCTATTGCTACAGAGATTCAAAGTTTTGCTGATGAGAATGATTCATACATATTACTTGATTATCAATAATGCAGTTATTTCATTAAATAGTGCAAAGACATTACAAAAAAAAACTTCATATAGCTTCTACTGTCTAAAGTCATCTTTATTAATAGAACCACAGACAACTACCTATGTTTTTCAATAATATTGTCACAGCTCAAACTTTGTCGTTGGTCCGTTACACGAAAGAATATTATTCACCTGAAAGTTATCACTAACGCAACCATTTTATAAAACAGTACAGTAACATCGGAATGAAGAATCACATACAGCTGCTTTTGTTTTTCAACAATAATGTCATAACTCAAACTTTGTCGTTAGTTCTTTGAAGATTTCTTAAAATATTGCAATCACATTGAACTTTAAGCTCACAGGCTAAGTTTGTCTTTCAACAATAATATCACAACTCAAAATTTGTCACTAGCTCTTTACACGAAACAGTAGGTATTATTCAGTTGAAAAGTATCACCAATACAGTCATTTTAGAACTCAGCTCAGTAATGTTGAAATCAAGAATCACATACAGCTGCTTTGTTTTGCAACAATAATACTATAACTCAAAATTTTCCATTTTCTTTTTACTCAATAGAATATGATTCTCTTGAAACATCACACCAATACGTCCATTTTATAAAACAGTGAATTTTCGAAAAAAGTTGAAGCTACAGACAATTGCTTTTCTCTATCAACAATAATGTCACAACTCAAAATTTGCCACAAGAAACAAAGGAAGGAAAAAACATTATTTTTTGACATAATTTTTTTTTTTGCATCTGAGATCAGACAAGTAGTCCAAGTTTAGCCAAAGCCAAAAAAAGATGCTTAAAAAAACAGAGCTTAAGAGGCTGAGTAACCCAATTATTTTTGCTATTAAATAAAAAAAATGGTCCTTATTTATAGCTTTCATGAAACTGAGGCCAGGAACCTGACAAACGAAAGAGATTTTACAATAATTATACCCTACACCCAGGGTATATTCACTTTGTCTTTCCGTTTGTAACGCAGAGAAGGAAGCGTGGCAGATATAGAAAAGTATATATATTCTTGATCAGCGTCACCTCCTGAGTCGGCATAGCCATGTCCGTTTGTCTGGCTGGCTGGCTGGCTGGGTGGCTGGCTGTGTGTTGAAATACACTTTTTGGGAAAACTGAGCAAGATATTTCAATGAAATTTGGTATACTGCCTCCGTCATCGAAGCTAGCTCGGGGGATTAAAAATGAGCGAAATCGGTCAACGGACACGCCTACCACCAATACAAAAAATATAATCAAAATACAATTTTAGGAGTATTTTTCACGACAATGCAACCAAAATACGCATAAATACTAAGATTTGTAAGAGCAAGCTTTGAGAAAAAACTGAGCAAATTTGGACAAGAGGGCGTGGTACCTCCCATATAAGCAAAAGCTTCAAAACGCTATACTGAAAGCGTTTTTTGAGATATTAGGAACCAAATTTGTCTTAGACACTAAGAATCATAACTGAAAGCTCTCAACAGAAATTGTGTGAAATCGGGCAAGAGGGCGTGGCACCTCCCATATGAGCAAAAGCTTCAAAATGCTATACTGAAAGAGTTTTTTGAGATAATCCAACCAAACTTCACCCAAATACTGCAGACTATAAATGCACGCTCTAAGCTAAAACTAGAGGAACTCGGACAAGAGGGCGTGGCACCTCCTATATATGCAAAAACGTCAAAACACTATGCTGAAAACGTTTTTCACTCAGACACTAAAATCTATAAATGCAAGCTCTGAACGAAAACTGGGTGAACTCGGACAAGAGGGCGTAGCACCTCCCATATGAGCAAAATTTGAAAAATACTGGAGTGTAGGGTATTTAATGTTTGGCCAGTCCAAATTTTACACCCTTACTAGTTCTACTTCATTCATTTGCATCAATAAAGCACCAACGTTGTAGATATGCAAATTTTTAAAAATTTTAAGATGTTTTCATGTGCCAGGAGGCTGAGTTAAAAAACGCTTCAACATGTTCAAAAACGTATCTATATATATAAAAATGAAATGGTGTCCGTATGTTGCGTATGGACGCGGAAACTACACGGCGGACTTAAATAATTTTGTTTTTAAATTGTTTGTTATGGTCTGTAGAATTTTAAGGGGGTGAGAAGCTGCAGCGAGGGACGGAGGTTGCAGTCCTTATACGAAAAAAATACTAAAATTGCTATATCTCTGCAGTTATACAAGCTATGATTATGAAAGTTAGTGAACTTATGCATAATGTATCTGCCATCAACCATGCAAAATTTGAAGGAGATTGAACCAGGGGACGTTAAGCCCTCCATATGAAAAAAATAAAAAATGATGTATCAGTGTTCCTATAGCAGCTGCTATTATGAAACTTGGTACATGGATATTTATTGCGTTTACTATTCAGCATGCAAAGCTTAAGAGGGATTAAACGAAAGGGATTTGCACCCCCCGTACAGTAAAAATACTCCAAATGCTATATTTCTACGCCTATAAAGTATTCTCCTTTAACTCCTAGGAGGAGCATAGGGCCAAGTAGCTATCGTTATAAAAGTTGGTACATAAATATATATTCTATTCACCTTGAAAAACCTGAGGGGTTGGAAGAGAAGGACGACAGAGATGGATGGGACTTGGAACATATGTAAAGGGCATCGGGAACGGACCAACAAAGTCGCTACCGGGCCAGCTAGTTTTTTAATAAAACATAAAATTATTTGCAGAATTTGGCAGTCTTGTTGAAACATTAGCAATTGAAGCTCTCATTTTTAGTGTAAAGTGCTTTTTATAGCATTAAGAATTTATTATCCGACATGCCAGGATACTGAGGTCTTAGGACCTTAAAGTACAATTTCCTCATGAACTATTTTTGGGTCAAGCTTATTTTCAGTGTCATACTAGAAACAATTGAAATATTTAGATGTCACCATAAATCAATGAAACATAGTTACAAAAAATATGTGATTACGTAAGCCACGGAATATTCCCTCCTGAGTAGAATAATCTATGTGAGTAACCTCACTTTCAGGACGAACATAGGGCCAACATGAAAAGTCTTCAAGTAATTACTTGCATTCACTAGAACAGTACACAGTTAGAATTTAAGTTTAATTTTAAAACCAAAAAGTATTTATATAGAACAATGCTAAGAAAAGTATTAATTTTAAACTATTATGGAATAAATTTCATACTTTTCTAGTATAAATTTCAGACTTTTTTGGAAAAAATCGGGATTTAATATCAAAAAAGTTTAAAACCAATACTAAAGGGAATCAAGAGTAAGAAAAGTAAACTATAATTATTAAGTGTGTTGGTACACATGCTTGATAGTTCTGCTTG